>KI915054.1:357813-466109 GCA_000473445.2 Anopheles farauti
TGCTGCTGTTGCTGCTGTTGCTGCTGTTGCTGCTGTTGCTGCTGTTGCTGCTGTTGCTGCTGTTGCTGCTGTTGCTGCTGATGCTGCTGGTGCTGCTGGTGCTGCTGGTGCTGCTGTGGCTGTTGTGGCTGTTGTGGCTGTTGTTGCGAATGCTGCTGCATATGATGCGAAGCCGTTTGCAACGGCAACACATCTATATTGTTGACAAGGCTAATGGATGAGGGTACTATGCTATTGGACACTACGTTGGCCGCACCGATGACCGATGATGGTACCACCTGCCGATACTCAGTGACGACTGGCTGCACCTGAGGGACTCTCGTGAACGGACTTGCATCCCGAATAAAGGCAGGGACGAATGAATTGCTCTGTACGTAGCGTAATGGTGCTTCCCTCGCCGGAGCGCCTCCGAACGATGGGTAGTTTGCAGCTCCAGCAGCACCTGGGCCAGGTCTTGGCGGTGACAGTGGACTAGCTGCTGATCGAGGCACCGACTGCACCGACGATGGTCCTCCTTTGCTGTAGCTCTGCGTCGTATCAGCGGATCTGTAATATTGTATGAAATAAGAAAGATAAAATTAATTAAGATTGACGAATATTTACTAACTATTGAGAAGCAAAACACTGCAACGTTATTTAAATACGTTTGAGTCAACATTTTTCGTTTTATTCACAATCAATTTGATTTTATCGTTGCCATAGTGCTATCGATTCAACTAATTAGTGAATTCGATATATTTCCATGAATACAGGAAAAAATATGATGCTGTGTAATAGTGACATTTCAATATATACCCCTCTTGCAATAAAGAAAACAAACCCTGTCGGATTTCGGATAACTGACACTGCAAAGCTATTGATTGAGCACACTTAAGGCTATCTGCAACTAGTTAAGTCTGATAACAACAATGATAGAACAAAATCACAAACAATTTCAAGGATGTTAAATCGTAGACGAAGAATACACATCAGGTGATGTGTATGAAGAATACACACGGTGATCTTGCTTACAATGTTACCAGGCAATTATGCGATCACTCTACAAAATGTCTATTATAAAACACTCGATTTGCTTAATCTCAATCTTAAAATGTGTATGAAAATCTACAGGAAATTGCGTGAAATTATTTTTTTAGTAACAATTGTTGTTAAAATTGACTATGGATGGTACTACTAAAATCAAAACAACGGCACCGGTATACCTATTTCCATGACCGCTCACAAAATAATATACGTCTTAACTGACTCGATGTGGCAGCAGGTGGTAAGGAGATGAGACCTAATTTTTCCATTTAGTTAAATTTCAAAGATTTCAAGAATACATTTTTGGTAAATTTTCATCGATATTGTCGTTTATCATAACGGAAATGTTTCACGATAAGAAACTTGTTACTTGTTTATCGTGTTCTTATTCATAGTCCAATTATGTTGTAAAGTCTATTAACAATTGTTAATTAGAACTCTATCCTTGTCTTCTTTTTTTAAATATATTAAGCTTTTTGTAAAATAAAACAATAAAACGAAATTCGTCCATCGCAAAAATTCCAGATACCACGAAAAATAAAAACTAAAATTACTGAATTCAACTAAATTTAAAAGTCCTACATAGTTTGGTATCAACGAGACTTTGGAATAACATTTTGTAGCATTTAAACCTTTTCCATCACCTTTTCCATCAAAAAATGGGCCAATTTGTAAACTTAAATACCTTCAAGTAAAAACTTCAATACCTCTGAAAGTAAAAGCAATTGTTTGAACAACTGTCATCAATGTTGTTCGCAAAAAACTTTACATATATTAACACAAATGTATACTAACACTAGTGTGAAAAACGTAATGCATTCAAAGGATACATATTTAAAAGAATATGGTAAATTTGTCTAAAATTGTTGCTTCTAGTAATAACGTGTCTACTTTATAATAAGCTGAATCCACTACTGCATGAAGCATGTTTCATGTTCTGAGATGACAAAAAAAAAATTTCAATTGAAATTGGGATCAGGTTGACATTCTCAACGACCACCAGATCACTACTAATGAACCATTAATAATACATAAATGTTAAATTTCTTGTCAGTAAATGTCAGTAACCTGCTGTCTGAACTGTGTCTACTGTCATAGACTACCAAATTGATAATACAGATTCGTTCAATTACAAAATGAAGGGCCATCTCTACCATTGTTAAACTCAACTCTGTTCCCCCGACGCTTCATTCGTAATCGTTTCATGGCCTAGTTTTGTTCTATTTTCAGCTGTACCGTCTGAAAAGACTTCAGAAGTTTTGGTTAATAAGAAACCGTGTTCTATAATGCAATATAATTCAAGATATTACACATTGTATCCTCGGATAGTGGATGTTTGTCGTAGTAATAATAAATATTTCTAATGTCGAAGACGAATGTTTCTTCTTCTTCCATATCACTCAAAAGTTGTTAGTTGTCTGTATTGCCTGGCTTTCAAATCGATAACATTGACATTTTCGATAGTTTGCTCCTTACTTCGCTGAGCGAAGGAAAACTATTAGTTAAGGTTGAACAAAAACTTCGACCAAAAACGAACGAAGCCTGAGTTCAAGAGTACAAAAAATATTTACGGAACACTTCACCAGAACCAAAATAATTTTTATAGTTTACATCAAATCTACCATTTTTTCGTATTCTTAGCCACGAACGTACATATTCAATTTACAGCTTTCATCAAAAAACCAGAGCATGCCAAAATCGCTACTTTAAAAACAAAACTCTAATTCCTCAATGATTACAATCAATACTATTTCATGTTATATCTTTACTGAACACTGTCCAAATAAAAATTTCACAATATCAGCTCTCCTAGGAAGTAGTTTCCAAAATCTAAGGAAAGGTCTTTCCAAATGTTCGAACCGGAGGAGAACGACCCAAGGAGAAATCTTAACAATTTGTTAAGATATAAAATGTGCATTGACATTGCTAGAAAAGATACACAATACTGATTGTGGTTAGATTTTTTTCTTTTAATATTAAAACAAATTTTTTAAAGCTCTAATCGTTTTCTTTTACTTTTATTAAACATATAGTAAGTCATGTACGGTAAATGAACATAATTAAAAGAATGAACAGATAAAGAACAAACAAGAACGAACAATATCAACCATGATTTCTAACCAAGAATCAATTAATCTTCAAAATTAGTCAATTACAGACATTATAGGCAAGATTCTACCATTTTTTATTTTCCAATGGAGCCATATTAATTAACATTGCAAAACCTAACCTTCTTTTAACTCAAAAGGAAGTAGATGCTTCAGTTATTCATTGATGGAAAATAAAACCGTATAAATGTATTCGTAACCTGACGAAAATTAGGTATTGGAAAAAAAATAATCAAACAAATCTAATGGGCACTATCAAAATTCACGATTAAAAGTTGAATAACATCATGCAAAGTGAGATAAAGCAAACATATTGCTTTGTTCTACGGCGGGTACGGGGGGCCATCGGTTTTCATTTCCGTATTGATAATGTCCGTTCCGTAAAGAAATGGGGATCACCATGGTTCTGCTAATTTACCATAAGTACCGCTCACACGAAATCATTTCATATTTCTTTCTACGAGCAACACTTTCCTCTGCAGCTAGTCAGTCGCAGAATTAAAGAATCGTCTTTACGGCGTATGTAAAAAAACACATACAGTCACGGTAAGCTAAGCAAACGCACGAAAGAAAAAAAAGTGACTCAAAAGTGGAATGGGAGAAACAGAACAGGTCACCAAACGCATACTGCCGCATGCGAGAGACACGACGTTTCCACCACACTCATCACACACTGCTCACTATTCCGGGGCTCACGCGTGGTACCGCTGGCTCCACCAAGTAACATGACGAAAAGAAAAACAATGTTGACATAAAAATGAAAAAAGAAACACAAGCGCACAGCCTACTACAGCGCAAACATGGCAACAGTGCTCGACCGCTGCGGTCGATGGTGAGTCCCGCAACGCGATGTGATTTTCTCGTTTTCTCGGGTCTGCCCCATCCGTACCCTCAACTCACCCAACCAATACTACAAAGAGCGAACGAAGCACAACGCATACAAGTGAACGACATTCGCGGGAGGTGAATAGAGATCAGCAAGCAAGGAAGCAAGCTTACTTGGCACTATAGATAACTAGCTGGCTGGCTGTTTCGATGCGCTAAGCTAAGGCATGCGGCATAGCGTAGCATGTAGCGCACTCGATTCGTCTGGAAGTATAGCAGCAATTGAAGTGGGAAATAGCTGACACGAACTGTTCATGCGAATGTGCAGGCGATGAAAACGGAAACTCAATTTACGTTGTAATTGTCGCAGGTTGGCGTGCAACGAAAAATTCATAAATATTTTACGGATAGGATGATCATCATACCGTATTATTGATTCTACTACGATAAAGCGCGTCCATTTTTGCAAAGCTCAATGGGTGGGCTACGATCGACTTACGACAGAATCCGTTAACACTATCATCTGGGTGACCGTTTCCTTCATACACACCAACATGCAAGGACTTGGAAAATTAAGTCCACAAGTTAGCCTCCTCTGACAGATTTTAATTATCTTAGACAGCAGACATAACTGACAAAGCGATCTAGCATGTCGAAGGCTTTCATTTCAAAGAGGAACCTCTTTTGGTCGCTACGATTGAAGTAAAAACGAGTAAATTCATGTGAAACTACGAATTAAGGATACCGAACGCATACAACATGTAACAGTAAAAATTATTTTAAAAGTGTAGAAAAACCTTAAACTATAAATGAAAACACATCGTTTACAAGCTCCTTTTATAAGTACATTGAATAGTTGCTTCTTGTACTTCTAGTCGATCCTATAGTTCTAGTCCGTGTCCGAGACAAATTGAATTGGCTATAAAAATAAAGAAGATAAAGGAATATTCTTGTATGCTACTATGCTAGTATGCAGCTATTCCAATTTTACAACGCAAAATTGTTGGTAGTGGTTGGAAATTGTAAAAAACTATAACAAAAAACAAAAGAAAATATAACACTTGAAGCAAAGATTCACATGTCTTCTACTTCTTCGCCTGAACATTGTTGATTTCATGAGCATGAGCTTATATAAGCATATTTAATGACCAGCGACGACAATCGACACTAGACCATCGATGCAAATAATTACAGATAAGCTTTACAGATACAGGTGCACTCAGTTATTTTAAAACAATCGTGGTATAAATAGATAATATCATTTCCCCATTCATGGCATATTTCAACAAAATCGTCTTAGTATTCACTTTTAAAGAAGCAAAACTGATGGGAGAAATGATGAAGCAACCGAATATAATGAATAATTTTGTTCAGTTTTATAGTTATGTGTGCGACTAGGTGGGTTTGGGATAAACAATGTCGACTACACTACAATCCCGGAAAACACATCTAGAAGCATGTACTAAATATTCACTTAGCTCGGTTCAATAAGTTTAACAATTGTTAAAAATACGAGAAAGATATGAAGATTCGTCAGTGATCAAAAAATCATCACTCCATCAATTTTGGGACATTTTTATTCCTCTGTTATTGTTCTCCAATAATTTGAGAAAGATTTAGCTTCTGCTAATTCTGACAATATGTTCTGATGATATATAATATATAGATAACATATTTCACAGACGAAACGAAACGACACGACTAACTTTACACGGAAAATTATACATTCCTAAAATAAATTCTTAAATTAACAAGTAACTAGTGCATGGAAAAAGACAGGTTCGTCGCAATAAACGAGTTGCAATAATAGAAAAGTTAAGAATAGTGTTTCCGATGATGATGTATCACAATATACAAAAAAGAAACACATAAATATTTGTCCGATAGGTTGAAATCTGGCGCTGGTGTTATTAAGACCAACTTACAGTAAGTTAACTAGATTCAGCAAGATCAAGTTAGATGCAATAATTCCTTATAGCTAGGTTAGCAATCAACAACTTTAAGCACATTTTTAGCAATTATATAGATTCTAACTTGACTTAATAAGATATTTTAATCGATTGAACAACCCCCAACAAACGTTGTAATGCGTAATGCGAAAAATGATTAATGTTTTTTTTACATTACTTTTCTTAACATCCTCCTCTAAAAGGTTGATATGATAAATTCCTTTTACGAAACAGCAAGAACTATAATTATAATTTTTTTTTAAGCTGTTTATAATCAAGGTTGGTAAATCTCAGTAAAATTATTAGGTTATATGTAATATGTATGAATAATTTTCGGTGTTGTAATCAACAGCAGTAACATAAAAAATCCATCATTTTCCATCATCATCATCAAATCCATCATTTTCAAACAACGAATCAGCGATGTGTTGAGCTCTTGAAGTAAGTTATCGAAGATTTCATACGCGGTCAAATAAATCAGATCCGTTACTAGTTGAAAGAGATTTAAAAAATTAAGAAAACTCATCCTCAAGTTCTCACGAATGATGCAAAACGTAAAATGCGATCAGAACTCGTTAACATTTCTATTTGAACCTCAACCACTGTACTAAGCTTATGATAAAAATTATAAAATGTACATAATTTATTAAAATGGATTTGATCGACAAGTAGAAATGAGCCGACCGAAGCTCATGAGTTAACGCCAACATTATATTCAGCTTTAAAAGAGCATAATTGAATCGTTCAGATAATTGAAATTAAAATTCTGCAGTTGAATTCTGTATTCAGTTTTTACGAGAATTTGAAATACGTTTACCAATCCGGAATTCCAGATCACTGTTAGCAAGCATAAACTTTTACACCAAAACAGAAATCTTGTGAAAATTATGTAGTTATGTTCAAAACACACAAAATAAGCAATCTCTAAATCATACAACATTTAGTGGCATCAGTGGCATCATCAGTCATTTCTTGAACGTATAAAACAGATCAATTTAACAACACTACTACTTCACGCTAGAATTTTCTAGAAGGCACCTTCATTTAAATGTTAATTTGCGTTGATAAATTTTGCTAAACAATTTAAAACGGAAACCAAAGCAGTGCTTCCGAGATACAGGTTTCTGATTGTTCAATAATTCTAAATATAAAGATTTTTTTGTCTGAAATGACCGAAATTGTACGAAACTGCACAAAATTGATCCCAGTTCTGGTAAGTGAAGTCTACCTCAAAATGCGTGGCTCAATAACATTTAGTTCATAGCTAAATTTCTGATCAATTATGCAATTATAATGTATTCCTGGAGATAAATCAATTGCATTCAACTGACATTAGCTGAGAAACAAAGGTTCTATTGAATAAATCTATGGCTACATACTACGGTGTATGGGAGAGTTTCAGGTCGTTTCAGTCGTCGTTTCAGGCCCAATCAATCACCAATGGAACATGGAACGGTAAGTCCATGTATATATAAATATCACTTATTCTAATCGCTACACAAAACAGCCAAAAGATGCTAAATGTCTGTTGATGCCGTTTAAACAATAATCAACAACAACAACAACAACAAATTTGTATTGTAAGACTTTTTGTTGAATCAAGGATGGATAGTAACTAATCCTCGTAATCTGCTATTCAGATAATTGAAAAATAATATTATGTACGAAATGTACGAAACAACAAATTCCTCTGTACCGATACAGCTAATAAACGACAAATCGTTAGTTCGCAACAAACTCAATAGTACACATAGTTTACTTAATTACAGCAAGTTAAGCAATTACTTAGGGTTACATCAATATCGCATTTCGCCGCTACACACTGTAAAATCACTCTCAATTGACATAAACAGCCAATCTTGAAGTGCAAAAACCTGTTAAAAACTTTATACAAATGAATTTTGTATCCTTCCTAGACTAATGCAGCATGTCTTATTTTGTTTATGTAAATAATGTAACTGCTATACATGTAGCCTTACCTTTGCAGTATGATTTTTGCAAATGTATTGTTTCGATTATCTCTTTTCATATTTTTTCCTAATTTAACAAATATTGATAATTGCCATCTAATATTTGATAACAAATTATCATCAACATATTTTAATATGATGTGTTTTGTTTTCACGGGATAAAATACATTTTATTTTGAAATTATTTAGATATGCTTCATTACAACACTAACTAAAAATTAATTCTCTGATCAACGCATTTCCTATCCTCCAGATGTTAGCAGATATTTTAATGTATAGCACAAAATTAATCAATTAGTTTCAAAATAAGAGAGCGTGAGTAAACATTTTACCACAGGAAATGAAAAATTCAAAGCTTGTGTTTTTCATTGTAAATGAGCTAACTATTTCTCGTATAAAATTCGCGCAAGAGAAAAATTGTGACATTACATGAAGCTAACTGTCGACAACTAACTAACATTTCATTTCTAATTGGATATTTTTAATTGTTCGTAATAGTTAGGAGTCCGAAAGAAAGAACACTAGTTAAAAAAATGTGAAGCATTTGTGCGAGAAGCCACTACGCATTTTGCTACGCTTGTTATCGTGAAAAATAAATATACCAGGAGTCTAGCTTGCTGATAAAATATTACCACATAAAAGGCATTTCAACAAATGATATAAATTCAAAGTTTTATTTTCATTAGCACCGAATCTTTATTGGCTGTTTTAATGGCTTTTCAACAACAAGTTCATGTATTCAAAGATTTAAAAAACCATTCACTTCCTTGTTATAATACCATGCAACAGAACAATATTTGTGTAATGTTATCCGAGGTTTTTCGTTTTTTTAGCTTTGAATTGAAAGTAGGATGTAGTTGCCAAAGACCTTGCCAAATTTCGTGACTGCTTCAATTCACGTATCAGAATGTGTATGTGTTATTTCCAGGGAAGGTACTCTTTGAATCAAATTGTTCTAGGCAGCAACTCAGATAGATACGCATAACATATTTTACAATATAACTAATTGTTAACAATCATCATCCCTTTCTAGAAAATGTCAATCTAACTCTAATTTTTGTACGTGTAACTGTCTTATTCAAATAACACCATTACCATTACTATCACGCATTCACCGTACCGTAACCGTAACCAAATTGTTTTCTTCAAAAAAAGCTTCAGATCCTAAGTTTTTATGGGTTCTTGCAATGTTTTTATTCATTTTCTGAAATCTTCAATCCAACGAACAGAAATGATCGATCATTTTTAACAACATCATCCCTGCTTTCCAACACTAATATTGCGAATACAAAAAAGAAAGACATAACATATGAAAAAAATCTTTATTCCATTAGTGGAAACACAGAACAACCTCTCTCGAATACACATTCTTGAAGATATCTATTTTGTACTGCCAAAGACCTTTTTGAGATGGTTTGAAATCCTTTCCTAAACAACATATTGGTACAATTAGATTGTGAAAATGTTGGCCTACAAAATCCTTATATCAACATTTCGATACCCAAATGAAACTGTATGCATTGATCAATTTTATTTTACAATTTTGCATTTTGTCAGTATAAAAAACAGACCTATATCTTTAAAATCACAACTGCCGTTAAAGTATTTAAAATAATTCATTCGGCAAAATATTCCTGGATTGTGGAATATCAAAGTTTTGCATAAAATTATTGTAAAATTGCCGCTTCAGAAAGCTGTACATAATACTGAAAAGATGTATTTTCTCGCGGGTACAACAATAAAATTCTTACCGATGAATTTGAGCAGCGGACGCATTCTGAACCCGCTGCTGATACGACATTCCAGGCGGTGGCGGCTGTGGCGAAGGACCAGAGTCGGTCCGCTGTCCAGTTGGTCCGACCTGCTGCATTGAACGAATGGTGGCTGCTTCCATCTCATGCCGATAATATCTTCAGCGCATCGTTTCGATCTCGCTCGCAAAATTACTGCACCAGACGCAGCACATGCACATACACACACTCACATACGAACGAACACGTACACAAATACGCACGCACACACACACACAACAGCAAGCGACCGCAGCAATGCTTTACACGGCACACAAACACAAACTCGACTTCTTCTTCTTCTTCTTCCTCCTCTTTCACAATGCACACACGCGGACAGGATACACTGTCGCCAAAGCAAGGGCGATACACCGGGAAAGCGGGAAACAATATCGCAACGATTTTCCTACAGCTCACACACGACAGCGATATGGTCTTTCACCACCTTCCGTAAGGTTGTGTGTGTGCGCGCCCGTGCAAAACTGCCTTCGCGGGTGAAAGGAAACACAATGCTCCTGCTGTGTTCCCAACACACCAAGCAGCTCACCACTATTTTCTCCCGCACTTTTTTTTCTTCCTGCGACTACTTTGTTTCCTATAGTCGACGATGCACTGCACACAGTGATGCTGCTGCTTTGTTATCTGCTCATTCAACATACCATCTTTTAGTAGAACAGTACACTAGTATGTGTGGCCTTTTTTTTCCAATGGTGTCGCTGTTGTTTGCTCCATCGCCCGACACTGAAGCGCGAATTCGTTGAATGATTGCGCTCCTTTGGCGTGACACACTTTTCCAATATTTGTAAGCTTCTCTTCTTTTTCCAAAATATTTGCGAATTTTCGGCGATCTAAACGCAAACTCACTAGAGCACACACGTTCACAAATTTCACTTAACCCCGTGCAGTGGGTGGAACTACACGTGTAACACACCAACGCGGATGTATATTATTTAAGCTCTTCGTAATACCATCCACGAACTAAAACACACATTTACATATATTTCAGAAACTATCGCGGTGCTTCTCATATTTTGTTACGGCATGAATGCGAAAGAAAAAAAAATTGTTGCTTCTGTTTATCATAAATTTCCACATGACTGAAAGTATAAATGTACAAAACATTACAATTTGCTGCCTAGAACATCTTGCTAACGCACCACTCTCGAGCACACGCACTCACACTAACTCACACGCCACACATTAGGAGCCCCTGGAGGCTTTGTACGCTTCACAAGACATCATACATTAATATATATTTCCTATAGACAACCTATAGATACGCCGTCGACAACGCAATATTTCACACCTTATGGCAAAGAAAATCTATCCCCGCAATGGCGATTTAACGTATGAGTGCATACATAATTACAGGAAAAAAAAAATGAACAGCTTCGTCGCTTTTTGCAGCATGTGACCCCCTCCGATTACTATTATTCTTCCCATCTCTACTAGGCTATTCAAATTTAATATAACTGCAACTTCTAAAAAAATATCGCATAACAGTGAAACACACAGTTACTTTACCCAATTGCGGTTTTGTACTATACAACTTTAAGGCAATTGGACATTTAACATTTTATTACTAAATTTATAATGATTATTGAAACGTAAACACGAAGCAATACCATTATTCACTAGTTTCGTTGGAGCCAAGAAACGGGGAAAACCCATACGAAAAACTGGGACGAGAGAAAGAGCAAATGACACTGAGTGAGAGCAGGAGAGAGAATCAATTTCATGGAAAACAGCCTGCTTCTGTGCTGCTCATCGTGCAAGAAGAGTAGAGGAAGAGCAAAGATTAGAAAATATTGCCTGGAAAATGTGAGACACACCCAGCCGGAGCAAAGACTGAGCAGCTTGAGGAGGAGCCAGCCCCCGATATTTCTAGGCAGCGGGCTCAAAGCCAGGATCGCGCTGCTGGGGAAAGAATGTAATATAGGTTCCACGCAGTCCGGAATCTCTTTACGGCATGGTCTTCCTCGGCAGCCTAGAGATAATCAATAAATACAGGCGAGCTAACTGGCTCCAAATACGTTAGGCTATAGCATGAACGCATGTAAGACGTCGTTTCAGGAAATGACGTGTTTGCACTGCAAGGAACATATTGAACCCAACGGAGCGTGCAACATAAACGCGAACTGCCCAAGTTGACGTGGTTTCCATGCTGAATTCAAAAGAACATTTTGATTGTCCACCTTACGCATTAGCAGCATTCGTTTTAAAACGTGGTTTTCATTTATGGTAGTTCCCGATGAAAAAAAAATCCGTAAGCTCTAACGTATGATAATTTTAAGTCAAAGACTTTAAATACTCCTGTGTCTTAGGAAACCTATAGAATTCTCCATTAGGCATCACACACGCTCTCCTCACATAAAGGGCATACGAAAGACCATAAATAGTCGCATTATTCGCATTTTGGGACTATGTTTAACAACTCTTCCTGTATTGCGAAGAATAACACACATTTTGTTTCACATCGTACTAGCGGAGAGTGCTGTATGGAAGAGCATGGATTTCGCATTGTTGCGGCCCAAATAAGTGGAGCCACGCATACATAACGGTACAGGAACGCTTCTCGTGAAGGTGGCCACATGGACGATATTCGCGGAACAGCGTGCTGCGAGAGGTCACTGGCTAGGACTGCAGTGAGTAATATCAATGATCACTTGACACCATTAGCCTTGAAATTAGAAAACCGCACATTCACAATGCACACATACACACACACACTTGTAAGAGCAACAGTAGCACTGTTAGCAAGAAGCAGCTTTCCATTTCTTTGAAAATTTCCTTGCTTGGGCTTCTGCGATATGGGGTTGAAGAGTGAAGGCACAAGCACGTCGATTTTTCGACTGTGAACCCAACACGATGCTAGCAACCGAGGGCGAACGGAGGAACCGAAACACTGAAATTAACGCATGGTTTGCACTTTTCGTGGGGAAAGAAGCACACGTGGGTCACGCATTGCAAGCATTTTAGAGGCAATTTTCGTTGCACCGTATTAAGGTTGATCCACCTGTGAAACATTTTTCACAATAATCACAAGCAGGGTTAGGCTTAATAAGCCAGACGGTTTGGCGGAGCAGCTGCATGGCTGGGATAGACGAAACTAACGTTAAACCGGATCCATTCCAGCACAGTCTCGGTGCTGCAAAACTCACTACATTCTGCTATGCCTTTTTCCTTTTCTGAGCTGCTGCAGGAACACGGTTTTCACCACACGATGACGACCTCCACTTCGTACGGCCACGACCACGACGACGACGACGACGATGACGGCGAAGACGGTGGCGGCGTGACGATGATCGGGATTCTACTTTCTTTCGTCTCTACCGTCTCTACGGAAAGCGTTCGGACCTATACAAAACTGTACAACTGACGAGTACCCTTGACGATACCGGAAGAGCACAAATTAAAACACCCAAAAACTCTTTACCGCACGGAATTGAACGATTTATGCAGGAGCACTACAGAACTGGTGCTGCACACGCGACAGCGGCCATTTTCTTTTCCCGTGAACCACACTCTCACATAACACATTACCCACTCGCGTTCGCGTTTCGGTACATACCACTACCACTGCCGTATGGAAGAAGCATGACCGACCACTCGCACACATACACATGCTGCCCATATGCGTAACCTGCTCCATCAGCGAAATCTCACGCACACTACGCCACCATGCGCTATTCACAGTGCAATTACGCTTATTGGTAGTTGTGAGATGTTTTCATCGATATGAGAAACTGTCGACGTTTCCGCTGCAGATGTACCAAAACCAGATTCTGTACATTTTTATTATTTTCACAATTGAACCGGAATGAATTATTGGTACGATTAAATATTACCAAACTATTGCAATGCACCGATTATATTATTTTTGTTGCCGATACACCGCGAATACAGAAAGCAGTACAACTTTGTTTGCTCGTTGTTCAAGCGTGCTTCTTTCTGTGCAGCGTAAACGTCGACAATGCGAAATGGCTGATATTATGCTACATAATAAAACATGAAATTGAACGTTCTGCACCCATACTAACGATGGGAGCTTACAACTTCGTGGTAGAGGAGAAAAAATCGCACGACTGGGAAGTGTTACAATGGGAAAGATGCCACCTACAGGATTCCATTTCATTTCTTGTCGGTTAAGGTGGATTTAGAAATATCAAAAATATTTTCCCGTGTTACGGTCATACTGCGTCTGTTTGAACGCATTAGCTACAACATGTGAAAGTTAATTTAATTGCTTTATTAGTAGCGAAACTGTTTCTTTTACCACCAAAACAACGATTTCTTCCAACACGATATTAATTCCAGTATTTAGCTTCGAACGGATTGTTTCAAACTCACTTAATTTGTATTTACCTTCTAGCACCTTTTTCTGAACACCTTTTCATCATTATTCGAGCATATCGCTTCCCGCTGATTTTCTTCTGATTGAAACTAATAGTACAAAATTGTAACCTAATTTAAAAAGCATATTTTTTCATTTCATGCCAGAGCGAGCAAGAAATAAAAACAGTCGGGATAGCTTATAAGCGTTTTCGCGTTTTATGTAGGTGAAAATGTGGTGCACAGCGCAAACAGCAACAAAAAAAATGTCTACCGAGTGAGGGGCGCACAGATTCAGGGACACGGGCCAATGGTGCAACAACGGACAGCAGTGCGGTAGAGTAGCGACGGATGCCAAATATAAACACCCAGGCCCTCCACTACCGCGCGCTACGCCGCCAATGGATACGCAATACGCAAATTTAATCACCCTTCACCCCGGTCCGCCACAGCATCATCCATCCTTCACGCATGACTCGGTTCCGTACCACCTCCTCCAGAGTGGAAACAAACAGGAACAACAACAGCGCAGCAATCCAGTGCAAAGGTGCGGGGAAAAGGAAAAGGGAGTGTTTTGAGGAGGGTAGGCGGACAGGAAAACGTCACAACTTTAATCAGCTTTAAGATCGATCCGACACTAGACGCGCTGCGCCTGTATTTTCGGTTCGCACACACTACAGAACTCGTTAGTTTCATCACCCGATCGTCGCCATCTTTGCTCTGGCCGATTCGTCTCTGCTCGTGTGTTGGTGGTGGCTACTGCTCTCCTTGTCTAACGCAGCGTTTTCTTACTGTGTATTGTTCCATTACGTGGCAATGACATGCGCTGGTGTAGTAGGCCTGCTCTGCTTTCCTCATTCCGCTGACATCCACTTACTGGCGTTTCCCTTTTACTGGACTTATTATTTCGCGGGTTCGCGCAGCAGGTAACTGAGTAATATTCTACATCGCGTGACCTTTTTCTAGTCATGTTTTTTTCCCTCAAATTACTATCGGTTCCGCCTCGCCTGCACGTGTTTGCTCGTCCCGTTCGTTGTTATCTGCCTGGTTGAAAATCACATGTTGGACGTTTCCGAACAATTTCTCATTTATTTATTGATGTGGTTTAAAAATTACTCTAATTTTAGGCTCGATTCTAGACCCATCCTTGCAAATTCTTTACCTTAACCCTACTTTTGATGAAACTCTGTACCGAAAAACCGTTCATTCGATCGTATAATGGAAGTTTTAAAATGTTTGTTTAATTTATCGTGTGCTACACACGTACACACGCGCTCTCATTGCAGTACAACCCTCTGGTATACAATACTGAGCAAAAAGCAAGTTTAAGAAATTTAATTATTAGTATTACGCTCCGTCAGGATGCATCCATCGGTGCAGAAAAGCACAAACATATTGCTCCGTAACCAATTCGAGAGTCAATCAATTAAAGTCGTCGGTTTTTATTGGTGCCGCAAACAGGTGCAACGGCTGCCGATCGCGACCGTCTACACAAACAACTCTGCTCCGTTCGCCGCTGCCACGCACCTCCATATCTGCGCTTTTTCCGCGTTCTCCCCGCGTTGCTAACGAATGATTTCTACTTTGCCACCAGAGGCCCAGCTAGAGACAGGCATGGCGTGGACGAACCGTGCTCGCTTCATACGCATACGTTTGTCTCAAGCAACAAACCCGTTTCGAGGATTGTGAATATATTTTTAGCAAATTCCTCTGACCGGCTTGGTACAGTAGATGTTCTTCAATTCTTCCTTTCTTTTTCCTACGATCGTTCGTCAGCGCTACCTCCTCGCGTAACCTTTGCCTGTACCGACGAAGAGCCACAATGTGTGTATGTGTGTAATCCAATATGTTGGGTAGAGTGTGTTGGGCAGAGCAAAAGCTGAAGCCAGCGTTTCGCAGCAACCACGAGTGGAAACCGGTAAGAAAAGAGCCGATAAGTGTGCGCCATTTCAGGGTTCACACGAAAACATGAGGTGGAGGGGCACTCCAACCCCCTTTTCAGTGGTGTGCTCACAATGCAATGGATGTTCGTAAACCTTCTTCCGATGACTCTGTATGGACTTCGTCCTCCTCGTTGCTTCTATGCGCTGTATATCGGGAGCACGCGCTACGTCGCACTATCTCTGTCGACGGTGCTTTGTAGCCTATCTGCGTTTTCTCTGCTGGTTCACCGGCTGGCTGGCGATACGTGCGTGCAAAGGAGATAGAAAACCCTCCTCATTTCCTGTCTCTATGCAGCGTTCCGGTCAGAGCTTACTTCTTGGTCATTGTCAATTTGTACAGAACCATCCAGACGTATTCCATACGCGTTGCGAACGAACGGCAGTGTAGTGGTGAGCCGTTAAATGGAAAAAAAAAATCAACCAACGACACGTTCTCGCTTACCCTTTCGGTGCTCCGCACGCCGCAGAACAGAGACAGATAATACGAAGAAAAACAGAATAACAACGTGCGAAAGAGAGCGCTTGCGTGGCCGATACATACCCGAATGCGATGGCAGATGGTTGAATCACGGCAACGTTGCAATTACAAAGGTGAGACGATGGTAGCTAATTTTCTTCCTTTCTACTTGCTCTCGCGGTGCTAGGGTAGTGTTATTTCGTTATAATACAGACCGATCTGGATGGTAGTTAAGAGGGAATAATAAAAAAAAAACATGGAACTAATATACGGGCGAAGAGGTACAGTGGAACACGCAGAGTGGCAGCATTGCAGGCCGCGCTTTGCTTCTGTTGCTATTCTTTACCCTGGCAAAGATGCAGGAAGACTTGAATGGTTATGGGTCGACCCTAGGGGAACGAAGATGGTGAGGTGTACGATGGGAAATTCTACATTTCGTGTGTGTTTGATTGAAATTCCATCCGGCAGGGAATGGTAAGTCTTGTCTTCAAACACACGTCATTCGTAAAATCCACACCACCACGAGGTTTCGAAAACGAAACAATCGTATCGAACGGCGCGGCAACATGCTAAAAAGAAGATACTCTGCCGTTATTTCTTTGTGTACTGCGTGTCTGGTTTTGTTGGCAACGCATACTGAGATTCATTTTACGGCAAGATTTTGTCCAACTGCCCTTGGATCAGGTATGGCGTCTACCCTACCGCACACTGTGTGCGAAGCAATTGCATAAAACTTCAACGCTTGTTTTGGATAAAATCGTTGCAGCTGCTGTCCAAATGCTGCTCTAACGAAAAAATAGTCCAACTTTCGTCCAAATGCAGTTGTAATTTCCACAGGACATAGCGCAGATGCTTTTTGGTGCAGATTTGTGCATGCACCTAAGAAAAATATACTGTTATATTTGAAACGCAAGAGTGAGGCAGTTGTTGGACCATGATGAATTAAAAATACAAAACTGAACTCATCATTCGTGAATATGTATTTATCATCATCATGTAGATAGTAACGCATTGCAAACATGCTGAAAAGGTCGTAACCACCCGTTTTTCACTGATATTTTAAGTCTATAAACTCTTCCAATCGTTCCCGGGCTGTATTGTAAGATGAGATTAATTCCTTAAGAGTAATATTTTTCGTTTTTCTCGTGGCTTTATAAAACCCATCATTGAGAACCATTGGTTGGTGCTGACGTAAAACTTGGTAGCGTAATAGCAGCTTTCCGGATGCAATTGTCTCATTAGCGTATCGGTTGAGCATATTTTTTTGGGTCTGTAAGTACATTGAAGGACAAAAGATTGAAAAAAGACAAAGAATATTTTCTTCACTTACTAGCAAATCGTATTAGTGTACTTACTTTTCCATAAAATGCGTTCAAATACACTTGACGCCGGTTTCCAACGAGATAAACTTCCATGCGGTCTGCCAGTGCCCCCGCGTTGGTTAGCTGCACGAAATGAACAGTAGTTTCGCTTGCATGTGGACGCAACGGTATTGCACAATAAGAGTGGCTGAAATATTAAGTAGTTTATGTACAAGTGCTAAAAATAGTTGGTAGAATGATAAAAAATGCACTAACCCTAAGTATCGTTCTCGATGCCAGCTATCAATGGACACAGCCTCAAAGTATACATTTATGTAATGTTGACCATCGTTAGAGTCGGGAAGAACTAAAAACAGTTCATGGCACTGACCAAAATGCCAATTATCATTGTGTTTTTTAGAAGCATGTGTGCTACTAGCTAGTTCACTGCCCTCTTTCTCCATCTTTACTCCCGGCGGTAGCTCGAACCGATACCGTATGTGCATGTCATCATATCCAAACTCTGACGCACTGATTATTTCCAGCAAAAGAAGTGCATAGCGATGCAGTTGTTTTGGCATGCTGAAGCGTTCTCTGCGGTCAGTGGGAACCGACATTACTGTTTTACTGCTGCCAACGAGCAGGATATCATTTGGTAGCTTTGCTACGGGCGGTGTATCCGTGATACATTTCTCCAGAGCATAATGGTACATGTGCAAATTAGATTCTCGCATTTCGTGATAGTAGGGATTGGTTGAAATATGATTGAAGTCGGGATATACGGTTATTATTTGCTCATCAGGATTCCAGGTAATGCTGAAGAGCAATACTTCTCGTCCAAGATCGGCCATTAGATGCATGGTTTGATGATTGTCCTCTATTTGCAGTGATTGCTGGCGTTGATTTTGGTTGTCTTGATCATTTGGATAATAATTATCTTCATGCACATATGTAAACAGAAGTTTAGGCTTGTGAGATCCCGTTTTCAGCATGTGGTAATATTTTTTGTGGTGTTCCGTTTTACAGTTCTCCTTTAAGCGATAGTAGTCTTTTTCGTAATGGCTGAATAATTTTTCCTGCCAACAAATAATTCGCGCTTCACTTAGACCGTTTTCCGCCGATTCTTCATCTTCGACCTTTTTTCCAAGGCCCTCTAGTACTGGTACGTCGATCAGAGAGTGTATCTGCCGTATTATTAATCTATTGAATAGAGATATGAAGTCAATCCAGTGAACAAATATTTAGCGGTTGAGTTTTGCAACCAACCTGCACTGGAAGTGCGTTATTGAGCCACTTGTTCGATAAACGCCAGATTTATGTTTCTTTTTAGATGAAAACATTTTGTTTATGATATTCACTATGTTCGAGTAACTGATATGCTATGAATCGAATGTCAGAATATTCCACTTTTGGTTGTTTTCCTTTTTAATAGAGTATCACAATCAGCTTTATCGAAATTTTACCATGGCAACTATTTGTTTGTTGTGTTGTTTGTTATGCTACAAAGTAAAACAAGCATTAGATTTATAGGCAAAGTTATATTTCTAAATCTATCTATACAATCTTGATGACCGCAAGGGATTTCACAACTAAACAGTTGATAAATAACGTAAGCGTGTAATTATAAAACATTAAAATTGTGAATCCTGCATCATGGTACATATTTTGTTACTCTGATCGGCGCATATCGATTATTCGGAGCCGGGTTAACCGTGGGTCAACAAAGAAAACAAACAAGGCCATTACTCAATGTGGGAGTTTTCAATAATGTCATATTTGACACAACTGATCAAATAGGCTGCCAGAGTTGTTAGCTAGTTTGAAACGTCAATCTTATATCTACGAACCTTGTGTGCTCATGTTCGTATTTTAGCTGCGATCGAACAACGTTATCCAACTCGTCTTGTGTGAAAAGATTTACAAAATATAACTTTTAAGTTTTATGTTATCACTTAATTTTACACTACTTAACTAAAATGGTCTGTAATTCTGTTCGCTATAAAGCTGTCTAACCTTGTGTTCTGTAGACTTGCATTTGGAAGGGGATGTTTGACATATTTACTTTTTAAAAACACCCAAATGTGTTTGTTGTTCCAGAGGAGATCATTATAGAATTTTTAGAAGCGGAATATTTATTCGTTATTTAATGAAAGATACCATCATCGAAGTGATGAACCAGTTGGGTTGAAAGTAAAAATGAATCAATTCCGTACCACATTCCCCTTGGTGTCGCGGGACCTATTGAACTGGTTCCCCGGCCACATGGGCAAAGGAATGAAGCAGATGCAGCAGAAACTGAAATTGGTTGACTGCGTTATAGAGGTGCATGATGCCCGTATTCCGCTGACTGGACGTAATACGGAATTTAAACACTCCATAAGCGGAATTAAGCCACACATTTTGGTGCTCAACAAGAGCGATCTTATTGATAAGCGATGGGAAGCTCCTATTGTTGATCGCCTACAGCAAGAGAATTTCGACCCAAAAAACGTACTCTTTACCAACTGCAAGAATCAGTATGTATGATCATGCAAAATTTTGGTGTTTTGGAAATAGAGTATTATTTTCATACGTATCATTTTAGGACATGTAGAGGACTTCGAAAACTAATGCCTCTAGCACAGAATCTGATCAACAGTTCAGATCGGTTCAATCGCTCTAGCCAGCGCGAGTTTTGTATTATGATTATCGGTGTTCCAAATGTCGGAAAATCGTCGCTGATAAATGTGTTACGCAATCGCCACTTGAATAAAAAAGGAGCTAGTCAGGTGGGTGCGATCGCAGGAGTGACAAGAAGTGTGCTGAATCGTATTAAAATCAGCGAAGAACCACCAATTTATCTACTCGACACACCCGGCATTCTGGAACCAAATATTGCCGATGTTGAAACAGGGTTACGTTTAGCACTGGTATCCTGCCTGCAGGATCATCTCGTCGGTGAAGAGTTGATAGCTGATTATTTGCTATTTTTGCTAAACAAACAACGTAATTATCGATACGTAGAGACAATGGGTTTACCCGAGCCGACTGATTCGATTGCCAGTGCGCTCGTCAACAATGCAATTCATACGAACAAAATGGTTCGCACCAAGCAGCTAGATGGAACAAGCGTTCTGCGTCCGGATGTGAAAATGGCAGCAAAATTTATGTTGAAATCGTTTCGCACAGGAGGTTTAGGGAAAATTTTGCTTGATGAAGATAAACTAATAGCTCCGAGCATGTAGCAAAAACATACATAATCCATTGCAGATCGATGGCACGTTGGATCCTGTTTTGTATGTTTTTTGTAACGCGGCAAGCATACTGTGGAACTATTCGAATCAAAAGCAGTTTTTATAGTTTTGCAATGTTATTGAACATAATTTAGGCTACAAAATAAACTCTGTTGCCGAAAATGACTATAAAATCATGTTAATGCGCTTACAAATACTTGCTTAAGTTCCAAAGTGGATTAAGGAGACACGTGCATTAGTACTCAATAAAAACTGAGAAGTATAGACTTATTTCTAAACCATATTTTCATATGAATCGTATAAATTTACTTTTATGATTAGTTTCTGTGAACATTATTGAGAAACGTTGTAGTTTTTTATTTTATGTATGCAAATTAGAACGTTTTTTTAAATAGTTAAAATTGTGTTTTTATGTATTTTATGTAGTATACGGCTACTACTATTACTGCTTGGAAGTCTTTGTTTCTTGAAAAAAAAACTAAAATATATTAGCGATGAAACGTCTGTCGTTCGTAGATTTCCTCGATTGAACCAAATTCATTTCTGTATAATGAATCGCACGTAATTGGTAACTTAGCAAAAGTGTTAACAACTTTATTCATCATTCATTTCCACAGCACATTTCCGTATATTCCTTGGGAGCAGATGATCCCCTTTCCTTTGCAGGCTCGATACTACGAAGAACCTTTAATGCGCTAGACTACTTGGCGTATGAAGTACGGTACTATGTTTAGGGGTGCGGGATAGTTTCGCAACCACTTCGGACCGGTATGCTGCTCGGCGGTGTTACCGTCCACCCATGAACCACGTGGCAGGTAGATATCACGAGCCCGCGCATTCTCCACAATCACCGGGGCGGCAATAATGTCGTCACCAAGAAGGTACTCTGAAACGGGACGCATAGAAAAAGGAAGAAAAATTAATACACCGCCCCCGCTCGAAAATAGTGATAAACCGGTCCCGCCAGCTTACGATCGTAAATTTGCTGAGCCGTGGTATCCGTTGGGTCGATCCACCAGAGCGGTGGGTTGACCGGTAGTCCATCGGTGACGGCAGCCGCAAATCGTTCCATGATGGCCGGTGACACGCTTCGATGCAGCTTCGTCATGGCGAGTGCAATGGTGACCGTCTCACTGTCAAAATCCCACGGTACGAACGAGAACTGGATGCTCGGCATGAACACGTTCGCCTGCAGCCAGCGGATAAACATCTCCTTCGAGGGCGGACTGTCGTCGTATCCGTTCCCACCAACCATGTCCGGTAGTACCAACGGGTAGCCGACCATGTTCAGCTGCAGTAGCGTAGTGATCAGTGTCGGTAACCCGTTGTTCCATCCCCAGTTCGAGTCCTTGTCAATCATGCGCACAAACACGGGCAGATCCTGCGTACCGAGTGCAGACCGCACCTCGACCAGCTCACCGAACTGAGCCACGGTGCGTATATAGTCGCCGATAATTTGACTCGGTCGATGCTTCAACGGTCCATTCAGTACCGGATCCGGTGGCGTCCAGCTGCTTTCACCCGCATCGAACTTGAAGCTATCGATGCCGGAAACCGCAAGAATGTTGCGCAACCGTTCGCTGAACCATTCACGTACTACCGGCTTCGTAAAGTCGACGTAGGCGGCCTGTCCGCGAACCGAGTTCCACCATTCGGTGTCGGTATTGCCGGTCCAATCGGCGACAAGGTAGCCACGCCGATGTGCATCCGAATACCACGGTTCGCAGCCCTTATTAATGAACGGATGGATCCAGATCGTCGTCCGGGCGAAACCCAGGTCGCGGATCGCGGTGATCGTGTCGCGGATGTTCGGGAACTTGGTTTCGTTAAAGGTCAGCGCACCGTAGCACCATTCCCAGTCATCGTCCAGCTCGTACTGGCCACCGAACCCGTTGGATATGATTTCTGCGGCAAACGTACGGACGACGGTATCGTTGATGTCACGCTTGTACCGGGCCCATGTGGACCAAATCGGTTCGGTTACCATCGATTCAGCTGGATGACCCGTCGGCTTACCCAGCACGTTCCGGACTGCACCCATATGAGCCTCGCGAGCATCCACTGCTACGCCGATCGTGTATCGCACGTCGTAACTCGGTCCGTGCGTATCGTACGGAAGGACGGCCCGTGTCTCCATGCACATGAAACCCGGCTGGCCGTAGTTCTGGTCCACGAATAGCGGTGACCACGGATCGACGTACAGATACGATCCGAGTGCGTTCAACCAGTACCGGTCGCCTACCGCACTGTTATCCGCCTCTTTCGATAGCATGCTGTAGCGATTGAAGCGTAGCTTCTGTACCGGCCAGTACTGATGCTTCTGCTGGGGACCACCGTACCAGTTCGTGCCGAGCAGATTGGCACAGTCCACAAGTACCACCGAACGCGGCACGTCGTTTCGGATCACCGAAAATTGTGAGTAAGTCGACTCGTCCACTTCCCGTGCCAGCTCCAACACAGTTCCATCGGTGGCGACATTCGTGAGCGTAAATCCGGTGGCCGTTTCCGTATAGAGTGCCGCCGGATCAAGATTAGAGCTAAGTCGGATCTGTTGCACTACCTTCCCGGACAGTGTAACGCGTAGTTCCCGTGTGTTCAGATTCACGTACACCACCGTAGATGCCTCGTTGAACGTTAAGCTATACTCCGTCTGGGCGAGGACTTGTTCCAGCCCGCAGACTAGGAATACTAGTAGACACACGCAGCGCTGCATCATACAAGCCATGATGCTCAATCGCTAACTAATTCGTCTTGAACTAAGACACCGTGGGCTACTACTCTTTAGTAAACCATAGCTTGCCCCTAAACGAACCGAAAAAAAAACACCGATAACGTTACGGTTGTTCGCTTAAATAGTCGCCACAAGGTGTAACGTGTGTTTCAAGTGCGTTGGTCAATATTTTTTTCGTGATACGAAACTAATCGTGATAGTAGTAGCGCAAGGGGAAGTTTACAGAGCCCTTGAGAGGTCGAGGGCATTCAGTACCGCAGTGCCTTCTTTATCGCGCATACTGGGACTGTGCAAACAGTAAGTGGTCATGGATATTTGGAGAGAATTCCTACCGCAGTGGGTGCGGTTTTAATTATGTTATAGACTCCGAAAGCCTATCCTCGTGCTGGACAAGTTCTAAGGCTTTGTCATTGTAGCTTAAAACTCTTTGATAACGGTCCTTACTCATTTACAAACGCTTTCCTGTCTTCGCTAGCTGCGAAGACAAATGACGATTGTAAAACATAGACAGGATTTTTGCAGTCTAAACACCACTTCAAATCGAAAGCAATTTGCCGACAATAGGGGACTGTTGAGTAAGCTTACAAAAATACAACAAATATTCAAATTTATCTTGTAATGCTTGAAATTCCCTTTTGCCCTCGGTGACCGTTACGAAGTGTTACAGTGGGGTTTTAGTAACGGTTTGCAAGGGTTTGCAATGTGGTTTAAAAAAAAACGTGAGGGTTTAATTGGGTTGCTTATGAAAGCTTCGCAAATTACTGTAGGGCTTAACAAAAAGTTGCTTGATATGTTTTTTATACTGAATGAAGCATATTGTACTGTATGTTCAAAGGTTTTATTGACAAACTTAACGTACTATTTCGTAACTATTGATGGGAAAATAACAATAAAAACATTTTTTCTTGAGACCCATTGGCAACCCTGAATTTCTTTATCTGTATTGTCAAGAAAGAAAAAAGATAAACCTTGGTCAAGTCGCTGTCTAATATATAAACAAACGGTGATCGGGGAAAAAACCCCGTGTGATAATAACGCTTCTAGGTGTGTAGTAGCGTTTGTATGAATCATTGACTTTCGAGGTGGAAAATCAAGTGGCCCGATTTGGCATTAGGAAAGTAGAAAGTTCTCCCGGAAAGGACATTGTTGGAAAACTGCTTATGCATACGCTGCTGTGGACATTCCTGTAGAAAAATATTCGTTTCAACCTGTACTTGTGATACATATTCAGTGCAAGATGGACCGTTCGGAGCAGCAACAGGCGATTCCCTTACGGCGCCTCAACACGCTCGAGGAATCCGAAAGGCGGCAACAACTGCGGCATCTCTTTCAAAAGGTGATAATGAAGCTCCACGGTTGGGCGATATTAATTAGAAGTTTACTTCGCATATTTTCTTGAAACATCGTGTTTAACGAGTCCGAATGTTACTAACTTTAGTACTCTCTTGTTTGCAGTATGACAACGACGGGGACGGCTATCTGAGCATACCAGAGATGAAACGTTTGATAAACGAAAAGAAGTGCCCAGATATGCCTACGATATGTGCAAAGAAGCTGCTGAAACTATCCGACATCAATAATGATGGCCGTCTCGACTTTGACGAATTTTTTAAACTGAGCATCGACCATTCGTTGTTTATCTCCGACATGTGCATCAAGTACTGCAAATTGGTCGTACCTAAGCGAAATGAGGAAGAAGCGGATGTAATTGGTAAGCAAATGGAGTTGTGTTTTTGTAACATAACAAACGCAGTGTACGGTGTACGCTTTTCTCGCTTGTACGCTGTCATGGTTTCGGTTGGCTGGTTGCGTAAACTAGCAAAAGTTTTTATAGACATTCGTTTCCCAACTTGGAAATAATCCTGTATCTTAAAAGCATATTACATATTGATTGAATTAAACTAACACTCGTACAATCTTGCCCCATCGTGTAGAGCGATAATGTCGATACACACTAACCATAGCATATAACGGCACCAGAGCGCAAGATAACGGCATGATTCATGTGTATGTGCATTACTGGAATCGATAACATGGTACGCATAAAATTGTACTAAAAAAAAACTTCTTTTTCAGATGGCGAGTATGAACAAAGCATGAAAATTTGGCCCCCACCACTGATGATGATCATCTTTTCGATAATGGAAATTATTTTTTTCGTTATTGATATCGTAAAAACGCAAGAGTAAGATTTGTTGCGTGATGAACAAAAATTGATAGATGTGTAATGCAAGCGTGTTTTGTTTTGTTTTTTTTTTTTTTAGTCAAAATGGCACTAGCACAAACGGGCCAATGGCAACACTATTTATCTACAATCCGCACCTCCGGCACGAGGTGTGGCGTTTTGTGACTTACATGTTTGTACACATTGGGTGAGTCAACGGTAATATTTTCCTTAAACATGAACATAAATGATGTGTGATATTGGTTTGCTTTGCTTTTCAGGTTTATGCATTTGGTCATGAATCTTTTGGTGCAAATCTTTCTCGGGGTTGCGCTGGAACTGGTGCACTGCTGGTGGCGGGTCGCGTTGGTGTATCTCGCCGGTGTCATCGCCGGTTCGATGGGAACCTCACTGTTTACCCCGCGCGTATTCCTCGCGGGCGCCTCCGGCGGTGTTTATGCGCTTATTACCGCCCATATTGCGACTATTATTATGGTGAGCAAGAAGATAAATAGCTCTTTCATAGAAAAAAAAAAAAACTAACCGACCGTAATGTTCGTTATCCTTTTCTTAACGCAGAACTGGAAGCAAATGGAGTACGCCATCGTGCAGTTGTTTGTATTTCTGGTCTTCTGCATTACCGATCTGGGCGTTTCCATATACAACAGCATCAACGATCCGTTCGACAAGGTGGGCTACATCGCGCATGCAAGTGGTGCTTTGGCGGGTTTTCTCGTGGGCATTGGCGTGCTGCGTAATCTGAAAGTTGAGTCCTGGGAGAAGAAGCTGTGGTGGTGCGCAGTATCGGTCTACTTCATGCTGATGGGTGCCGGTGTCATGTACCATTTTCTGAACCCGGAGCATTTCGTTAAATCGTGAGGGATAGTTTTGCATGCCCGCATGCATACACCACGCTACGCTGGTTGGCAACGCAGACAATATTCTAATGCCTGCCGACAACGATTCGACAACGTGTTGAGCTTTCGTTGCATCTTACGCCTTTTCCACAATCGTGCCTTACATGGTCAGTGCCTATGAGCCACCGAACAAATCGACGATTTTTACGATTACGATTTCAAAAGACAACCCGTGCCTTTGCATTATTTGTTTTAAACTATTTTAATGCCATGGTTGCTACAAACGTTCCCGTGAACAGTTCGCTCACTTAGCTTTACCGAGGGTGATATGCATCCTTTATTCCAGCAAATTATTTTTCGATGCACAAGTATTTTATACGATGGTTATTCATATCGTACTTATTATGATAGTGAAAAGAGGAATAAAACATGGTTATATAGTTATCGAATCGTTCACTTTTTGGATGCTAAGACGATCTTAAATAGGTACCGTTGTAAACCATCCAACTAGACTTGTCTCCCATAAGCTAAAACTGACTATCCGCATACGGTTATTAAATAAGTTTAGTAACTCTCAAGACAGCGTAAGTGCCAACGGATGAGCAGCAGCTGTGCTCTTTTGCAAATCAATATTTAGTTTTCTTAAAGTCCACATCGTCGTCCCCTCCCGACTTGGACTTACGCTTCTGGATGATGTTTTGAATCTGCTGCCACTCGCGATCCAGTTCCGCTTTCTCGTTTTTCTCCGTCTTATGCTTTCGCGTTTTGCGCCCGTCTTGCATTTTCACACCGTACTGAAAGGCGGCTTTGGGTAGTGCCTCCTTGCTGCTCATGTAATCGGAATATTCTTCCTGCGTGTCGAAATCCCACCGTCCGATCGGTCCCTTCTTGTTGCCTAGATCCATTTTGGTGTAGTCTACCTCGTCGTCCGAATCGTCGATCGCATCGTTCATCTCCTGCAATCCGGGGTAACATTCGGCGTATCCCTCCGGTTCTGCCGTCAGCTTGGTGATGAGTTGCGCCGATAGTTTTGGTGGTGCAGGAAGCGCCGGAATGGCGGTGGCATCACGCTCCGGGGCTGCCTCGTCGGTGTACTTCTTGAAGTAAGTGTGACGGCCCGTGTTCCCTTCAAGTTTGGACGACCCGGCCACATCTTCATACCGACGGCTTGGTTGGTACTCCCCAATGTCACCGTAAATCGAATCATCCACCAAACCCTTACTGCCTGGTTCATCGTTGAGCTTGAAGAGCGGTTTGTCCTTGTCGCGACGCTTGTTTTTCTTACCCCTGCCGCCTTGTCGCAAATAGGACAATATTTGAGCCAGCTTGTTGATTACTATGTCGTTCGTGGTTAGCGTTTGCGTATCGTTCACGTCCAATGGTACTTCGGCTTTCGACCGGATTACGGTGGTCGGAATGTCCGAATCGACATTTTCATCTTCCAGCTCGATGTGGTATGCCATACGACCAGGAGCAAACATTTCATTACGTTCGATCGTACGTGAACGATGCTTTTCTAAGATTCTATAAACATTTTGACCGAGCACGGTACGGAATTCCAACTCGTCCTGTTGGTCTTTATCCGCGCCACTGCTCGCACTAGGTCGTTGAATGGCCGCTGTTGTCCCCGGTGCCGCTGTTACCGTTTCCGCCGTCGGTTCAATATCAACCAGCTTTTCCATCTCGTCCTCTTGCTCGTGCTCTTTGGCCATAATTTCGCTGCGTACCTTTTGCAACAACGCATAATCAAGACCCTTCACCAAGTGAGTATGTTCCATGTCACCACCCAAGAACTTGGATTCTTGGATCTGTTGCCGACGTCGTTCCGCTGCGTCCATACCCGATTTGGCATCCGGGGCAACCGCTCGATAGGCGCTCGTCGAACTGGAGGAGTCCAAATTCTGGTAGTCTGGGTTAGCTCCGTCTCGTCTTTCACGTGCCCGATCGCGATACTTTTCCGCCAGCTCGGCGAGCTTGTTATCTTCCTGCTTCTTCAGTTGTGCATAAAAGTTTTTCTTCTTCCGTCGGGCCTCGTGCCTTTCCGATGACGGCGGTTTCATGGAGGATGATGAAGACCCTGGAGTCGCAGCTGCTCCCGACGACGATCCGGACGATGCTTTGGACATTGCATCACGGATCGATCCAGCAGTATGTCCTGATCCAGCCGGTGCTCGTGGTGTCATGAGCAACTTACGGAAATCATCGTTCGTCAAGCGTTGGGTCGCCGGAGTTTCCGGCTCGTGGTGATCGTTGTCGGCAGGCATCTCGAGTAATGTTTTTCCTCCGGCCGTTGATTAAACTATCTTCCTGCTGTTTTAGATATGATTATTACATAAACACGGCAGGATAAGCGATAAGTAATCCACTTACTGTGAATATTGCACAGGACTGCAGGATTTTCACCCAGACGCGGGTAAGCTTTTATTTTATCTTTCGGTTTGTTTATATTGAGGTCAGGACTCAAGGTGTATACAAAGCAGATATGTGCATCTATAAAAATTGACATTTGTGTTTCTATGAGCAAGACACGGGTTCAAAACACCTGATTTGAAACGAATAAACCCACCGCCATTTCATACGATACAAAGGATAGGATACAAATTTTGCTGTCATCTTCATTTGTTTACTTTGATTGTTAATTCATTTGCTTATGTTTAAGAAGTTGGGTAGTATCGATAGATTAAAATCTCGATTTAATTATTAAAAGAACAACTTAATTAAAATAGACGAAAATAATTTAATACAGTTGGCTTAATTTAGCTAAATCAACATCTTAAGTTTAACTAAGCTGATGATGATCTCATGGGTATTAAAAAAAAAATTGAAGATATTTCTTAAGAAATGCTTAGGATTTAAAAAGAAATGCCTGCGATGTAAATAAACGATTATAATCACTAAAATACATTTGTCGCATGAGTATCCTAGACGTCAAAAATAATTAATTTTTCTGAAGAAACCGAAACGGTTTGTATGGAATGACATACCTTTCCTGAACCAACCTTGAATTTCTCACATGTTTTTCTAACCTCAAATTGATCATATGTCAATCCATTTCCCGGCGTGTTTAATAATACAAAAAACCAACAACCGCGTGGTCGAGACGAGCGCTGGTGTAATTTGTAATTACTTTACAGATCCACTTTGTTGAAGAGTGTTTCTTTTTTAGTAAAGAACTGTAAAACTTTTATCATCATGGAAGTGGGTAAGTATAATACGGGTATGAAATATAGTTATTTTTTGTTTTAATTAACTCGATGTAAACTACCAAATTTCTTTCAGATATACCATCGCCACCCATCAAGAAGGAAAAGAGTAAGAAAAAGGTCAAGCAGGAACCGGGGACGATCGAGAATTTGGGTGAAATTCAGAAGTCCGGGGACTTTCAGCTGAAGCCCTCGGAGGCCATCGCCAGCTTGGATACCTCCAATTGGCCACTACTATTGAAGCACTTTGATCGCCTGAACGTGCGCACAAACCACTACACACCGCTTCCGTTCGGATCGTCGCCCTTAAATCGCAAGATTGCCGATTATGTGTCTGCCGGATTCATCAACTTGGACAAACCATCGAATCCTAGCTCTCACGAAGTGGTGGCCTGGATTAAGAGAATTCTGAAGGTAAACAAAACCGGTCACTCGGGCACGCTGGACCCGAAGGTAACGGGTTGTCTGATCGTATGTATCAATCGCGCGACGCGCCTGGTAAAGAGCCAGCAGAGCGCCGGTAAGGAGTATGTGGCCGTTTTTAAACTTCACTCCGCGGTGGAAAAGATCGCTAAAGTAACACAGGGGCTGGAAAAGCTTCGTGGCGCGCTGTTCCAGCGACCGCCACTGATATCGGCTGTCAAGCGCCAGCTACGTGTGCGGACCGTGTACGATTCGAAGCTGCTGGATTACAACGACCAGCGCAATATTGGTGTGTTTTGGGTGAGTTGTGAAGCCGGTTCGTACATTCGAACGATGTGCGTCCACCTGGGTTTGGTGCTGGGCGTTGGAGGGCAAATGCTCGAGCTTCGTCGTGTCCGGTCCGGCATCCAGTCGGAAAAGGACGGTATGGTGACGATGCACGATGTGCTCGACGCGCAGTACCTGTACGATAATCACAAGGACGAATCAATGCTGCGCCGCGTGATAAAACCCCTGGAGGGATTGCTCGTTGGTCACAAGCGTATCATCATGAAAGATAGTTCGGTGAATGCGGTGTGTTACGGGGCAAAGATTCTGCTGCCCGGCGTACTGCGGTACGAGGATGGAATCGAGCTCGATCAAGAGATCGTGATCGTGACCACAAAGGGCGAAGCGATCGCATTAGGCATCGCTCTAATGACCACGGCCACGATGGCCGGCTGCGATCATGGAGTGGTTGCGAAAATTAAACGCGTCATAATGGAGCGCGACACGTACCCGCGCAAGTGGGGTCTCGGACCGAAGGCTTCGATGAAGAAACAGCTGATCGCATCGGGAAAACTGGACAAGTACGGTAAGCCGAATGAAAACACACCAAAGGATTGGCTCAACAGTTACACCGACTTCAATCGGGGGGGATCGCAAGCGAACGGAAATGGAAGCGCTGCGGGCGATGACGTTATTGGCGGCAAGCGCAAACTAAGCATTGGCGATACCAGCGCTCCAGACCAGCCGGTCGTGACGGGCGAGGAACAGAAAAAGAAGAAAAAGAAGAAGCAACAGAAGGACGCTGAAGTTGCAGATGACGGTGAAAGTGGCGAGGCGATGCAAACGACGGATCAAGCGGATGCTGAAGATGATTCGAAGGCAGAAAAGAAGAAAAAGAAAAAGAAGAAGGATAAGAGCATCTCCGAGGGAGATGTTGCAGAATAAGGTAAGCATCCATCCCCCCACGCGAGGTACCAAACAGCTAAGAGGTACGACATCATCCTCCTAAATGGTATGCTGTGTTATACCATTCGTTTTACTTCTGATACTAACGAAGTGTTGAATGATCAATGGTTTTGTTTCCGATCATTTTGATGTGAGACAAGAAGCTCAGTGTCATTAAGATAAGTTATCGTTTAAGATTCCATAGAAAGGACTTAACGGCGTTTGTAAATCCCATTGAACTCCGTAGGGAACACAATTACATGTTAGCATGGAAAGAAGTGGAACTGGATGGTGCATTTTGAAAGCTTCCACTAGCTTTCGAATGAAGATTGCTATATTTTTCTTTAATTTTACCAGAGCACAGGAGCTGGGTTGGAGAATCGTGTGCGAGGCACGAACATTCACTTAGTACTGTTTACAGAATTCTTTTACATAGATACAACAGCATTTTGAATTAGTACTGTAATGTATAGAAATAAAAAATGAAATCGATAAAATGTTCATCATGTGTAAATGGGAGATACTTTACTGTGCAATAATAGAGAATTGAGAAACTAGCTTTAATTTAATGATTTTATTTGAACGTTGCAGAAGAAACGCAAAATGGTAAAAGGCTACACCGCTTTCAAAGAATCTAGACAGCATCGTATGTGACAGGCGAAGAAAAATACGTCTGTTAAGTAGTGCGTTATCATTAATCAAGTTAACGCTTACTGCTATCAACATTCCCTCATAAACTTTGAATTTATTTTGTTTCCTTAAATAGTTTACAGACTAAAAAATTGTGCTCTGAAGCTCTGATCCATCCCGACATTACCTTTTCTAACTGACCTGGGTAGAGTTTTCTCTTGTAAATTGAATTTTTCGGACGCGCCTGTACTTTTTGTTGGAGTTACTAACAAAAGTATGGTAGTTTTAAAAAGTTTAATGACACTGTCAAACGCCAGATATAACTACGAAAGTCGATGCTTCAAAGAAAAGGAATGTACGTATGTCTTTTGAGCACGAATTAGATTCGAACCTAATGAGAATGTTTTGGGATGTTGGAGTAATAAGATTTTTTCGGTACGCCAGATGGACATATGATGATGATCTTTTGGCATAATGGCTAGGATATCAACGTCGCGTTCAGCGATCCATGCTACAATGGGCAGTCATTAAGCCTGGAAAGTAGGCAACTTTGGGTTTCGTGACATGAAGAAGAGAATTCCATTTCATCTGTCTGTTAACTTTAGTTTATTAAGTGTAATGGCCAAAAGAATGTTTTGTAAAAAACTAAAACACACAAGTGTACGGTGACTCCGGTCTTAAACTCCGGTATTGTCACGGATCCATTGGCGGTACTGGGACACGCGCGTGTATCCGGTTGGTGTGTTGGCGTCACACGAAGCAGTAATGAGAGAGGCCACACCGACCAGCGTGTCAATACGGCGATCAGAAACGACGAATCCAGCTCCAAGATCTCCGTTGCACACGTTGGACCGTTGAAGGCCATCTTCGGCACAGTAGTGGTTCGGAAGCGTAATTTGATAGAATCCAATGCAACGCGAATCGCTGATCACACGCTGGAAGCCGACTTTCAGGAAATCGGAACGCACATCACCTGGTAAGGGGAGGTATGAAAAGAAAGATCGAAAGTTGTGTAGTGTGTAAAAACATATATTTGAAATACAATACATACCTCCGATGGTGTTGAATCCGAATCCAACCACCATTCCTTCTTCGTTCTCATACGGCAAACCGCGTCCCAGTGGAGGCAATTGGATCGGACTGATCAGTGCGGTGAAGGTGACAGGTTGCGGTAAAACGATAAATCCGATGTCGTTGGCACGATTCGCCATGTTGAAGTTCGGATGCGCTACAGCTTGCGTGGAGACCTGTTGGCTGAGCTGTCCGAACACGGTACCTCCCAGTCTAACTTCCCATCGTACGAAGCCGGCAATGTTCTGGGCCGCGGTTAGCACATGCCGGTCCGAGATCAGCGATCCGCCTCCGAAGAAACCAGAGTTGCCCGAGTTCAGGTACAGAACGTACACATTGTACGGTGTGTTGGGGGCATTTATTCCATTGACAATGCGCTGGCTGCGATCCGGTTCAATCTGTGCCGGAGGAGAACAAGCACGTTTTAACTTTGCTGCAGGATATTTATCGAGCTAAACATGCGCGTTCGGCTGCATATACTTACTTCCAACGAGGACACGCAGCACAAGGTGAGCGCAAGCAGTAATCCAACGTACTGTTTCATAATGAACGCGACTATGAGTCCACTGGAAGCGATCTCAACGTTCGAATCGGTTTAAAGGTTCCAAGCACTAGACACACTCTGTTTGGAGGTCAATCGGGAAACGGTGTCTTATATACGACAGGCTCTGATGGCGTTTCACTGTCGACCGGTGGTTGGATTTTTCGTGCGATAAGTGTTTTGGTAAAACTGTCCACGGAACGGGACCGTTGCTTTTATCAATCATGTTTCCGTCCCGAAATGTCTTCGTTTCGATATTGTCGGTGTCGTATGTATAGGACGTACGATAACAGATCAATCACAACGTAGCAAGACACCTGGCGTTAGATGGTGTGCTATAGTAAAGTTGTTCGCTGCTAATGCATCACTACTAATGCGTGCTAAATGCAGTTTCATTCACACTTTTAGTTTCATTCAATAATTTAGCACTAGGATGCATCGCAGGTAACTCAGCACAGTTTTCGGTTAGCTTGATGCTCTGCTAAGCGCTTGGATGCGTTTCATGTTTTTGATGTACCATGCGGAATTTGTTTATGAGAAGCAAAAAAAAAAATAAACATCATAAATTGTTCATTTTTTAACTACTCTAGACACAGTGTTTTGGAAACAACAATTTGTGACATCATAAACACCATTATTTGCACCAGTACAAGCAGATGTTGATTGGCCATTAAGTCAGTAGTTAAGGTGTGACCTAAAATCCGCTCCAATTGATTGATCGTTTGGCCACATGTTTTTTTGGGGATTGCGCTTGCTTTGGGTCGGATGATTTCGTACGAATTGCTTTATGATTGATCATTTTAAGCAATCGTTACCATGGGGATCCCGCAGGTAACGTCGATGAGTCGTGCTGTATAATCCTAATACCATGGATGAGTAATCATCAGCAGCCATCATTCCTAACGACCTGCCTACTACGATTCGCTCACGTAGGGTTTGGTATTAGATAATATTTTTACAGCGTTCTTAGACGGAAGGGCCTGATTTCTTCACCATATTTCATGTTATATTTCAATGTTTTCTTGTTGGTTCCTTACAAAAATACTTTCTCAATCAGTTCCAAAGTATTTTTGCTAGAATTTTCCTTTTTTTCTACAAATAAATGAAATTTATAATTAAGTCAACAATATTTGCAGATAAAATTGAACCAATTTGAATCTCACAAAAAAATCACCCTTGTGGTTTTGTTTGTTTCTGATAAGTAAATGCAGCTTTGCTGTAAGTTTCCAAAATTAATGGACTCTTTTATAATTACAATTTTTGTAGGAAGTTTTGGGGATATCAAATCATGAGTTTTTAAAAATCTATTTCACTGTTTGCTAACGTTTTAAAAGTTCTGGCTAGTTTCTGCATATGACGCCGAATAATTGTCAATTTTACGCAAAAACTTATGACCATCTTCGCGATATACCTACAATAGTTCAATGGTTAAAACCTCGATCTTATTCGTAGGTCATACGCGTAGTTCATAAAAACCAAAAATATCCACACTTAGGAAATATCTAGACAACTCGCTGCAATTGACGAATGTGAATAACGACACACAGGCAAAACAACATTCGAACCGGAAATGTACTTGCGTGACAAGGAAAAGGATGCGTTCGGGCAAATATAAAGAACAAAACATGGAACCAGCTAATAATAAACTTAAACGATTGTTTAAATTGAATAGGACGAAAATATGCACCTACCACGATCTAACCCAACCCATCAAACGTTGTTAGTACTTATATACTATCAACGCAAATTTCTCAAATATCAGCTCAAATTTCTTAACAAAATCAGCCTCATCTTTTGAACTAAATTGTTGAAATTTTAATTAATATTTTGAGGCAATACCATCTTTCATGGAGAAACATAATTAAATGTTGGGAGATCATCGAAAGTTTCCTAATCACCATGCTTGCTTGTTTGATTAGTTTGGATTGGCAATTTGGTAATTGTTTTTGATTAATCTGAACGCCAGTTACCGCTGTTCAAAACGTTAAAATTTTTATCGTTCCAGTTAACAGCGCATAAATGCTGCTTTCGGTAGATTCGGTGTTAAAATTTCGCAAATTTCTACTGCAGGCTAAGACAAGATGTACGATGATGTACCCGATACGTTAGTTTTGTGACAAATTTATGTGTGTACCATATCGTTTGTACTATCGATAGAACACTGTTTTCGCGGCATATAACCGAGAAGTAGTCTATGACATGCTTGAACGCATCCCCCGGTGGTGCAACAAGTTCGCATGGAGTACATTGAGCTCATTTTCCCAAATGGTATTGACATTTTCTATTCGAAGTTCAACTTTAGAAGATTTTGATGTGCTAGGTTTTGCTTGTAATATAAGTTAATAGGCGTATTATTTATTTTTATTTATTTATTTAATTTAGTTACGGCCTGGCCCTATTGCTGTTAATAGGTGTATTGTTGTACTTGAAGTACTTAAAATGCTCTTTCTAATTAAATATTGATATTTCTTTTATTTTCGTTCCATTTCTCACAAGAATATGATCAACTATGTTGCTACGATCCTCTCCAAACATTTAGTAGGCGGTGAAATGAATTACGGGTAGATATTAAAAATGTGCCGTTTCCTTCTGGGTGCCAAACGCAGCTAAACGCAGCTAGCCAGCTGCAACTGCAACGATGCTAGGGTCCTTTTTCTAGTCGTTACTCTAGGAATCGGTGGTGCGAAAGAAAAGGTGGCCGTAGATGATCAATCAACCGAACCGATACTAGCTTACGATCGACGCAAAGTTCCTAAGGCCGGTGGTTTTAGCTATCCAGCTTAGATAGTTGACTGTCCGGATGTACCCGGAGGGATCGCCAGTGCTGCATCCACGGCTGGACACGAACGAAACGATACCGATCTGAACCCAGCCGTGGTCCTCGTGTTGCATTACCATCGGACCTCCCGAATCACCCTGGCAGACGTTCTGGTTCGGCCGTTCCCACCCGACCGCGCACATGGTGGTGTTGCGTATGATGGACGCACCGTACACGGTCATACACTCAGCGTTCGAAATGACACGCATACGCTCGAACTTCAGCACGGTGGATATTGATTGAATGGCTGAAATTGAAGAGTGGTCCAGGTAGAAGAATCACTAGAACCACAATCTACTCCAACCACCTACCATCAGATGTTCGTCCGAATCCCGACACCGTCACCTGGCGACCGACGTATGGATCCCACGGAGAAAGGTTAATGGGCAGCTGGATGGGATAGATCTCCTGACTGTACGGTACAGGCGATGGCAGCCGTATCAGTGCCACGTCATTCGTTAGCTTCCACGGATCGAACTCGGGATGGACGAACTTGCTGACCGTGGACATTGTTAAGCGAGCCATGTTGAGGTGGATTGAACCGAACCCTATCTGGAAGACGGTGTAATCGTTGGCACAGTGGGCCGCGGTAAGCACCCACTGGGCGTCTATCAGCGACCCGCCGCACACTGTTACGGAGCGGCCAAGCGCAGCCCGGATTGAAGCTTGCCACGGAAACTGTCTCGCCTGTGCCGGTTGGCCGTTCACGATCTTTGCAAGGGGATTACGTGCCAGCGCTAGCGACTGGTGCCTGGGGATGGGAATGGCAGTAAGCTGTTCTTGAAAATGTTGATAGACCTATGTCATGCGCGCTGCTGGGCATGTTTGCTGTGTCAAAAACGCCTGGATATAGTTGATCGTACCTCAGAGGACCTTACTTTGCCGATCGTGAAATCACAAATGCACAGTATCACTACGAGCAAGGATAACGGAGTGCACCACTGCTTTCGTTTCGGTGATTTTAACGCGTAGTGCCATCGTACCATCCGCTCCTGAACCACCATCCTGCGCTAGGAGCCTTTAGATAATGAGACCTGCACCTGCCGTACCACGGAGAAATGGGCGAGACACTGGGTATACCGAACGAAAATGGTGCACTACACGGGGAAACATTCTTATATCTGTCTACAGCAATGTATCGCCCCCAATCGATTGGATCGACAATGGGCCACAACCCGTCTGAAAAGGCAAGAGCAAGTGGAAAAGGTTGTTGTGCGAGCAATCTCACCACGCCAGTTCGATGTTATCTGCACCCACGAACAGTGGAATACACTCATCGGACACTGGGTGGGTGGAAAGAAAAGTCCGGTGCGTGTGATTTAGCTACAAGAAATGTTTTTGATTTTTCCCGCGCGTTACCATTCAGGTCAGCTTACGAGTTATTTGCTCGCAGGAGAGCTCATGAGTGTGTGTGTGTGTGTATGTGTGTGTGTGTGTGTTACTACAGTAGGACGCTAGGAAGCCAAATAATCCCATCACATGAAGCGTCATCGAGCAATGTCTACTATGATGGGATGCCTATTTTCGATGTTGTATTAAGAAATTCGAACGTTATGCCTCGATGTGTACTATCAATTATCGCTGGTATGGCCGATGGTTATCTTTCAATGTTGATTGTCGAAGGAAATGTTGCGTGTGATAGATGCTTTATATACTTGCATACAGGAAGTACTGGAGACTTGTTCTGGGCTTCCTCTGAACGTGTTTCGTACATTACACGAAGCAGTTTGGCTACTGCCATAAGATGGTGTGTCTCTTTGGACTGTTTTTTTACTATCGTCCGTTTTTCCCCATGCAAGCGTGACTAATACACTACCTTAATAATGAGCAAATCGGGTTTGTTTCAAAATAGTTGATTTTATTTAACAAAAACAAAAAAGCACGTTACAAACAACAAAACACAGATTGTAATCTCGCACATACTAAACCTGTAAGCAACATGTGGCGCGATTATCAAAATTTGACCCTCGTGTATAAAGCAAAAGATTCCAATTAGCTGCCATTGTGATGCTTTAGATAGTGTACATTCAATCGCTGGATGAATGATAACCGAGCTTTGCTCGCGGGTTTTAACTAAACTATCGAATTATCGCCATTCTCACAGAGTACGGCATTAAGCATGGTTTTGTGTTTGATTGATGTTCGAAACCGTGTAAAAAATCGCGCAGTAGCATGACGAGGTTGGACGCTGAACACACATATTTTGTTTGTAAAATAAGTTTCCGCTTTTAAGTGTCGGCGCTTGGAGCGCTCGGGGCGTCCTTAGTACATGTTACTTGGTGAGGACGTAAGTAGCGTTTTTCGTAAGGCATCGTATGCGGCTGTTGCTGTTTTTTTGTTTGCGATCTTACTCGAGAGTAAGAAGCAAATCTTCTCCCTCTAGCTTCATGCCGTTACTGATGTCTAGCGTCTTCACAACACCGGCACGGGGCGACTGAACCACCATTTCCATCTTCATGGCCGACAGCACTATCAGCGGTTGTCCCTTCTCGACGTGATCGCCGACCTTCACCTTAATTTCTGGGAAATGACAAGAAGAAAAAACGAAGAAGACGCGTAAGATACGATGATGCAATGGTCACTCCTGCATCCTGCCATGGTTGCACGATAGTTACCGATGACGGAACCGGGCATCGGGGCACCGACTTCGTTCTTGTTGCCCTTGGTTGCCTTGGGATGAATGTGTAGCTCCTTGACCGCTTCCTTGTCGCGGATCAGCACCGAGCGCAGCTGGCCGTTGAGCTCGAAGAACACCTCACGCTCACCGTTGGCGGTGAGATCTTCGGCCATAGCAAGTGTCTTGAAGCCAAGAGTTTTGCCCTTCTCGATTGTTACCTCGAACTCTTCACCTACCTTCGGCCCAGTGAGAAAAACGCGTGTATCGAGCTTATCGACCGGACCGAACGTGTCGCGGAAGTTAAGGAAATCGTTCGTCACTTGCGGGTACAGTGCCGCCGACATGACATCCCGGTCTCGCACATCCGGATGAGATTCCTGAAGCGATTTTTTCAGCGCATCAAAATCAAGCGGAGCTAGCTGGGCCCCGGGTCGACCCTCGATGCGCGGCATATCCTTGAGCACACGCGAACGCAGCGGCTCGGGGAACCCACCGTGCGGTGTACCGATGGCACCCTGCAAGAACTCCACCACCGATTTCGGGAAGGAAAGTTCCTCGGCCCGATCCAGCACCTGCTCGGCTGTCAGATGGTTCTGCACCATGAACTGGGCCAAATCACCGACGACCTTCGACGAAGGTGTCACCTTAATAATGTCGCCCAGCAGCAGATTGGCCTCACGGTACGCTTTCTTCACGTCCTCGAAGAAGTCACCCAACCCGAGCGAGTACGCCTGGAACTGAAGGTTCGTGTACTGTCCGCCGGGTATCTCGTTCATGTACACGTCGGCATTGCCAGACTTCATCGTTGTCGTACACTCGAAGGGTGCGTACAGCGTGCGCGTCTGCTCCCAGTACGCCGAGTACTCGCTGATATCCGGCAGTCCCAGGCCGGTATCGAGGCTGGTGCCCTGCAGCGATGCAACGATCGCTCCCATGCTCGGTTGGGACGTCATTCCCGACATCGAATCGACGGCCACATCAACTACATCCGCACCAGCTTCTGCACAGGCAAGCATAGATGCGACACCGGCTCCGGAGGTATCGTGCGTGTGGATGTGTATTGGCACATCCGGATGCCTCTCTCGAATGGCGGAAATGAGCAATCTTAACAAGAAAAAGTGCAAAATATGAGCGACTTAGCGAGAGTAACCGTGGGTTTTGTGCGTGTGTCCTTACCGTGCAGCCTGTGGTTTCAGCAGCCCAGCCATGTCCTTGATGCAGAGCACGTGCGTTCCAGCCTTGACCAGCTCATCGGCCAGGTTGGTGTAGTACTTCAGGTCGTACTTTGTCTTCTTCGGATCACTAACATCTCCGGTGTACGAGATGGCAGCTTCCACCACACCGCCCGCATTGCCAGCCGCTTCCATACCAAGAATCAAGTTCGGCAAATAGTTCAACGAATCGAACACACGGAAAATGTCCATTCCACATTGCACCTGCGAATGGAAATCGTACGCCATTGCAGACAACCTGCAATCCGCCGTTCGAAACGTTCGATACTCACCGATAGCTCGCAGAACTTGTAAACCACGTTGTCGGGATAGTTCGTGTATCCGACCGCGTTCGCACCACGCAACAGCATCTGGAACGGGATGTTGGGAATCTGCTTGCGCATCTCTTCCAACCGCTCCCACGGACATTCGTGCAGGAATCGAAGCGCGACGTCGAATGTGGCACCACCCCAGTTCTCCAGCGAGTAGAGATTGTTAAACTTGTGCGCCACAAATGGGGAAATTTTCAGCAGATCGTGCGTCCGGACACGGGTAGCGAGCAGCGACTGGTGCGCGTCACGGAACGTGGTGTCCATCAGCAGCAGGTTCTTCTGGCTTCGCACCGCTTTGGCAAACCCTTCGGGGCCCTGCTCCTGCAGAATCTGCTTGAAACCACGCGGTGGCTCTGTAACTGTGGGTATACAATTAGTAAACTGCTCCTGCGTTCGTGGATGTTCGTGTTTTGGAAGGTGTATACAAGCAGAAACAAGCGAATGTTGTACATGCGGTACAGTGCGGTGTACAATTGGTTAATGGATTAGTGTTAGTGGAAGTGTGTATTTGCATGTTTGATATGTTCGTGGGTGATAGTATACGAAAGTAGTACCACTCTTTCGAGGGGAAATAAACAGTACGAAGATTGTTATTGAGTGTGTGTTAGGACTGAGCATTAAAAGCGGTACAAATATGACAATTTTGAATTTTAATTTATCATTTTTTATGCTTGAAACATTACTTACAACTTTTTTCCATTAGAACCTATTGTTTAGCTATCTTTATAGACAAAAGAGTTATGTGCATTAATAATTTAACACAAGAACATCCCAGAAAAATGTAAAATTATAGGATAAAATTATCAGATAGCGTAAATACCTCAACGACATTACACAAGATAGACAGAGAACGGGTGTTTTTCGATACCAAAATCTGTTTGTGCAAAATGGTCGCGTATATGTGTGGGTGTAGAGTAGGGTGCGATGGTTTTTGTATCCAAAGTATTAACGCACTCTTACGGTTTGCAGAGCTGCCGGTCTGGAGCGTATGGGTGGGTGTGTTTTTTTGTGGTCATATTTACAAGCAATTAGTATCTTTTCGAGCATCTCTTAACATTCTAGAAGGAGCGATAGAGCAAGAGCGAGGGAATATACCTTTTCTTCTACCCTCTTCCTCTTCGGCCAGTGCTTCCGGTGATAGATCTAGGGTTTCCAAGTGCGTTGGGGATTGAGTGTTTGTTGTCAATTTTAGGCACAAGGTGTTCGAATTAGTACAATTGGTGGGTTTAATATAGTTGGGTACACGAAAAGCAGCACACCGACCGTCGTCATAATCGTTCGTCGTTCGTCGTCATAGTTGTCAACCCGAATGTTGGAAAAGCCGATCATTGTACAGTAAAAATCGTTAATGAATACAGAAAACGAAACACAAAACACACAAAAAAAACGATAACAAAAAAGAAGAAAACATGAAAAGAATCCATTAAAGCAAGTAAGAAAATATATAATTCATTTGCGATAAAAGGATAAAAACAGCACACAAAAATCACAGCAACAAGGAGTAAACATCAAACGTTAGCAAACGTTTTCTGGAAGGCGTAAGCGACAACTCACCCAATGGCAGCTGCGGTACGTGAGGCTGCACTTCGGCGGGCTTAAGCTTCGTAGCCAGTGGCGTGGTAGGACCATTTACCAGCACCTCCCCGAGGTAGTTGAGCAGCTTCTGGGCACGGTTCTTCGATTTGGCGAAGCGGAACAGTTGCGGATGTTCGTCGATAAAGTACGTGTCAAGCACGCCGTTGAGGAATTTTTGGTTTTCAAGTACATTGAGTAGGAATGGAATGTTGGTTTTCACACCGCGGATGCGGAACTCACGCAACGCACGGTTCATCTTTGCCGCGGACGATTGCAGGTCGGACGCGTGCGAAATCACCTTGACCAGCAGCGAATCGTAGTAGGGTGAAATGATCGCACCGGCGTACGCGGACGCACTGTCCAGACGAATGCCCATACCTTCGCCAGAACGGAACACCTCCAGGCGGCCCGTGTTTGGCTGGAAATCGTTGGCAGGATCCTCCGTCGTGACGCGGCACTGTATGGCGTAACCTTGGGGTTTAATATTGTCCTGTGTATAGCCAAGCTCCGGCAGGGTCATGCCTTCGGCAACACGGATTTGTGACTGCACCAGATCGATACCGGTAATTTCCTCCGTTACCGTGTGCTCCACCTGCAGTCGTGCGTTCACCTCGATGAAGTAGAAGTTGCCGGACTCGTCGCACAAGAACTCTACCGTACCAGCGTTCTCGTAGCCCACGTGCCGTGCCAACCGTACCGCGTACTCCGTCATCTTGTCCCGAACTTCAATGGGCAGGCGAGGTGCTGGGGCAATTTCCACCACTTTCTGGTGCCGCCGTTGCACGGAACAGTCACGCTCGTACAGATGGACGACGTTGCCCGCTTTGTCACCAAGCAGCTGCACTTCGATGTGCCGTGGGCGCTCGATGAACTTTTCGATGAACATTGCACCATTGCCAAAGGCTGCCTTAGCTTCGGAGCTGGCGCGCATGAAGTTGTCTTCCACTTCATCCATTTTGCGTACGACTCGCATGCCACGACCTCCGCCACCGTACGCGGCCTTGAATATGACGGGCAGACCATGCTTGCGGCAAAACTCCACCGCCTCGTCTTTGGTAGTTACCGGTCCATCAGTGCCGGGCACGATGGGAACTCCGGCTTCGATGGCGGCTTTACGTGCTGCCACTTTGTCACCCATTTGCTGCACGACTTTAGGCGATGGACCTATGAAACGCAATCCCGCATCGATGACCGCTTGGGCAAAGTCGGATCGTTCCGACAGAAAACCGTATCTGGAACAAGAACGTACAGTATGCGCACATGAGTGAATGTTTCGGAGGGTTATACGATTACGTCTGTAAGTTGTATAATTACCCGGGATGCACTGCATCTACGTCATTCTCTTTACACACACGAATGATTTCCGGAATGTTCAGGTAGGCTTCTACCGGGGCCAGCCCTTTTCCTACCATGTATGATTCGTCCGCCTTTTGACGGTGCATGTGCATTTTGTCCTGTTCGGAGTACACGGCAACCGAACGAATGCCCAGTTCGTTACAGGCTCGGAAGACACGGATGGCAATTTCTCCTCGATTTGCAACCAGCACAGATCGTATGGGTTTGTATTCGACTTGGCTTGCGAAGCCATTCTTCTGAATCGAGCACAGGCGAGCTAAGTTCGTTCGACGTAAACCGGCAACGGCCAGTTGTGCACTGAACAACTGCATCCTGAATATTTCTGCAAACTCTGTTTCACAATTAACGGTGGTTTCAACGAGTTACCGTAGTGTTTATTGCTGTTCGGAATGTAAAAGAGACACAGAGATTAGTAAATATTATAAATGTAAATAAAAGATGTCCATTGTCAATTGGAATGATTACACTCTCTGCATGGCCTCCTTAGATTGCTATACAACACAGATGTAAACGATTGACGATTCTAGCTCAAACAGAATAATACCACTTAAGTTAATAAGATCTATAACATATACAAAAGGAGTGTATCCTGAGCCGTAAACAAAACTGTAAAATTACTGGTTTTCGACAGGAAAAAAAACGCTTACGTGTATGTTGCAAAAAAAAAACAATTATGTGAAGCTAAGTTGCACGTTGCGTAAATGATCGGATTTCGTATGAAAATACGTTTATTGCAAATATATAATAGAAAATAGCTGCATCCAGCAGTCTATTCCAAAGTGCAAATGCTGTTTGTTTGTAAATACATATTGTTGATAACCCATGCGAGATAATCAACACTGTTTGCTTCTTTAACAACAATTTCGTTCTTCAATACAGTTGGCGGAGCAAAATGTTGCAAAGGGCTGAATAAAATATTATTCAAAATACGGAATGGGACTGATGTAATTGAAGTGGAATCGAACGTTCTTTTCTGAGACAAAAACGTGATTATCCACCACTTTCTTGATTTAGGGTACAGCGTGACCAAGTGCGTTACCGGTTTTACAAAACTAATTATCACCGTAGTTTGACAGCTTATTTCTAGAAATAACCGATAACTAAGAGACTTGAGACATAATTGTAATAAATTACAATATTTTATCAAGTAACACGCCAATCAAATATAGGTGCCAACAATATGTTCAATTTGTTTCTTCTTTTATCTTAAAAAAGTCGGTATTTCATTTGCTGGAATCAGAACAAAACCCACTTGGTGTTAATTATCACTAAATTCACTAAACAGAGCGATTCTCACTGCCCGATCGTTCTGAATGTCATCGCCGCTGAACATTTTCAAGCTTCATTGGAGAGTTAAGGGATTTAGCAGAAACTTTAGGGTTTATAGGAGGATCTGTACGACTAAATAACCAGAAGAATCGAACCCACAACCAGCGATGTGTAAGGCTATGCACTTACGCACCTAATCATTCGACCGCTTCGTATACAATCATCATTGAGATAATTCAGATACCCGAACAGCAATCTTTCCGTAAGTAACAACAACACATTATCAACTACTGGCTTAGAGTAACGATAGGCGATAACGATTGCAAAGCATTACTTTCATAAATTGCTAGCATACCGGAGCCTGGAAAGTAACAGTTCAAAGAGATTACTTATGATTAAATTTGCCGCATGATCTTGGTAGTAGCCGGCAACAGGAGCATTCATTTAAGTGTTACAGTGTTAGCAGAAAAATAGGGTTCACCGTGATTGAAAAAAAAAAGAAAATTTAAACTGTTACTGTGGCCAATCATTATCAATGTCTAGCACACACGCATTACATCATGCACGCTGATCTATTAGTGCTATCTATGAGCAAGAATATGCAGTGCCGGTCAAATTGATAAGACCATAATAATCAAGCTGAGCAGCATTAACTTGTGTTCCTCATGGCAGGCGAGCTTCCAAAGTAAAGTCAAAATACGAATAATTATTCACAAACTATCGAATATTTAATTCCAAATAAATACAGAACGTATTACAGGTTAAATTGAACTTTGTGCGATGTTTTCAAGACATGTTTTTTCTTCTTCTCACAGACAATTGACAGTGGTTTTGACAACTTTTTATGTTTTTAAACAATCAAGAGGTGTGTTATTGAGTGTTTTACTGTGATGTTCGTAGCTGTATGAAGCGAGAATTTCCATCCAAGCAACCATGCAATGCTTACACACTTTGTCTGTTACTGTTCAACCATTTGAGACACATAACCTTCATTTGCCCGATGAAACAGATTATGATTTGAAATTTTATTGGCTTTTTATTATTTTCCATTAGGTTCCGTTGAAATGGCAATTCATTGCCATTCGCTGTAATTGGTTGGACAAGTTTAATTTTTTAATAGCTTCACTCGTTCTACCACACGCAACGTGAGGATCATAATAATTTACCGACTATGTTTAGTGGCCTGATTTTGAATTGATGCTCGTTTTCACATTAAAATGAAAAAGTACCGATTTGTTCTCACAACACAGAAGTTCGAACGAAAATAAATCGTTTATGTTACATACTTTTACTAAGACAACATCACATTTACGGCTGGATTATTTGCTGCACGCTTCATAAACCACTTCACCTTGAATCAGAAACCCGTTGGTTGGGATTTTGCGTGTGTGTTTCGTGTTTTCGTGCGCGACGTGGACGTTGAACTCCATGGACCGGGGTAGTAGTAGTGTAAAATCTCAGCAACAGCAACTTTTGTTTGACAATCGCTTGATCGAAGGTCGCTTCGCCTGACCATCACATAGACGGAGAGTTTAAGGCCAAAAAATAAACACTGTACAATTACAGACATAAAATAAATGCATGATCAAGTAGCGGTTTGTTTTTTTCGATTTTGTTTTTGTTGGAAGAATACGCGATGTTATAGTGTAAAATGTTTCTACACTACACATATAGCAGCACATGTTTACACATACCAACCACATCGAAGCGCGTATCAGGCAGCCGCGGAAAGCGGACAGTATTATGGTGCACTTTCGACATTGAAACAGCTAAGAATTGGGGTCAACTGGTTTCTTCAGCCGTTCGGCTAGATGCTACCCGTGCTGCTTTTAATGAGCAGCACTAGCGCCAAAGCGCCGCTGGCCCTGTGCGATGTATAATCATGGGGCGGAGAAAAAATCTCTTTGCGGTGTTGGATGTGAAACCCTTCGAATGTCATACGATTTCCACTGCACTGCACTAACACTAACAGTAGTTTCTCCTGCATGTGTTTTATAAGACATGCGGCGATGCGTGTTCGAACCACCACCCGGTCCCAAATAGAGACGGATGGTATCATCCATATTACGCAATATATTTCGGGGACGATTTAATCGGCAATCGATCATCGGTTCTCACCGATCTCTCTGCATAAAATCCAACAGTTTTACGCAGGGCAGGCACATCAACCTGTTACATTAGCCAAGTTTGTTGTAACACGTTACACCGGCATATCAACTGGATGTTATTGTTTACGCAGTCGGCAACTATTGCTCCAATGCGTATGCTCATTTCGCACCAAATTCACACATGTTTACACCAGTCTCAAGCACAATCTTCGTTCGAAAATGAAATAAGATTTACCATAGGTAAAGCCACGTTACACAGACACTTTCAGAGCAGCTTGGCGAATGGAACCGATGATGTTTATCTCGTCCGAGCAGCGCTTTTCGATCTCCGTTTCCACCGCCACCGACGTACAAAATGAAAGCCAAACACAACGCTGCGCTTCCATATGTACGCACGACAGCTGATTACAACCCACTTTGGGGCAAATTCAAGAAGAAACGGGCAATGTGAATATGAAACCGAATTTGCACGCTAATACGATTGCTGTTTGATGTTTAAAGTACTTGAAGTATTGTTTGATGTTTCAAGTATTCACGCATTCATTCCCTCTGAACATCGCTCACTGTAAAATTAAATGCTCTGCAGTTTTCATATTTGGCTCGTTTTGAGTTAAAAAATTTAAATAATCCATGTCATGCGCTAGAAACTTTATGTGTTTTGGTTCATAATAGTACATTTTTGAAGTTTTGTAGTTTATTTTAGGCACAAAGTAGTCTTTATGGAGATTTTTGCTGAATAATCCAAATTGTAAAAAAGTAGATTTTTCATTACAACATGTGGAAGATATGAACAATAAACCACTAATGAAAAAAATACTACTCTACAATATTTTAACATCTCTTCAGTCATTTTACTTGGAAGTTGCACAAGCGTATTATATAAATTTGTATTGTAATGAAACATCTCGTAAAATACGTACAACAACATATCAAATAAATAAAATAATTTGAATGATTCATTTCCACATGTTTTTATTCGTTTTAACGTTTTCAATGCCTCTCAGCACGAGGTTTGAATGAAAATTAAAAACTGAACAATTATCTTTACAAATATTTTTTTCCAATTCATTCATTCCATTCATAATAACAAATTTTGGTGTTCTGTACAAAATTCGGTTTCATATTCACACATTCTTGTAGAGAATATTTCAATCCTTTTTCTTCATCCAAAACAGCAAAAAGCGCTTTCTAAATCCATACAAAAAATTTAAAACGCAATTAATAGAAATAAGGAAGCTACCGCACCACCAGGCCAGAAGCGGACCCGATCTTTCACATGTCAGGATCGGAACCTCATAGTGAAAAGCAACTATGATCCAGCTATGATAGTAAAAACGTCTAGAATGCCAGTACTTATAGGTTTAAGGGCAGTGATTGTTATTTAAAGAAGAAGACAAAATGAAAACAAGTATAAAGATCGACTAGAAACGATACAAAGAGTTTGAATAAGTTTTTGAGCATATACAGTCTCGTACATTATGTTACGTAATAGAATGATAATGAAGTATCAACCAATAAGTATTTTTTTAAACAAAAGTTATATAAAACAAAAACATAAAATAAGCACCGTTTATCGAAAAGAAATATCAACCCCACAAAGCGGAATAGAAATATATCGAAAATATAAAGCAAAATTGAATCACTCCTCCAAATTCAAAATTTAGAAAATGTTCCGTTAATTAAAGTGTTTAGTTTTATTATTTTATTTTTATTTTATTTATTAAGATATTAATCTTGGCAAAATTTACTCTACATTGATGAAAAATCGGACAATTTCAATCATGTGATCCTCTGCCTTACTACCCCGAACATAAGCGTACAGAATTTGTTAGGATAATCGCTGTTAGTGATGTAATATATAGTTTTATTTGTTTTTAATTTTCAATTTCTGTTCCATTTATTATGTTTAGTTACATTCACCTCTAAAGTTTTCGATACTAAGCTTTTTAAACAGCTTAGAGTGCTACTTTGTGGACGTGGCTGATCATGGTTCTTATCAGTGTTCTAGGTCATGTTCTAATCGCATTTGCTCTTATCAGGATCTGTCAATTTTCAGGACGAGCCTGATGGTCTGCACAATAGTGACGCTAAGATAATGTTTTTTTTTTTAATAACTGTCAGATTACATCCAAAATAGCCAATGTATTCGATCTTTAACACAAATGGGTGGTAATATAAAACATAATATGTTGAGTTTCTTTTAATAAAATTTGCTCTCTAGCAACTACCATAGAACATACAAGATGAACAACTTGTACACAAGTCCCGCTAGATACTGTTAGCTCGTCTGTCATTGAACCCCAGGCCTACTGAGGTATAGTGTATTTTATTGCGAAACTCCTGAAGAATGAAATTAATGCGCCGGAATTGGTTACCAGAATCCACGTTCACGAGCCACATCGACTGTTACGCTCAACTTCATTTGTACCTCGTTCAGGAGCAGCACACAGACAAGTAATGTTTTCACTGCTATCAACAATGTACCAATACATGAACTAGAATCGAACCGAACTATACTGCTGATATCTTATAGTTCTTACTAATAAACTAGTTGTCATTTAGAAAGAGTTCGTTACGAAAATTCGTTGCGTGAAATTAGGTAGTATAAACGATATCTGGCAATTTAAAACTAACTTAAGCTATCGAGTTGTTTCATTTCAAAGATACAAACCCATAACTAATGCATCGGATAAGTTGCAATTTGCCATACGGATAAGTTGCAACTCGAGTGGTTGAATTAGTTACAAACATACTGCAGGATGAAATCACAGCAAAACAAATTAATTAACAGTTCATTTTATCGTTATTCAACTCATAAGCATCTGTCTGTATTCGAAGCTCGTCTTCCCTTAACATTGAACTTAAAACCCGAAGTGTTGCTGGTTCTCAGCTGTGGTTGAACGCTGATGTTAACTGGTTCAGCAAACTCCCATAGTATAGTAAGAAGCAAAACAAACAATAAGAACCTCCGAATAGTTTCCCACCATATCGTCTAAACACTGGTAGATTTTTCACCAACTATTATGGTTTATCCAATGTCATGTTTTTATTTGACATTCAGTGACCTACCTAAAAATTATGATAAATTGGGTGCACGTACCGTAGATAGGCTGAGTGTTTTCTGGTATGGCTGTTAAAGTTCTTTTTTACTCCAAATACATATATATTTTAAAGTACTTTTGACCTACAGATGAATACGTATTGAAAATTATCCTTTTTATGTAATGTAATCTTTGGTAGCGATAGTACAGTGCTTTCATCATTATAATCGTTGCCAATCACATGATAATGCTGCTAGAACCGTTCCTCTTCGCCGGGTAACGGACAGTTAGTAGATTATTATTCTTTTATTGAAGAATCCGACTCGACATTCTTCATTGATTTCATTGTTTACCTTTGCTGATGAGCGATGTGATGGATTAAACGATCAAAATCCGTATTTTTTTTTTTTTTTGCTGCTTGTTGATTTCCATTAGTTTCCAGGTCTGGCAGGTTTTATAGCAGCATAAAAATTATGCTATGCGCTTGAAACAAACGCTACACTGCCGCCGAAGCCGGTGGAGAGGTTGAGAGCACAATAAAAGGCTAAAATAAGAGTAAATGTGTGAGATTCCGTGCGAAAAAAGAGGAGAGAAAACAAAACTCCCGGTATGAAGTACTGCTTCCCGAGCCTTTAACCAGCCAGCCGTGGCAGATATGGAAGATGAAGCAGATCATCGAAAAACGGTGAGCAAAGTGGACAGAAAAACATAAAAAAATCACGCAAAATGTTGGCGCCCGCGAAGAGAAGAAACAAACACCGCGAAGAGGGAAACGTGGTGGTGGCTCTAAAAAAAAAACGTTAAGCGCAGCTCACTTCATTGGTGGTTTGTTTAACGCAACGATAGCATGCGCTGCGCTGGAGCTGCGTTGGACCAGGTGCTCCTATTTGAAGATTGGTGAATACGGTGCTAAACGATCGTCGGTTAATTGATAGAGGGATTATGCCCAACCCGGAACACTCTGGGTGCGCGCTACGTTAAGTGATCTACATTAAGCCAACAATCGCCGTCTTCGTCGTGTGAAGTTGCTGATAGTGGTGTTTTGAAATCTTTGCATTCAAGTTTACAAACCCTGCACAATGTTGTTCAAAATGTGAGTATTTGTTTTACTCTCGGTGCTGACTCGGATATTACTATTCGGTGTGCTTACTATCGGAGTGCTCTATTCATCCTTTATCAAACTTTGCATGCGTTCAAAGCATCAACATCGAAATCATAACAACGACAAAAAACTGTGAATGTGTAGTTGAATGTTTCTTATCATAGCAACATATGAAGAACTGTGAGCTACAATTAATATTTAAAAAACAAACAACTGAAGCCGTTTTTGTGTGCCTGATGTTTTAATAATCCACCCTAATGAACTAGGTGATAACTGTGAATCACGCGTGAGGATGGTTTAAAACCCTCTTGCGGTTGGTCATTAACCTTGGCGAAGAACTAACATAAGTATTCGCATAATATCACTCTATCCAGAATACTTACATCGCATTCTCTTCCTCTTCGGGTGGTTGAGCAGAGACGTGAACGACTGTGGCCGTGCTTACTTGTAAAGAAGAACTTTCCGCCTGGCCAGGATGGCCAGTGTCACGGCCACTGGTAAATGCAGATAATATTTTTAATAGCTAGAGTAAGTTGACTTATCGTACACGCTCCGGTTGCCAATCAAGATTGCCGGGCTTGAAACGATCAACAGGAATTATAGAACGGGTTAAAAAAACAGCGCTGGCCAACGCACATTACAAATAATTGCGTATTACCGTACGGGTACTCTGCAACATGGTGGATCTCGAACATGGTAAAGCTAAAAATGCCATCGAAGTCTGCAGCAATTTCAATCTGCATGTGAAATGCATTAACATGAAGTGCGTCATAAACCGTGAACCACATATGTTTGACCGAAATTTAAACATTTTGCTCGATAATTGGCAAAGCAAAGGGAAGCCGTTTATTTGTTTGCGTTATAAACATGCAAGTACGACTTGTAAATATTCGTTACAATTGGTGCTCAACTATTAACACTGAGTTTTTCTTTTATTTGTGTTTTTCTTTATATCCTCTTACACTTAGTCAATAGCCCTCGAAATATATTTACTCAAACATTAAAAGTGTAGGTGACAACTGTTTACTCAGATGGGTTGCGGTTAATCAAATAGCAAATTTAATATAGCATCCATCGCACATTTGGTTTTGGGTTCAACGCAGTCTTATACATTTTTTCACATCTGCTGTAGTTATTATCAAAACAAACTTCTCAATACCCGAACTAACAGTGTGTATGGAACTTTTATTTCTAGCTTCTCCATTCTAACCATGGCGTTTCAGCTGTTGTGCCTGTTGGAGGGGATTACGGGACAATTCAAGATTGTTAACATCGACTATGAGAACTTTACTCACCCAACAACCGGGTCGCGGAACCTCAGTCTAGTTCAAATAAAGCCCATAGTGCGAGAAAAAAACTCTACCTCCGATGATGAGCTTCCCTCGGCTTTAGTGCACGAATCGTCAAGATCACTTCATCAAAGCGCAACTCAGGTTGATATGACCGAAAATAAATTCATAAAACTATCCATTGTCAACTCATCCACAGCGGGCGGCGTAAAGCGGGAAGGAAAAATTCCGCAAACGGATAAAAAATCCCAAAAAACTGATTTGATGAAAAAATACACTTCTGGCAGTAGTTGGGCGCCAGTGCAGAAACTTTCAACACATACAAAAGCCGTCACCGTTGTGGGGTACGCGAAGAGAAGTAAAATTCGTCCCACCGCACGCGTGAATTATCAGAAGGACTCAAACATGACATCAGCATCTACGGATTCTGCTTCCACTAGGACACGGCGATACAAATATCGTAACTTTAAATCCCGCTGTCGATGTGAACGTATATGGAACTGTGCTAAAATTCAAATCTCGGTGGCACGCTGTGCTCCGGATTTCTTCATGTGCTGCTTTTAAACCGTCAGTAAGATACCAAAATAAAAGTAAACATAAATACCAATCCCGAGTAATACAATAAATGCGTAGGTCTGATTTAGTTTCGTAGAAAGTATGGGCAAACATTTCCGAAACGTAATTATTGACTTATAATCGCATTTTTAGGCGAACGTGGAGTATTTGTGGTATTTTTCGTTTAACACTTGCAGTGAAATGGACGGAATGCTCATTACGTGCAAATAGCGTTGGCTTCAATAGATGTTACGATGATGAATGGAGGATTCTCTGTGTTGACGTTGAGACCAACATTACTCCAAACGGTTTGAGCTACATAGTTAGCGACCAAACATAGTACTTTGCTCGGAAATATGATCGTTCCAAAACATTCCTCAGGCCACGCCTGGTAATATACTCCAGTACTCAACAGCTCCAGTATACAGTCTTGCCGTTTATTGACCTAACAAAGTTTCGACCAGCTCGTAGATCGGTCTTCAAGAAATATCTTTGCTGGTGGTTGACGTGGAATTTAAATCTCAGCGAAAGAAGGCCTCTCCTCCGCGCAAAGTCATGGATATCGGTCACTTGTGACGTGTGCAAGTATGAGTTAAGAGTAAGAATCATCCATACGTGATCGTAAAAAAGCAGAAAAAAGTAAAAATATTTAAAAAAAACTAACAGAAATAACTAAGTTCCTTAACTAGGTAAAGCGCTAAGCTAGATTTAATTATCAGTAAGTAAGTGACTAATGGAAGATGTGAGTGACTAATGGAAGATTAGATGTGTTGATATGTAGGTATAACCATTTTATTAAAACAAAAATATAATGATTAATATATTTGCTATTTCCTGGTGCGACTGTGAAGAATCGATCCACATTTGACAAAAGTGGATCTATTTGAATATAACTTTACTTAACCAAAATAACTTAACGAGGCACTCTGAGGAGAGATTCCTCGAAGCTTTGACGACGGGGTCATAAGGAATAAAGAAGATCGAGATACCATGTCTTCTCTTCGACCTATCTCACTCCTTAACACAGACTACAAGCTTCTGTCGTAGATTATTAATCCGCGTCTCGATCTTCGAGAAGTGAGCTCACTTTTAAGGAGAGGGATTTATCCACCCGTATCCTCATCAACGGATCCCTTTCTCCCTCTTTTCTGTTCGTCAGGGAAATCCACTTTCCGTGTGGCATTTGAAGCCTTCGGGAGAGTTTCCGTAGCCCGTCTGAACGTTGACAAGATCATCAGGATCAACGTGGGATACACCACACCAACGACCAGTATGCAGGTCCCATGACTTAGGACGGAGGAGAGGCAGCGGTTCCTCGGAATATTGTTTTCTAACAACATAAGGATCAAATCGCAATGAACGTTTCCTTCATTCTCTGATAACGAATGTAGATAAGGTAGGTAATACTTTGGATGGCCTGGGAATTGCACATGCCAAACATGTCTCCTCCATGGTTGGCCCCTCTTCTCAAACAATCGAGAAAATAATGATGATTATTTGTGGGAATACTCCACGATCTAAAACTCCCGTAATATGCTAAGGATACATCTGGGATATGAGTCAAATATAGGACAGTGTTTTTAGCGCAGTAGTATTTCGAACAAATGGCTCCCAAAGAGGTTTGAAATATCCACTGCCGCAGCTGTCGGGGTTGCGTTAATACATAACAAGGCTCAAGAAGAGCCATAAAATCGGAAAAGGGCTTACCAAATTATGCTTACTGGTCGGCCGTTCGGCTTCTTTCCACCTAACCTATAACCAGTAGTTCAATCGTTACGGACGTAAACAAATATCAGTAGCATCAATCTATCTATCGTCTTAAAACCAAAAATGCTATATTTAACAGTAAATGGCGCCCTACATGATGGAAAATTACTAGACAAAATTAATAATGGATCTGGAACGCCACACGGTACGATTTTTATTAACATATTAGTGCAATTGGAAGATGCAAATAATATTTTGGAAAGTATTGCAAAGTACAAATTGAAAAATAAACTCGACATTGATTTTCATGGCTACTGAGGAAGTTTAACAAACGCATGGCAACAGTATGCCGACGGTATTCCCTTAAACAATAACTGGAAGTAAATTGGTCGTCGACAGATATTGGAGCGTTTGGGATGAGACGTTTAAGTATAAGGCCACTCGAGTACAATAGGGAACGTAGTCGAAGTCACAGTATAGTTAGTGCCGGATCGGTTGGGCTTTGTTGGGTTGGGGGAAGCATTGTTCGATTGGTTGGTTTTGAGGATCGTAGCTAATCTTCCTTTTAGGTGATCTTCTGGATTCGGAACTATGTTGCCTTGATTTATTCGTTGACGAATGAGAAAAACAGAACGTAAACAAAAACCATTAAAGGGAAAGAATCGAGAACGCACGTGCATTTCGTAAACATTGAAGCAAAGTGCAAGGAATGCACCTAACTCCTAACGGAGTACGGATGCAGCCGGAAATAAACTCAAGTCAATAGAACCAACGGATAGGACAAAAATACGCTTTTTCCCACGCACGGCATTAACTAACTCATGTGAATTTCGTGTCACGATTCTAACCCATACCATCAAACGTTGTTAGTATATAAGCAGCGTGAAATTGTTAAATAAATTAGATTCAATCGAAACTCTGACCGGAGAACGTCTCGTATTTTTTATTAAAATTCTTAGCATTGGTTAGATCTCACCCCTGGGTATTCTGCCCTCAACCGAAACGTGGCTGTATTCAATATTCCACTTTTACGGCATAGGCTCCGACGAACCGATAGTACTAGTAGGAAGTTTAATGAATTTTGGATGCAGTAACACTTTTCGAGCAGAACCCAACCTTTTTCCGCTAACGTTAGAACGAGGGATTTTCACGGCCATACCTTCGCATGGCCTGCCCTTAGTTCGGCGTTAACAATACACTTAGTTTTTTACAACGGCCCCGATAAGATATGATATTAGAAAACTTACCTAGTTGCTGCGTGAAAAATAGAAATTATTTCACACATTTTTTAGAATTATGGACTTAATTTGTACATATTTCTGTGAGAACCTAATTGCTTCTTAAAACCGAAAATACAAATAAATATTACGATGCTATACAACCTACACCGCAATTAATAAAGAGTGGGGATGGATGCTTTTACGAAACCGCTAAGTTACCCCCTAAGTTACCCCCTAACCCCGCACGAAATGTCCGGTGGTCCTGTACGGACACAAGCCCGGTCAGAGGACGCCAATGCTCGGAATGGGGGAGCAGAATGAATCACGAGTCGGTGGAGAAGGCCGTAATAAGATGATGAGGACCCGACAGCCGGACTCATGTGCCACCCGGACCGGGAGGACTATTGGCGATCTAGCACCGACGTGCTCAACCTTGAGCAGTCCAAGGATAGGTTTCGGTGCATCGGTACCCCCAAAGTGTCTTTGACGTGAGGACAGAAGCTGAGGGAGTGAAAGTTCAAAAGCTTTCTGAGCTGATTTTGCATTCTTGTCCCTAACTTTGTCTGGAAAGTTAATGATCAGAATAAATTTCTTACCCACCGTGCTCCTCGACGGCGCGCCAAATTTGGTCTCTGGCAACAGCGCCCTCGGCCTATAGTGTGGAAAAACTGTGCGACTCGACGTAGGAGATGCGAAAATTTCGAACTTCATACAAACGTCCATCGGAAACGCCAGGCTTGAATGCGCGAGCGAGAAAGAGCGAAACAGAATGCTCGAAAATTCATGATCATGCTTGGAAACTCATGACAATTTTCGACAATTAATCTTGGAACAATTCATGATAATGTTCGAAAATTCACGACGACGTTCGACACTCGATGACAATGTTCGAAAATTCTGTGCATCGTTCGACAAGTTTACACACCTTTGAAAACGTCAAATTACGTGGCTGACGACAACAAGCAAGTCTACATTAATAACAAAATGAAATTTATACACAGTATTTTCGCGTTATTTCTCTTGCAATGCTTTGTGCAGACAAATGGCTACTTCATAACCGTGGATCCACACTCAGAAGAATGTTTCTTCGACAGAGCTGAAGCAGGAACTAAATTAGGTGCGTACAGTTCACGGTACAACAAACACGGATAGCTGAATATCCTTGTGGCAACTGAGCAATATTTTGTTGTGGACCGTATTTCAGGGTTAATGTTTGAAACAGTTGAAGGAGGATTCCTCGACATTGAAGTACGTATTAGTGGACCAGACCAGAAAGTAATTTACCAGGGCGAGAAAGAATCTTCCGGCAAGTACACTTTCTCCGCCTACGAAACCGGCATATACCACTACTGCTTCAGCAACAAAATGTCTACACTTACACCGAAGGTAAGCTAAACAATGTGTTCTTCCCTGCAACAATTGAAACGTGGGCATTTGTTTGTTAAAGGTGGTCATGTTTTCAATGGAAATTGGAGAGGCGCCGAAGGGAACAGTAGGAGCAGTCAATGAGGGTGAAGCCGGCCACACTAAACTAGAGGATATGATTCGCGAACTGTCCGGAACCCTGACAAGTATCAAGCATGAGCAAGATTATATGCATGTAAGTATAAGAATTATTGTGTAAAGTAAGAATCGCATTAAAAAATATATATTTACTTCCGACAGGTACGCGATCGCATCCATCGATCAATCAATGAAAGCACCAATTCGCGTGTTGTGATGTGGTCGTTCTTCGAGGCGATTGTGCTCATAGTCATGACTGTTGGGCAGGTATATTATCTAAAGCGATTCTTTGAAGTGAAACGAGTTGTGTAGAGTGCGAAAATATAGCTCCAATACTATCTCATAGAACATTCATTTCACATGCTTTCCAAAGCTCATCACAATCATCAGATTTACGCAATATCACACAGAACAATAAGAGCTGAGAACTACCATCCAATTGTAAAAAATGCACTTGATTGATTGAAATAGTCTATTTATGCAATAAATACACGTAAATCATATCTATTAGTATCCGAGTTTCGAAGCGGATCTATTCAACAGCAACGGAAGAACAATTGCAATCGTGGCGTGAACATAACTCCTGAGTCATTATTGAACAACGTATTTTTTAGCAAAATAATTCCCATTCATGCTGTATAAATCCTGGATATTTTTCATAATTAAGGTAAGTGTCCCAATTGTTGTATTATCGTCGCGAAAAAGCTAAATATGAGCAAACCATGGCGGTTTGTATTCTAAAACCAATTAGATTTGCTAGGAAACAGCTATTTTTTTATTTAAGTTTTTATCAAAACTAGAACTGGAAAACGAATACAATTGGTTATAATAACTCGTACTTAAACTAAAAAAATACAATTTTTGCTAACTTAATGACGATAAATTACTATTTTCTAGCAAAACAATTCGTGCAATGGAAACCGAAGTGCACCAATTGCCATGCTCCAAATTTATACTTTTACCGCGGTGTGATCGTTATTGATGTAATCCTATTTAGTTTATGAATGAATCAAACAACAATATCTTAATAATAACTATAAGTTTAAGCGCTATCCATGGAAATTATTTTCTGGTGTAGATTGCTAATAACGGTTGTTGCTGTACAATTTAAGCGCTCCAAACATTGACTTTCAGATTAAATTTTTATTGCTTTGGCCAATTTTAAGATTGATATTTTGTGTTGATAATTCCTAAAACATATGGAGTTTTATTTCTGAACTTTCTCTTTCAGAATTTGAACGATTGTAATGTCGTTTTTGTAATAGCACAACAATTGGTGCATTTTAGAGAGTTAGGAAAAACGCAATAACTTGTGAAAGACGAACTCAATCTGCAAAATTGAGCAATGAAAATTTAAATAAAACTTTTGTCTACATTCATCATCTTAGTAAATGAATTTTGGTTCAGTGAATTCAGTATAATTGGTTTTTGTGTGAAAACGCTGTACAAACTGGTCCATAATTGGTGCAGTTGCCAACCAATTAATTCAACCAAATTATGGAACAAAATTTCGGCTTATTTCGATGTTCTGTTCGAGTGATGCTAAAATGTTTCCTTACTTTATTCCGGAAACATATTTATTCTTTTTTCCAAATTTTCACTCCTGTTTGTTCAACAGGTGGCTCTCGCATCGTCAAATAAATAGTTCCTTCCGACGTTTAACAGACGTCATGCTGACGTTATATGATGACAGGCTGCTTCTTGGGGTATTTACTGATTTGCTCCTAGCGACACACCACGAAGGTAGTTTAGAAAAAAATCTGAAATAGGGTAAAAATCTGCCCCTGAGTTTCCCGTGCGCGTTCCCTAAGAATCGTCTATACCGTTGCCGTATTTTCACAAATAATGGCATCCATTCTTCGCCGATCGAGTATCCTGCTTGCGGATATTGCAAGCAAATCTTCCCCCAAGGTAAATAATCGACAGCCAACTGAGTCACCTGCAGTTTTTCGTAAGCAAAAACTTTTTTAGTGTATAAGAATTCCCACATCGCCAATTTACATAATGTACGTTGACGACCGTGAAACTCCGCATCTAAGATCTAAGTCGGTACATTGTAAAAGATATCATGGATAAAAATAGCACAATAGGGAGAATGTTAAAAAAATTGTTCCTCCACCATCGCAATTGGGCTAGCTGGCAGCAGGATACGAAGCGCCGCAATGGATTATGCAATGTTTTCGTTTCTAGTGATCTTTTTTTCATGTGGTTAAGAGAAACCTACTTACACACTGTCCACTAACGGTGGAATGGAAAAGTAAGTGGAAGAAGCCGATGCCTCAAACGCATCAAGCACACGTCGAAGATCAATTTGCGTACATGACGTCACGAATCATGTGTTGAATCTGTCGTAGTAAAAATAATTATTCTTTTTAGGTCCTTGCGAGCGGTTGCCAGAAGCGCCACCTGAACGTGCAGGAGCATGTATCGTACTCGTTTCTAAATGAGGCGGGAATTCCAACGCCCAAGTAAGTAATTAAACCGGTATGTGAATGATCAACTACCTGAACCAATGATGCATTTTGTATGTAAATAATTCTCCGGCGCAAAACAAATCTCTGTATCACGCATCAAGCGGATCCGATGCTGATAGTGCGGTAACTGCAACTGATCGGCGTCTTATCGCATGCGGTAGTCTATAAGACAGCGTGTAAAACGCGGACGAGTTGCGTCGCTGTATAAACAAAACCGTGTCGGGGTTGTTATCACCTTTGTGCCTGGTCCATTGCAACTGTTTTCTGTGAACCCATAATCCACCGTTTACCAATCAGCTTGTGTTTTGTTCTTTTCCTTCGTATATTATAAAGTTCAAAGTACAGTTAAATCAAACTTTGTCCGTCCTATTTCTTTCCTAGGTTCGGTGTGGCAACGTCCGGGGCGGAGGCCAAAAAAATTGCCTCCGATCTTAACACGAAGAATCTGGTGCTGAAGGCACAGGTATTAGCCGGTGGTCGCGGTAAGGGTAGCTTCAAGAATGGATTGAAGGGAGGTGTCCGTGTGGTGTTTTCGTAAGTATAGTGAGAAATTTCGCTGCACTTGTTGAACGAATTGCTAACCTGTAATTGAATGCCAGGCCACAAGAGGCAGAGGATATTTCTAGCAAAATGATTAACCAATTGCTGGTCACTAAGCAAACGGGAGCTGCAGGGCGTATTTGCAACTCAGTCATGGTAGCGGAACGGAAATTTCCTCGCCGTGAATTTTACTTCGCTGTGATGATGGAGCGCGCATTTAACGTAGGTTAACCCAACCGGCCATAGCGTGCGTGTGATTTAATATAATGCCATCCTATACAGGGCCCGGTTCTAATTGCATCCTCCCAAGGTGGCGTCAATATTGAAGAAGTAGCCGCAGAGAACCCCGATGCCATCGTGTACGAGCCAATCGACATTAACAAAGGTCTGCAAAAGGAACAAGCCGTGCAGGTACGACATCCAGCATTTATTCTCGATGAGTGCAGGCCTTTTATTTACCCACGCGCTTACTGTTGTTACCGTAGGTCGCTAAGAAGGTTGGACTGCAGGATAAGGTAGAGGAAACCGCTAAAATGCTGCTGAACATGTACGATTTGTTCGTAAAGAAAGATGCCTTGCTGATTGAGATTAATCCCTACGCAGAAGATGCTGCCGAAACATGTAAGTAGTGCACATGTCCATCAAGTAATGGACAATCTGTAAATAGGAAACAAACTTTTGAGCAATTCATAACCTACCTGTGTTTTCATGTAGAAAAGTTTTGAATAATCATGGTACATGTTATCGTTTTACCAAAAGAATGAAAACAGAACAGTTTTGAAGTATTTTTTTTATTCTATTAATATTGACGCCTTTTCTTAATACCAATATTATAATACCAATATTAATATATTAATTTAAACTAATTTTAGTACTAAATATTAGTACTAGCTGCCGTTAAAACATAAAATTCCTAAAAACAGCTGACTATTTGAACAGATTGAAACGTTGTTTGTTTTATCTGTTTCTATCATTACACTTTTGTTTATATTTTACTATATCGAGGTTGTAAATTGTTTACACAAGTTTGTCTAACGTAGCTGTCAGACTTCCTCCCATCAATCAATGAAAAGAGTATTAATCCAATCATGTATCGCATCTATTACTTTCTTCTAATCATAACTGTTTACGAACATACGAACACACTTTACATTGCCATTATTCCGCCACCTACCAACCATATCTTCATGTCCCATTAGGTGAAGAGTGTAAGTAACAACGTTTTCATATACAGTGTGTTGCATGAAGCTGAACGAGCTTATTTTCAGCTTATTCCTTCCTGCATGTTTTAATTTAAATTATCTTCCGTTGTGCTCAACTGTGTGTTTATCGGGGCATTGGGGATGCATTTGTGAGTCTATTGTGTTAATCGGCTCAAAATACGAGTACTTCTAGTAATAGTTTCCAATAACTTTTTTGTTATCCTATAGGTAGATCTTAAATAAAACATTTTAATCAATTCACAGTTTTGGTCCAGTATTGTTGCTTATGCAACTAAAGTGTCTCCAAATCTCGATTCCGATACGCTTTTATGGTTGTGCAACATTCTTATGGAACTGTGGAAATAAGTTGTGCCTATTATTTCCTTTTTTTCTAATTTCTTTGCAGTTCTAGATACATACATGTACTTGTAAAAACAAATAACTCGTTAATGTTTCTCTTTTTCAATGTATGTATTGTTAATAATATTGTTTGCTAAAAGGCCTTTGCAATAACGTCAAATGAAAAAAATAATTATTCACTGGAATGAACTTCTTGTCTAGAATTTTAGGATTCTACTTCTCGAATTATTAGTACGGATTTAATATCAAAAATACATTATTTAACCAACATTACAAGTTTACCATATTATATATTATCATCAAATATGAAATTGTAATTAGATTAACCAATTAACGCGATATCAAACAAGTGCGAAAATCATTTAATCTTTGAACGAAATTCAACTATGGAGCATTGAAATCTATCCTGAGATTAAAACTTATCTCACAAAGGAGCATAGGAACCAACGAAACCTAAGACCCGAAGAAACCTCCGTTATGTGTGGCGCCATCTCTTGACAGCTAGCGCAATTAAAAATTATTATATTTTCTTATACATTCTTTTTTTTAGCAAAATCGCTCTTCCGCGCTAGTTTAGCGAAACATTTATACCTTTTTTATACATGTATAAGTATGATAGGATGTAGAGGATGATTTACATAAATTATAAAATAATTTATGGATTTTCGATTGAAAAGCCGAGCGTATCTATAGATATAAAATAGATGTGGCATTATCATTTTTTTTTGTGGCATTATCAAAATACTTTAATATCATTTTGTTCGCTTGTTTAGTGTGTGTGTATGTGTGTTGTTATCTTGATTCTGGCTTTATGTGGTATTCATTCCTCAAAGCGCAACTAACTAATAGTTTGTCCGGTTTCCATATTGCTTTCAAAGATTTTGCTCTCGATGCCAAGATGCGTTTCGACGACAATGCCGAGTTTCGTCAGAAGGATCTCTTTGCGAAGCGCGATCTGTCCCAGGAGGACAAGAAAGAGGTGGAAGCGTCCAAGTTCGATCTTAACTACATTGCCCTCGACGGTTCCATCGGGTGTCTCGTAAACGGTGCCGGTCTCGCCATGGCAACGATGGACATCATCAAACTGCACGGTGGTGATCCGGCGAACTTCCTGGACGTCGGTGGCGGCGCAAGCGTGAAAGCCGTGAAGGAAGCGTTCAAAATCATCACCTCCGATCCGAAGGTGCACGCCATCTTGGTCAACATTTTCGGCGGCATCATGCGTTGCGACGTGATTGCGGAGGGCATCATTCAGGCTACAAAGGAGCTCAACATCAAAATGCCCATTATCGTCCGGCTGCAGGGTACCAATGTGAACGAAGCGAAGGAACTCATCAAAAAGTCCAAGCTGCGAATCCTTCCAAAGGACGATCTGGACGAGGCTGCCATGCTGTCGGTGCATCTGGCGCAGATCGTGCATCTCGCTCGCGAAGCCCATCTCGACGTGAGCTTCGAGCTGCCCGACACCTACGTCGTCTAAGCTGCAGGCATCCCTGTAGGACGACCCTCAAGCGGTTAGACGTTCTGAAAGATCGTGTATCCCACGTATGCTACCGCCATCATCTCCACACCCCCGTGTGTGCATGTGTATTTATTATTCCCATTGCGAATGCGTTCTTACTGATGACGTAATATTCTGTCTCATATGCCGTGTATGCACCGTCGAACACAAAACCAAGCGCACTGTCCTTTACCGTAGGTGCTTATGCAATTGTGCTCACTGTTGTTACCATCAATAAAATTGAACTAAATGTTGAACGCCACCAATCGTACCCTCGCCCTTCGGGCAGCGCACCACAATACAACAAGGAAAGAATATCAACAAGTAGTAGCGTTTAAATCAATCGATCGTTTAATCGTATCATCCACACAGTTTGCCTATATTCTGTCACTGTACAGAGAACGCAAAGATATCGCACCACACGTGCATCGTATTTGCAAATCAATACGTTATCTACTTGCGCCGTAATGATTCGCTTGCGGTCGGCGGTGGCGGAGGTCCCCGTTTATGCAGCTCCTCCAGATGGGCCAAAATCATTTGCGTCCGTTCGTGTGCGATATGATGCAGCACCAGGTACCGACGGTCGTTGCGCAAAATGTCCTCCACCTCGCGCAGATGGTTTGAATTTTCCCGATACAGCTCGAAGCTTTTGTGTGTAATGAACTTACACTCCTGCAGCAGCTCCCGGAAGGCGAGTTTCGCACTGGCCGTTTTGTCTTTGATGTAATCCCGAAACTCTCGTTCGCCCTGATGTATGACAAAAAAGAAAGCAACAAACGCGAGACGTATTGTAGGTAGGACCAGCATACGATTTCTTAGCTGTAACACGTACCCTTTCGCTGCTGTTGTACTTCAAGTAGCGCGGATCATCGCGTATGGTTTTCTTAATCTCCTTCCACTGAGACGTTAGCTCCAGATTTGGAATTTCATCCAACATCTCGCGGAACTTATCACGTTTCTTGCGCACCAGGTTGGCAATGTGTTCGTTAAACAGTCTGCAAAACATTCAAATGAACGTAAATCGGCATTCAACATAACACAAAACAAAACGTACCGTTCCCGATCATCCCGATCCAGCATGGATATCAGCTCCCAGCGGTTATCCTTCTTCAGCAGCTTCTTAACCTCCTTCCAGGTGAGATCGGCATTGCGCACTAAATCGGCTAACAACGCGTTAAAGTGGCGCATTGCTTCATCGCGCTGATGGTGCTGCCGTTCCTTATCGCGGTCGCGCAGATGGGTGGCAAGCGTGCGCTGCACTTCCTTCTCGCGCTCCTTAATACTGGCCTCAGCCCGCGCCTTCCGGTCACGCTCCTTTTGCTGCCTTTCGATCTCGTCCTCATCGGATGTGTTACAATCTTCGCCTTCGTCGTCATCGACGGGATTGTTGTTGTTGGCAGCACTATCCTCATTGCTGGCACTTTTCGCACTGGCCTGGCCCGCATCGCGCTCGTTCGAGCGACTTCGCCGATCACGTGAACGATCGCGCGACCTTCGCGAGCTGCGCTGCTCACTGCGGTTGCTGCGTTCCTTCTGCTCCTTCTCGCGTTCCTTCTCCTTCGCCTTTCGCTTCTCTTCCTTCAGCGCCTTAATGTGATCCTCAAACAGCTCCTCGCGTTGCGCATGCTCCGAGATTGCCTTAAAGCGACTGTCATTTTCCAGCCTTTTGCGTACGTCACTGAACCGTGTGTGACGATTGATATCACTCCTTTCGCGTAGCATTGCGAGAAAGTCTTTCCTCATCTGAAAGAACGCAAAACGATACCGTAATTCGTCACCTACGATACAGTCTGAAGTAACCGCGCCTTACCTGCTCCTTCCGGTTCTGTTTCTCTTCCTTTTCGCGCTTTCGCACCTCCACAATGTACTCGTTGAACAAGCTTTCTCGTTCGCGTATCTTTTCGATTACCTTGAAACGGTCATCTTTCCCATACTTTTGGGCAAATTCGCTAAACGACGACCTAAAAGAGGCGATGAGGGGGGAGGAAACACGCATAAGTTGTGGTAGCATTAGAATAGAATGCAAGTCCATCTTAACTTACTTCCCATGCAGGTTGGCTGACTCCATGAGGGCACGAAAATCGTCACGTTTTTGGCGCATTTTGTTACGCTTCTCCCGTCGCTCTTCGTCCGCACGATCCTTCACGTACTTTTCAAACACCTGCTTGCGTTCCTTCGACGTCAGCAGTAGGTACCGGTCCTCGTACACGATTTTATGAAGCTCCTTCTCCCATGTACTGAACGCGGAAACGTCTTTTTCGCGTAACATTTCGCGGAACGACTTCATGCGCACGTCCAACGGTATCAGCGTCCGTTCACGGGCCGCCCTCGCTTCCGCTTCCATTGCGAAAGCTTCCTTCTCCGGATCGTTCCCGGACCGGGCGCTACTACCCGTGGCGTGCGATAGCTTCAGCACGGCTTCGACGTCCGATTTCAAACGCTTCCTTGGATGTTCACCATTTTCCTCACCGCTCGAATCGGTTTCTGTCCCGTGTCCGGTCGCAGTTTCCAGTTCATTGTTGCTACTGTTGCCAGCGGTGTTGGCACCGACGCCTGCGTCGGACGCAGTGTCACTCTTTGCAATGGCCGTTACTGCTGTTAATGCCGCCGTTCCTGCTGTAGTTACTCCTTTGCCGGCCGCACCGTCAGATTCCTTGGCTGCAACGTTACCGAGCAATTGCTGTGGGGGTACGAGGACAGCCTTGTCCACGTCAGCGCGCTCTTTCAGCTCCTCCGGTCTCTCCCACACCGATGTACGCGTTGACGGATTGTAGAAGAAAACCCGCCCATCTCCGGTCCAAACTACGCACCACGGTGTACCGCTGATCGGGGTGCTGGAAATCGGACGACTTTTGTCCTGCGGTTTGCTTGCTTTAGCTTTCTCCTCTTCCTCTTTGCGCTTCTTTTCTTGCTCCAACTTACGCTTCCTCTCTTCTTCCATCGCTGATTTGTCGGGTTTCGCCATAAACGCCATCGGATCAAACACGACACCTCCGGCATTCAGTGGCATTTGCTGCAGTCGCACACCCGTGCCGCCTACGGCGCCCATATTTGCAGCCGCAGCAAGCGGTGAAGGAAACTGTTGGATTTTCAACCCCGCAGGTGGCGGTCCCTGCAATGAAGACATGAGCGGCATCTGAGGTGGTATGGGCGGTGCTAAGAAAGGTGGAACCGTAGAAGGTATTTTGGATTTTTGTTTGGCATTCCACACCGCCAGCTTTGCTTCTGTAAGAGAATGGTAAAGTTCTAATGTAAGCTAAAAGTATTTTACGTGCAAAAAAACCAAAACTACTGCAACTATCATGCGTGACGTACTTTCTAAATCGCGCAGGGGTTGTGGCTTTTCCCACACACTCTCTCCCTTGGACGCGTTGTAATAGAACATCCTGCCATCGGGTGCCGTGTGTTCGCTCCAAACAGTTGCCTTGGCAACGATCATAGGATCGACTTCGCTCAGCTTAATTTCGTTCATCGCTTGCTTGGTTGCATCCAACGGCGCAAGCGTTTGGTTAATGGGCCAGCTTTGTCCATTCGCCACCGCCGGCGGATTCCATGGCGGGAAAGTTGTTAAGTTTGGGGGTGGCATACCGAACGGAGTCATACCAAGCGAAGGTGGCGGTCCAGAGAATCGTGTCATCGCAGTATGCAATGGAACGACCGCTGGCATCGTCGAGAAACCGGTCGATATTTCGGCGGTGGTAACTGCAGCAGCTTCGGCCGGCTTTTGGTCAGTGGACTTTGGTTGTTGAGATTGCTGCTTGTTCAGAGCCTCGATTTCTGCCTGTGTCATTACATTAACATTCGCTCCTTCCGGGCGGGTCCACGTCGTTTCGCGGCTTACCGCGTGATAATAGTACGATTTGCCATCAGCGGTTTTCGTTTCTACCCACAACTCCTGCAGTGTGGATGGACAGAAAAAAAAACAACAGCGATCAACACAATCCCCGAAAACGAATAAGCTTTGTTGCTTGAATCTGAAGACCATACTCACAGCGGTAACAGGCTTAGCTGGTGCCGATCCCAACAGACCAACACCATTTTTTGAGGGTGAACTTTTTTCATCGTCCACTTTGGATTCCACTGGCAATTGAGATGTTTGTTGCTGTGGTGCCGGGACCTCCGCTTGTTCACCTGTAATGTCTTGAGCCTTTTCTTCGTCGACACTCTCGGCATCGTTTGGCAAAGGTTTATCAACATCGGTACTCATGTTACTGAAATGTTCGCAATAGAACGAAACGATAATTGCACTCAAAAGCGAAAAGGTTAATATATTCCTCGTTCTATGAGAAACTCAGAACATCTTTTTTCTGCTTGGCATCAGAGGCTTTGAAAAACTGTACGGTTAGTTCATCTCGTACAAACTGACATCGCTATCGCTTTGACAAATAACATTAAGGGGTGTTTATACCAAGGACTAATGTTTATAACGGTTTTCATTTTGGTTTGTTAACTTTACTAACTGCTCATTCGATAAATATCCGAACGTAATCTACAATTTTTGAGATATCATTTGTTGCATCTATAAAGGTTTGCGTCTAATGATGTGGCTGTTCTGTACACAAACCTTTCACGGATAACCCGTAAGAATTAACACCGAACAATTTTGAAGGTTTCCTCTATTGGAAGCTTTTTGAGCTAACCTCTTCTCACAAGAATATAACCGTCAAAATAGAGCCGAACAACATGGCTTCCTGCAAATAAAGAAGCAGCTTGTGTACGACTAAATTCCGGCCTCAGGAAGGAAAAGTACAAAATAGTGTGGCACTGAATAAATCATAAATTGTGTACAATTCAAGGTTTTTCATGATGGTCAGTAAATCGGAAACGGCGGACTCAACCTCGGACAAGAAACGTCGTAAAACGAGCAGCACTACCGCGGCCGATGTTTCACCAGCGAATACTAAAGTTTCAAAGGAAGATGTTTACGTGGTAAGCTTCGTAGTTTTCATTGCCGTAGTTAATTGATTCCAGCGGCAGAAATAAACTCCTTCTCCCTTGCACAGAATACAATTGCCTTTGAGGAACAAGAAGCCAGCAAACATTCGCCGGTTAAAGATGCTAACCTTTTCCATGCAACTTGTGACGAGCTACGAACAATTTTCGCCGACATCGCAAAGCTAAAGGCAGAAAATTCTGATGAAGCAAAGTCGAAAATTGCCGACAAGCGCATCGAAGGGTCGTTGGTGTTTGTGCTGTTGAAAAAGTTAAACCGTCTCGATAAAGTGCGCATACGTGAGGGAAGAGATGCTTTGCACAAGGAGAAACTGCGTGTAGACAGCAACCGGCTGCAGCTGCAAAATTTGCTGTACGAAGCGGAACATTTGAAGCGCGAAGTGCAACGGTGCTACATGTTCAAAAGTCAGGACGAGGAGATTGAGCTTGTACCGGTGGAAGAGTTCTACGCGCACGCACCGGATGCAGTGTCACGGCCGGAGCAAACGAAAACAGACGAACATGCACGTCGCATCGCACGGTTGGAGTGGGAACTGCAGCAGCGTAAAGAGCTCGACGCGCACCTAAAGGAACTGTTGGCACTAAAGGAGACGATCGAAAATGACATTATCGCCAAAACGGAGCGTCTCGACTCGTTGGGGCCACGTTTACGGGAGTTGCTTATCGCCACCAGACCACTGCAAGAGGCACTAGAAATGCCCATCGAGAAGGGTTGGAAAATACTAAAGACGGTTCGACTGTTGCCACAACCGCTGTACCTGCTTTACGCCAACGTTACTGCCTACGGAGAAGCGTGCGGTATGTTTTCGCTCACACATGCCGGCTACTATAGTGGGCAGAATGTTAAATGCAATTCTTTCTTTTACAGACAATCTGCTTGCCACATCCATTCACGGCGATGAAGACGAAGCACGTCAAATAGTTGCGTCTGCAAGCGAATACGAACTAAGTGGCCACAGTGTTAGCGATTCCGGTAGCAATAATTCACGCGACCGGGTGGACTCGGATAATGAAGAAAATGACCACGAAGTGGAACGGGGCACGAAGAAACGCCACCATCGGGGCCACATTAAAGCGAATCTAGATGAACAACGACGGGAGAAACTTTTCCAACCTCACCCGCTCAGTGTAACGATCACCATACGCGCAAAGGATTGTCCAACGGCTCTGTCGACGTCGCTGCCCGGTCCGGGGCTTTCGTTGAAGTTTAGCTACCTGCCAAACTTACAGCTAATAACTATGACGATTGCACTAATTGATATGCATCTTTCGGGCGTAGCCGCTGGAGACGTGCTAGCAGTCGATACTGTGCTGAACGATCTGTTCCAAGGCGATAGAGGGGAAGAAATTCCAAATCCCAAGATCAAGTACCAGTTGCAAGAACTTTCGATCGAAATCAGTCAGCTGGTGCACATCCTAAAGAAGGCAAATCTTGGCAAACCGTTCCTGTGGGCACAAAAATTATGCGGCCTGGAGCATATTACGGTCGCGTATACAGCAAATCGGGGCAGCCACAATGCGAGAAATGAGTTCACGGCAGCGGATGCGGCGGATAAATTGCACGAAACGATTCCCTGTATCATACGCGCGATCCGGGCCCGCTGGGAGGCCAGACTGAAGCTATACAAACAGATTCACGATTTAGAAAGCAAACTGATCGACACATCCGTTAACGACGAGCATGGGCACCCGATACGCATCTCCAGCACGGTGCTCCAGTGGAGTTCCATTTCTTTCGAAGATTACGTTTCCTCCGGAGTAGCTAGTATGTTTTTGGATGATGGTATCGCAACCGCCAGCGATCTTTTCTTCCGGGCTATTGTCATACGGGGATCCGCTAAGCTGGAGAGCTACATCTGTGTGCCTTGCCGCTATCCGGAAGCTTCGCCGTTGTGGTCCTTTTCGCTGCACTGGAATGGAAAACACACCTCCACGACCAACAGTGCTGTCAGGGTAGGCATACGTTTTTTAGTTCCTAGCTTTCTTGCACCACAAGCGTGTTTCGTTGCTTATTGTTTCGATGTATTTATTTGTTTTTATTTTTCCCACAGGAAATGGAATACTGGTGCAACAGTTTGTCCGCGGTAGAACACACAACCAATATTTTGCCGATGCAGCTGAAACGCGCAATGTCTTGCTTAGACATCTATCTTGAAACCGAAGGACCGTACTATATGCCTGCCGAATTCACACAGGATAAGAGTTTCCTCAAACCCTTCCGCGGTCGCACACGTGCTCAACCGTTTCGTATTGCGCCGAATGGTAGCAATTCCTTGTTTACACAAATTTGAATGAAAAACTATATGCTCCGAAGCTTTCCTTCTCGGTCGGTCGAAGGAAATAAACCCTCATATTATCATTGGCAATGAAAATAAATTTACTAAAACCTTGCATGGAGGAAACGAAGCCATTGTGCAGCACAAGTGTAGTAAATTATAATTCACATTTACAATAAGTCGGATTTTATCGGGCTGAAACGAAAATTTGGTTATGTAGGTATTCAAACAATCACTCAGGAGGAAAACAATCACAGGATTAAATTTCACCGAAAACTTACTACACTGCTACGTTAGAAAATTTCTAAATCCACTTAAAAACGGATCATAAAAAGACATTTGCAAAACAAAAATATTTATTTTGCGGCTTTACAAAACGATTAAAATTTAGTGGTTGCCGATAGCAACGCTCGCTTTTACATTTATTTTTCTATAATATTCTGCACCCGAGCATACCAGCTTGTATGAATGGCTAGTATCCGCCGTTGCGTTCAAATTATTGCGAGAGAATGCTTTCCTCCAGATTTGTTTCCACTTTCATCGGATAGCCCAAGTCTTTGAACGCGCTGGCAATATCCGTTGCCTTGTCCGGGTGACACACGATGGCGGTGCATGTATCGGTGGTAGAAAACAAATTCTTCACGTAGCGCTTGCCAACCCGCAGCAAGTCCTCCTTCGTCACTTTGCCAACCTGGCGCACCAGCGACTGATTGTAGCCTACTGGGACCCCTTTGAAGCTGGCGATCACCGATGAGCTGACTACTTGCTCGATACTTTTTTCTCTGGCAATTATTTCGAAAATCAGCGAACTTCTAGCCGACTCCAATAAAGTAGCATCCCATTCCGCATCTTCGTTCACTTGTTTTTCCTAGGAATGGGAATAAATTAAGTTAATGTTTACTATTTTCAGTTGCATAGCAACTCGTCTGCCTAAATATCGCGTTTCAGTTACCATAATAGCTACAGCTTCTTTATATGCTGCAACCACATTCGAAGCACGGTACAGTGTGAAGTACAGCAAACCTTCGTTCGGCCGTGGCACGATATTATATCCATACGCAAATCCTTGTCCACGGATTTGCTTCCACAAGGGACCCTCGAGTTGGGTTAAGTATTGCAGGAACAGCAAAAGCGGAACGAGATCCGGATCGTTAAAATCGCTAATTGCCTGGCATGTGCGAAACAGGAACGCACTCTCGACGCTTCCCATCCCCACGATAACGCCGGTGTATGGTTTTATCATATCGTTGTTCGACACCATATGCTGCCAATCTTGCAGTGAAGTGAATCTGGCGAGGGAATTGTGTAAAATCATTACTAAACACTCGTTAAGGGTATCGTAAAACCGGCGGCTTCGTGTACTAACCTTTTAATCGACGCGGACGGCTGATTGGTCTGCACCAATCCTTTCCATGGAGCAACCAAATCGATACCAAGCGCCTTCATAGCATTCCAATCGGCTGCCACATGAATGCCCAGGTTTTCGGGCATCGTTATGATTGCACGTGTCTTGTTGAGGTTTTCGACTACCAACTGCGCTGATTCAGGCTTCTCGATCAGTCCCAGCAGCGTGTTCAGGAATTTGTACTGCTTCAGCAGTGAGCTGGTACGCACGTTGCTTTGCTCCCGATAGCGTATCGCTTTCAGAATGTCTTTCGCGATCGAGTTACCTTCGCGTTTCGCTTGTGCCACCTCGTTAATAAGCTTCGTAGCGCATACTTTGATTCGCTCGGGGGTAAATTCGGTTTTGTGCAGTAGTTCCGTAATCAGTTCGATGCCAGTGGCATATTTTTCGCGTACAACTTGCATTTGCAGAGTGGCAGTTGCGGAGTAGGCACCCACACTGAAGCGGCTCAAAGCGCCGAATCCCAAATCGGTCGACGTTTCAACCGTGTTCGATTCGAGAGACGATACGACTTCCTCGTAAGGAATCAACTTATCGCCCCTACGAATAGGCGATTCGGTAAGCAGTTCCAACAGCAATACCAGGTACGATCGTAACTCCGGGCTGAGCGGCTCGGTATTCATGGTGATTTTGAGCTGTAAGAAATAAAAATCCCCCCATAGCGTTAATAAATACTGTTTTCAAATGCCGAACCAAACGGTGGAACCAGACACTCACGTAGCAAAAGTTAGTGTGCAAATCGTAAGCTTCCGCATACACTGGCAAATCGTTCATCTTCAATCCAGGAGGGTTCCTGTCGGTGGTGGACGAGTAAACTTCGACCGGATAAAACTTGATACCTTCGGTTGATGGCACGGGTATTGCAGTTATCATCTCGTCCGGCGGAGGTATCTCATTCGAAGCCATCGCCTCGTTTAGAATCTTTTCCTTATCCTTCAATCCCGCTTCGCCAAGTTCTTCTCGTTGGTTTCCGAGCCTGACCTGTTCGGCACTGGCCACGCGCTCGTGTTTCTTAATGCTAGGAACCGCACGCACCACGACGTGTTTGTTCTGCATTGACCATATTTAATCAATATTGTTGCGTACATGTTTGTTACATCATCTTTCATACTTACTTTAACGATAAACTGGTTAAGCAGATCTAACCAAAACGCCGCTTCCTTGTCCTTTAGCATTTCCAAGCAACGATTCACATTCAGTCGGTTTTCGAACTATAGAGAGAATGACATAATTACATTCAATGTTCTTGCAACTGATTAGAAACTTTTACAGACAACATTCGCCTTTTTGGACACCTACGTCACTATCGTCGGACCCGTAAAGGACATCTCCAATGATATGGAAAGCGATATCGTCGTGTGGGTTGGACTCGAGGCTACTTAAAGCTTCCAATCGGTAGCGTTCGATAACATTTCGCATCCGCTGCATGTCCAACTTTTCATTCCCAGTCGCGATGGATGTCAACACCTGGGTAAGTTTGGGAAACACGTGATCCTCCTTTCCCAGCGGAACATTTTCGAACGAAAGGTACAGCAAGGAGACCGAGTTTTCTACTATGCCGTATCCGACACGGCTCGCATACGGGTCTTCAATCTCGATAAATTCCCGCTGCACTGGGCTAGCCGAGGTATCGGTAAGATAGCGCAGCAATACGGAGCAAGCGGTTAGTGTATCGTACTCGGTGGTCGCTTTCGGGCCTCTCCAAGCTACGTTCAGCAGTCCACAGTCTTCCTCATCGGCCGGATACTCTATTTTAATGTTCTTCGAAACATTCAGTTCCTCTACTGGCGTCTGCCACGGACGTTCGAAGGGTGGCAATGCGCCTTTGGAAACAATTTTCTCCTCCACCGGCTCGAGCACCTTGAAAATATCCTCCGGCTTGATTTGGCCCGTGATGATGACGTACAAATTGTCCGGACGATAGAACGCCGCATGGTACGCGCGGACTTTCTCGTTCGTGGTACTGGTGCGAAGATTGCTCATGATTCCACCCGTCTCGGCACTGTAGCCACAGTTCGGATAGATTGCTCGCAGCATCTCCAGGTTCACGCGCGATTCGCCAGTATTTTCGCGACCCTGCATTTCGCAGTACACGACACCCCCGTCCTCACCTTGTCCGGTGATATGATGCACTTCCGTAACGAAGCCCGAATCCGTCAGCGTCGGATAGAGGATGTGATCCAAGTACACTGGCAAAAGCGAAAGGAAACCTTCGCTACCGGCCGTCGTCATCGTGTAGCACGTATGGTCCTTGTCAGTCCAAGCATTGGTACCGGACGCTAGACACCGGTTGGCCACTAGATCCAGAATACCCTTGTACGGATACTTTTCGGAGCCGAGAAAAATAAGATGCTCAAGCGTATGCGGCAGGCCGTCATCATCGTGCGCCTCCGTGGCAAGTGTAAAGTAACCGTTTACCACCGGCCCTTCGACTTCACCGACGATTACCGTAAGTCCGGTGCGCTTCGAGCGGTACTTGTGCACCGGTATAACTTCGTTCGCCTTTACCGTGATAATGTGCTCAAAGGCCATGTTGATGTTGGTCAAATTATAAGCTGCGAATTAAGTTTCCTCTACCTTTTTTACAGCTATACTTTAACGTATATTCACCACTGAATGGCAGTTTTAGGAGAAGTAAGCGTAGCAAGCGGCGTACCAAGCGCACCCGGCGTTCGACAACACGGTGGAAAAGATGGTTGCTATTTTTTCCACAATTCAACACAAATACATGACATGACAAAAACCAAATGTCAAAAGCATACCCTTCGCTTGCGGTATGTTTTTTATTACCTACAAAATATTTATGAAAATTCCAATATCTCTCTCTCTCTCTCTAGCACAATAATAATTCTGTTCCATCAGAATTATTATAATCCCAGTCGTCCATCCCAGCCCAGGCTTATGCAATACAACAAAATAAACAAATCGATACACAAATGGCGATGAGCAATAAAATCTCTTTATTTAATAGTAATAAAATACACTTGTTCTTCTAGCTGCGGCTCTATTGCTGCAGTACCACGGATGCTAAAATTAAAAAGAAACAATAACATGGAAAATTGCATTAACCGCATTTTGCCTAGCAGCGCTTAACCACGTTTCTTACCTATCCGTATGGCTACGCATAGTGTGATGAAGGCGAACAAATTTTGCTGCACAGCCTGGCGTACTTTGCGTTTTTCCTCTGCCGCATCAGTCGGTGGAAGTCCTTGCATACGAAACATTTTGCTTTGCGTAATGCTAGCTACCCAAATCTATGAATAATATGGATAGTGTTGGTAAAATATTGTTCAACTGATAAGGTTTAGTTTCACTTGAAGACAAATGTTCCAGCCCAACAAATGTCATTTGAAGCATAGTGGGAAAAAGTAACAATATGAAATTTCTATGAAAATGACAGCATGGACAACAGCGAAAAACACTGCAAAATTGCCCAAAATTTGTATTGGTTTTCAAACAAAATTTGCCCACCATACTAAAATATTCAAAGCACGAAAAATCTTTAAGTTACCGCAATACAAGCATTATTATTTATTACAAATAAAAGATACGTAAATTCAGCGTTGTCATGTCATTCGCAACGTTGATGATATGACCTCAACTTTGATTTCAGTACACTCTGGGAAACCGGTATGAGTACGTGATTTCTATCACATTGCACCTGTTTGTGTTTGTTTCGGTCCGGCTTCGGGACGCTGTGTGGTTAAACTGTTTATCTAACTATTACAAACCTAGTTTAGTAGTTCTGTTGAGAAGTATCTTAAAGTGAGTAGAAATAAAGAAAATGCTTTTTAAGTTTCTTCGCACAAGTGGCCGCCTTATCTCACGGCAACTGCATACTGCAAATGGCACCGGGAAGAAGTCTTCTATGATAAGGTATGCCTGACCTGTGGTGAAACATCTTCCACGTTAACATTGGTGCACGTTTTGTTGCAGGATAATTGGAACCACCGTTTGCATCGGTGGAACTACCGTCGCTTTCGCGTACCACTGGTTACAGCGCAATGAGGCTCACATGGCTGCCGCCGGATCTGTCTCCAAAATTGCCACCATCTCGCGGTACATGGCCGAACCGATAACAAGTAGAAAGGTGTTGGATGCGAACAAAAATGACATGAAATGCCGCATGGAAGATCTGGTCATGCGAATACAGTACGATTTTTGTCGTTCGCTAGAAGCGGAGGAGAATTTTGGCAAAAAGTTCCTTGTCGATCGTTGGGAACGGAAAGAGGGTGGCGGAGGGATAACGTGCGTTCTACAGGATGGTGATGTGTTCGAAAAGGCGGGAGTAAACATTTCCGTCGTGCACGGCAATTTGCCCAAGGGAGCGATACAGCAAATGCGTTCACGCGGCAAACAGCTGGCTGAAGGTGATCTTCCATTTTTTGCCGTAGGCGTAAGCGCAGTCATACATCCGCGCAACCCGATGGTACCGACGATACATTTTAACTATCGCTACTTTGAGGTAACCGATTCAACTGGTCAAAAACAGTGGTGGTTCGGCGGAGGCACAGACCTCACGCCGTACTACCTGAATGAGAATGACGCCAAACACTTTCACCGTACGTTGAAGGAAGCGTGCGATCCTCACGACCCCACGTACTATCCGCGTTTCAAGGAGTGGTGCGATAAGTATTTCTTCATTCCGCACCGCAACGAGTGCCGTGGCGTTGGTGGCATCTTCTTCGATGATCTAGACGGTCCGGACGCGGAACGTGCCTTCGATTTTGTATCGTCGTGTGCCCATTCAGTGGTTCCGTCCTACTTGCCACTGGTACGACAGCACAAAAATGCGGCGTACGGCGATCGCCACCGGCAATGGCAGCTATTGCGTCGGGGTCGTTATGTCGAATTTAACCTAATCTACGACCGTGGTACCAAGTTTGGTCTGTACACACCCGGTGCGCGGTACGAAAGCATTCTTATGTCACTACCCTTAAATGCGGTAAGTAGTTCTCAATAGGTCGATTCTACACGTTTGCCTGCATTAATCTATGTTATCTGTGTTGCAGAAATGGGAATACATGAACATCCCCGAGCAGGGAACGGAAGAAGCTGCCATCATTGATGTGCTCAAGACCCCGAAGAATTGGTTGAATCTATGAACCTGAAATCCGGTGTTGAGAAAATTCAAAAACATCGACAGAAGTTATAAAGTTATATGATAAAATATGCAAGAAAAGGAGAAATAATACAGGGGGGCCGGACCGGGTAGGTGTGTTAATCATATTGTTATCGTTAAGAGAAATAAAATGACATAGTGTTTTTTAAAGTAACATTGCAATGTAACTGACCACTGTGTCTATCCTTTACATGATTGTACAACTATTTACTAGTTTATGCACGTGAAAATCGCGTTCAGTTTAAATAATGCTCGGATTCAAATCTTTTTCTAATTTGAGAGTTCATTCGATCGAAAAATTTGAGTAAAACCTTGTGCTGTTTCTCGCTTGAAAGTTCACTTTTAATCAGCATTTTAATATAACCGTTACGATAGCCTATGATAGGTTTATGATTTTCCAGCCATTTGGATCTTAATGCTAAATTCTGCTTTGATTTTTGGTTCCTAGTTCGCGTTGTGAAGGGCAAAGCAATCATTTTTTAGTTTATCAAAGTAATCGTTGAATAACATGCGAAATAAAAGTTGCATCCTTCGCTTTTTGCTTGTACGCTTTATGTCGAAAGATCCAAAAGCAGATTACTTTTCAAACTATTCGTGCATTTTTTTCAGTAATTTTGAATAGTATATGTCCAATAGAATAATTATGCATATTTAAATGTCCATTATTATTAGGTAATAAAATCTGACGAAAACAAGTTCAGCACCAGTACGATTATTTCTCATAGAGTAAACTGTTTTAAATCCTTGTTGGCTAAAACCAAACTAAAGTTTTTACTTAATTAACAATAATTTATTATCATTGAGCAAAGTACGAGAAAAAAAAACTACTCTACTGCATCTCTATCTGTGCTGCGTGTTAGAGCAGGTTGTATCCAGCAGAGCCATCGTTTGCGGAGTACACAGTAAAATTTAGCAATTCATTTTCATTATTGATATTGGAATAAAAATATTGGTTGCGCTGACACAACATCAGCCCTTTTGGTCGGAGTTAACCTCACTGGGTCATATCGTCAGCGATTCAAGCCTCCGCATTGCATGATCAACGATCTCTCGGTTGAAAACATTCACTAACAGGCTTCATATTTGGAAACGTTTTTATTAATATAAATTCACCTTCACAGTCCCGGGTTCAAAAGGGGGTGATTGAATTGTGATTTATCAATCAACTAAGGCGCATCGAACGACCGACAAAATACAAAAGAGCACATGTGTTTGGTAGACAACTTTTTATTGTTTGAATAAACTAAATCATTTTCAGCTACTGGCGCAGAAGACAGTTCCGTCTGCCAGGCGGGCCGCCAGTTACCAGTTCACTTCATCCTAGCGGGAGAGTATGAGCGAATGAGTTTGGTTGAAATAATCTCCCTACCGCAACACGACTTCAAACAGTTCACACACACTTGTGTTGGAATTACATTGCTGTAATCCTGTGATAAAAAGAAAATCTAGGAATTCGTCTAGTGTTTGTTATATTATGCGTAACTGTTGTTCTTAGTAAAGAGTGTACATTGTATGTTGGAGGAGAGGTGATGGGTCGTACGTATGTTTATGAGCGGGAACTATTTCAAAACGGGGGATATCTCATCCTTTTCTACCACGGACGCAGGCGCTGATGACGAGGAGGAAGATCACTGGCCGGAGTCGAAGAAAAAGCGGGAACCGTGTGATTTGGGGTTTAATACAGTATATAGCTGCAGGTGCAGATATGAGGTGCCATTTTAGTCCATGCATTCGTGCGAGATAAAGATATTTTGCTACACTAACGATTCTGAACATTCACTGAACAATCGACTGTTTCAGACGGACGAACTGAGCACGTTTCGATAGAGTGCGACTCCTGTTTGCCGGCTGCTCGGCGATACGGTGGCGTGTTCACCTGCACTCCATTATCCACTTGTTATCCATTGATCGTTCGAATCAATGACATCTATAGCCTACGCTTCGTATAATTTAGTCTCTAAAACTCATATCACTCCAAACCGAAACGTCACCGTTGCCCGTCGTTTAATAAACACTGCTCGTAAAGTTTGCGTACAGTTCTGCGATGATGGAAAATAACACGCTTTTTTTCGTTTCGCATTTCGAAATAATAGCTACCACAACGAAACTAAACGCTGATGATACCGTGTAAATTACTGAAGAGTTAAATCTTTGCATATATGCTTTGTAAAACCGTTTTTCTTTTTGTGTGTGGGATATTACTTTCCTGGCAATGACAATGATGCCCCTATACGCAAAAGTGCATTTATTTTCACACGCATAATTTGTGTACGAGAGTAGTAGTGAAGAAAATATATGCATTACGTTATGATTTCTAGCAAGCGAAATTGTCTACATCGTAAAGGAAGGGGAGGGGGGGAGGTGGGGGAGAAGAGGGAGTCTTTCACAACATCAAAACAGATATTGTATACTGATGAAAGTTTCTTTTCCAAATTAAAAATATTCGACTGCAAAATCAAGAGCCAATCGATCACAATATTTTAATAAAAACAAATCCGTTGAGGGGCACGCGACACGATCTCGTACGCATCCCTCCTCACCATCGTTATTTTTCAGTGTTTTTTTGTCATCGCTTCGTTCACACCTACTACACAATCCGGTTGCGCTCTTCACCTTCAAATATGAACGGATGTGATTTAAAACAAAAAAAAACTAAAATTTCTTATTGACCATTAATCATGAAGGCCAGAAGAGTTAGTCGTAGTGTGCAAAAATGTTAGCTAAACCACACATCTAGGTACGTCATTAAACCAGAGAGAGGCAGAAAAGGCTTCTTTGGCTAATTTAAACGAAAAATTTTACCACTACCACGCGCGCTCGATTGGCGGTCTATGAAAACAAACGCCATCCGACTTTAGTCTTCCTCGTCATCATCTTCATCCTCGGCTTCAGCCAACCAGGTGAGCCACTGATTGACCTGGAATAGCGCCTTGCCCTTGCCCGGGTAGATATCGGTGACGTCTTCCTTGTACCGCAGGAATGCATCCTCCTCAATGACGCTCAATTCGTACATTTCTTGGAACCATCGCAAAAGAACGCCTGTGAATGTTACAAACAAATCAGCGGTCAGTAATGTGTCTGTTCCTACTGGAACAACTGCTGGTGCTTATAGCTCAACGCACAAACATACCTTTCGGATAGCCAATGCTGTACCAGTACACTTGAATGGCATACACGGCGGTCAGTTGCAAATCATTATTACCATTCAAAAAGGCGTTCAGCACTGGACAGTATTTGCTCAAAATTTCCTTCTCTTTTTCGATTCGTTTCTTGTCTTCCTTCAAACTTTCCGATTCCTAGAGCAAACAAAAAAAAATAGGAAAATAAGAGGTTAATTGCGAAAACAATGCGAAATATAAAACCAAACAAAACTCTCTCCTTACCTGGTTCATGTATTTCAGCAAAACGGTAATGATGGCCACGATAAAGCCTGGTTCAGCGTAGCACGAAGATTCGACATTCTCTTTGATCCATTTGTAGAACTGCTGGGGATTTGCGTCCGATTGAATCTGCTTCCACAGCTCAGCCTGCACGCGTAGCAACGGGTAGAGGAAGTTTAGGTTCCGATCCTCCAGAATCTCCGCCATGCGATCCTTTGTGCGATCGCACTCGGGCAGACTCGCCATAAGATCGACCTTGCTCTTGTTGAACATCTCCTGGAGTGCCTGCTTGCCGAGCTGTTTGTGTAGATGCTGCAGCACGAGCAGGAACAGCGGGTAATGCTGGCCATTCTCGGTGTAGCTGGCAATGTCGGTTAAACTGCACAGCTTGACCGCCACGGTTCGTGCGAGCAGCGAGGCCACGATGGTCGTAATCTTCGGAATGGTTTTCTCTTTTTCGTTCATTCCATTCACGAGCGATTTGAACGACTCGAGCGCAGCGCTTTGCGACAGCTTGCTTTCCTTGTGCAGGATCCGCAGAAACTCGATCGTCTTGGCGTGGAACGCATCGCTGCGGTCCAGCACCTGATTGAGGATAGCAATCATCGCGTCTCGCATAAACTTTTCCGGAACTTTCAGTTCACAGAACGCGTTTACCAGCGTTTCCATAAGGGTTATTTTCTTAACCGGTTGCTTTTCCTCCCGCTTTGCTGTTTCCGACAGCACGGCAGAGGGAACGGTCACCGCGGCCACTGCTTGCTGCTGCTGCTGCTGCTGCTGCTGTTCTTTAACTTCTTCCTGGGAGGAGGTAGTAGCTTCAGTGGCACTTATCTCCGCTGCTGGTGCGACATCTTGCTGCTGCTTGTTGTCGGACTCGGTCTTTGCTGTCGAATCGTCTACATCCTTTTGCGTTTCTGAACCAACGTCCACCTTTTCCTCCCCTTGGGAATCTGCGCCTTTATTTTCCTTCTCCTTCTCCTTCTCCTTCTCCTCCTCTTCCACCACCTTCTTTTCCTTGGCTGCAAGATCGTTCTGGTCTGCAGAAATCGTTTCGCCAAGTACCTCAACGTTTTCTATCAGCGGCGCTGTTGCGGAAGATACAGTTTCATTTGCATCCGATGCCATCGGTGTTGGGGATGGTGCAGCAATCGCTTCCTCTCGTTTGTCTACGACCTCCACAACCACCTCCTTTACGGGCGGTGGTGCTGGGGAGGTAGTCGTCTCAACATTTTCAACTACTTGCTCCTCCTCCTCCTTTTCCTCCTCCTTTAATTCTTCACCATCCGTCTTCTTACGCTCTTCTTCCTCGATCTGTTGCTTAATGTTTTTCAACATCACATCATTGACAAATGTAGCGATACGCTTCATGTGATCTTCCTTCGTTAGACCCTTGTCCTTCTTCTTCTTCTCAGCTTTGTCCGAAGACGCTTGCTTCACAACTGCTTGCTCCTTGTGCAGCATTTTGTTGTTATGCGCCATCGGAGTGCTACCGTTGGCGGTACCAGCGCCGGATAACCCAGACAAATTTGAGCCCAACGGATCGTTAAGCTGCTGCCGGTTGTGAGTAGGAGTATCGTGATGGTTGATCATACGATCGCCGTTCATGTCGCGACCGCCACTATTATGCATTTGCGAGCTGCTGTTCTGCTGGTGACCCTGGTAGTGATGGTGATGTTGCTGTGAATGCGAATCCTGATGATGGTCCGAATTATGCTTGTTTAGATGCATATTTCCACCGTCGGACGATCCTCCGATCATACGTACCGTCACTCCCTGTGTCGCATGCTGATGACGATGGTTCATCATGTTTGAGCCAGCGTTCGGGTTCGGTGATTGCTGTGATCCGCCAGAATTTCTGCCCGTGCTCATCATATTGTTGACACCACCTGCACCATTATCATTTGCCATACCGGCGCCACCCCGCATGCCTACCAAAGAGCCAGAAGATCCACCGGAAGCAATCGATCCCGCTGCTCCCATCATACCACCGCTACCACCGCCCGAAAAGGCACTGCCACTGATTTGGCCGGCATTACGCTGCTCGCTAAGCAGCGTGCGTGTTGTTAATGGAGACGGGAACTCGTTCAGTGACGGTGGCCCGTTGAAGATGCCTTTTGCGTTACCGCTCGATCCACCTCCTCCACCACCAATCGGAGAGGAAATGGGCAACTGCGGCTTGATGTTCATGTTAGCCTTGAATAGCAGACTGTTCGGTGTCGGACGCATCTGCAACTCTTCCACAGGGTTTTGAGGCGGGGTCATTAGATTACGCTTAAAACGAGGCGCCAGATCTTTGTTGCTCATCATGCCCGAATTACCGCCATATCCCGACGAGTGAGAACCATTGCCACCATCACCCCTCATACCGCCACCACCTCCGCCGCCCTGATGGTGGTGATTATTATGTTTGTTGTAGCGCATGTTGTTGTTGCCGTAGTTGTTCTGGTTGTTTCGGTTGTTGTGCATGCGGTAGTTACCACCACCTCCGCCGCCTCCAACGCCTCCGCCTCCATTATCGCGATGGTCACGATTTCCATAACCATTTGACGATTGGTTGTAGCTATAGAGGGGAGAAAAAAACACAATTTTTATCACACCGAACACATCCACACCATTTATTTAAATGTTAAAATATCGAATTTTCCATCTGCTAATGCTTTGCGATTGAAGAAAAAAAATTTAAAAAACACTATAGCAACACATTTTTCAATATCTACATTACAAAAAGTATTTGAGAAGTTAAACGACAAATGACACGTTACGTTTTAACACAAGAGGCTAGTAGGTGCTACTATATAGTTAAAATATGATGTACCAACAACTAACGAAAAGTACGAAAATAACGAAATATTGTTGAAACTTACCTCGAAGGTAGCAATGGAGATGGGCTGGAAACGCTCAGCAAATTGAAACCGTCGTTAAGATTATGCAAGTTCAAGGAAAATTTCCCGATCCAATCGCGTTGCTCACTGCGATCGTTGTTACGATAGTCGCGGTCCCGGTTTCGCAAATGGTTCAGCGCGGGCGGAAGCACATCATCGTCATGATTCAGTTCCTGTATCGGGGCCGGTCCCTCGACCAAAGCCACCTTCCGCGGGGTCCAGTTGTTTTTGCGCAGCTCAATCAGATCGCGCAAAATGAACCGGATGCGCGGTGGAAACATCGACGATTGCGAATACTTTTCAATGCGTTCGAAGTACTGATCCATCAGCTGTTTTCCCAGCTCTGTATCCAAATTCTTTCCGCATGTCCGAATGAGCTGGGCCAAACATTCCATGTCCTCGCAGTTCTTCTCCGTCGATGAGCTGGACTTGTTGGTGAACAGCGAACGGAGCATCTTGTGCAGGTGAGCCTCGACCAGCATGCCGAGCTTATACAGCTCGCCAATAAACTTAACGTTGCCCAGTATCTTTTGCTTAGCGACATTTTTCTTTTCCTCCAAATCATCCGTTAGGGTGCTTTCCGAGTTGATGATCTTCTCACTGTACTGCACGCGATTTTCGAACTTGTCGCGGCAAACGTTCAGCAAGATCTGCAGGAAGGTGCTCGATTTGCTCTTGTCGATATCGGTCTCTAGCTCTTTTTGTATACGCTTGCACAGCTGTGCGTACATAGACGAGTACTTCGGTTCATCTAAAGCCTTGTCGAAGATCAGTAGAATAACACCGTTCAAGATTTTCGACGAGTTAAGGTCTAGTTTAAGCAGTTCATCACTAAGCTTCTGGAACTTTTCTGGGGTGAGTTTGTTTAGAATACCACGAACCTACGCGACACGAAGAGACAATGAGAAAAAGAGTGAAACAATTAATACAATGGTGATCCAGAGCAGCGATTGGCTCGTTGGAACGCGTATAGTTACTTTTCGAAAAATCGAATCAATTCTGGCCTCTTCGGTGAGCCCATGTTGCGGTCTCAGGGATGGAGGGACCCAGCGTCGGCTAGCGGGGGGGACTGGATTTTCCCTCCCCGTGGCACGAGACTCTGTCCCCGTTTGCCTCGGGTCTTCCGTCTTGAAGGTTGACGAAGCACCAGCAGTAGGATATGCACTCCGCAACCCGACCGTCGGCGGAACCGCTACCTTTTCTATTTTTCCCGGAATGGTGAACGAAGAAAATTGACTACCGTTGCTATGCGGACGATGCTGAGATCCCGTTGATTCGTGGTACTGCGGTTTGCTGTACTGGTGAGGTGGAGGAGCTTTCGCTGTGGACCGAATTTTACTCACGTTTCGATGCGCTTGGCAGCGCGATCACTGAACAGCAGCAAAAAAGTAAGTATAGCACACTGTGTGTTGCCCACAAAGAGCAACCACTGGAGTGTCTGGTTTACTCTCTCGCTTTCTCGATATCGCTCTCGCTCTCGCTTGCTCTATCGCTCTTTCGCTCTCCGTCTACACCTCTCTGTTTTTTCACTACTGAAGTGTGCAAGAAAGAGTGTGTACTATGTTTTTACTTCCGGTACTAGAGCACTTGAACGTGTTTTTTTTACTAATGCTTTGTTGCGATCACCGTTGTATGAGTATGCAATGGAAGATACACACTTTCAATACGTTTGATGACGCGGACAAACACGATAAAACGTACTAACACAACTCAGCCTTAGGAATGAACACACTACCACCACTACGCCACGTAGCTCTCGGACGTTCCTCTTCCGTTCTACTTCCCTTACGCCCCAGCCAATTCGTGTTCGATCGCTAGATCACACACAACCTCGACCTTTTCCAAGCACACGCGTTACACCGAGGATAGCTTTACCATAAGCTGGAAAACACTATGCCTGAAATTAAATTAAGATGGTAACAAAAAGTTTTAGATATTATGCTAGAATTTCACTGATGGCGCATCTGTAAAAAAAAAACAAAGTTAAAGAAATCTTTCGATGCAATCATTCAATAATTTACCGAAGAATTGCACTCGAAATGCACTTGTAAATCGTGTTAATTGCAAACTTCGATGAACTATCTTGGTAGGATGCTTTGTACACTCGCATAATTCTCTCTCCTTTAGAATTTGGGATTACATTTTTACCAGTTAAATTCTTCATTTACACAAAACACAATATTCTCGCTGCAAACTGTATTCTTTCTGCACAAAAAAAAAAATACACATATCACGAATAACATGATCATGCAATGAGAGAGGGACTCGCTTTCCTTCTTCTCAAACGCGGATTATGGGGTCATTGACTCGCGTCGATACAGAAAAGAAAAAAACTGTGGGCCCTACTCTCCTTGGCTTGAGAGAGCAGCTCGAATCTCGCGTGCTTAGGGCAATGATCTTTTCGTAGCAAAGCGGACGGAGCACACCGTTGAACATTAAAACTGCTACCTTTTGCCAATATTGAGCTAGTGAGTGTATGAAACAGTTTAAGCAGTGCAATTGCACATGAGAGACCCCAAACGGTGGCTATCCGTAGACTTTGTGAACGACGATCGCGAGCCACGCCACCACCTCATGTTGCGCGCAGAAGGATGGCCGTCTCGATTCGCTCCCGGCATAGCACGGCTGTTACCTGAGCACACTGGCGCAGAGAATAAGGTAAGTGGCCTTTCCTGGTTGAGAGATTTTTGAGTTCAAGGACACGAGCTTTTCATGATCAACAAACTCGTTTGTGTTCCGAGTACAACACAATCGGAAGACAAAAAATGGACTTACTTTTCTATTCCAATGCAAATCTTCACTAATTGCTTTTCAAATGCTTCATGCTTTTTATTAATGTTTTTAAAAGTGAAATGTCACACGTGGAGTATGAAAAGTTGCTAATTCCATGAGAAAGTGTGAAAAATAGACAATTGTTTAAAAGAAAATAAATGAAACATTTTCATTGGATCCGATGCATTATACAAATCCGTAAAAAAAAATAGAAACTACCACGAGCAAAAATCAATTGTGATTTTAAAAATACAACAAGCGCAGAACGTGCATCAGTAAATGTAAATCTTTGGATTTTGAGACGTAATTCGCATGAGCACACAAAATCATCATGACCTAAATTCAATAAAATTAAGGTCATGCGCGTAAATGCGATAGTGATATTCACGAACATTTATGATGGGTTGGTAACAGCGGCTTTAGTCTTCCACACGGCAAGACCGATACCGCAATCCTAACTGGACTGCAGTAAATAATCACCAATGGTAGTACAAAAATGTTTAGTAAGCCGGTAATAGTTCGTTAAGATACCAATCGAACGATTTCTATCCAAATGCATCAGCTCTATAACGTTCACCGTTCAGTGATTATGACACTGTTTTTATGTGTTAGCAACAGATTATTTTAAATTTTTAACGTAAGCACAGGATTATTTAATTGTCTTAATGCGGAATGGCGAACTTTTGACGGAACACAATGGTGAATCACACCAGAGTAAAGAGAAAAATGATCCGTACTATGGCCGGGAAGGAAGTGGAGATAACAAAGAAGCTCAATGCCTGCGAATGAGGTCAGCTCTGAATAAAGAATTTATAGAGTAACGTAAAAAACATGATATATTCGATTCGTTTCTTACGTTCCAAATGCATTAGAATGGAAATTAGATTTGTTTCCAAAATTCCTTATATCATTCCTCCATCCAGTGGGGCCGTTATTAAATTATTGATTGCGGGAAAATAACGAAACAATGCATTCAGAATTTCATTTTGACATATTTTTTCAATTAAAATAACGATATAAAATAACACTACAGTTCCCATTTACGACTAGCGTGCCAGTTCTGAGACTCCACCAGTAAAAAAGCTTTAACTGCAGCTTTTACCCCTTGACGTATTTGGCATCTCTTTTACTCGGAATGCTTGAGCGTGTACCAAACACATACACCAGTCTCCACGAATCAAGGAAACGTCTTGGAGCGGATGAGCGTAAAAGCGTGGCCTGACCAAGTCGCCATTGTTGAACGGTTTCAGATGCAGAGGAGAAAGCTGAGTGCTGAATCAGTATTTTCCCCGCAAGGGAACTTACATACAAGGCTTTCAGTCGGATGGGTAAACACTACTACTATCAACGAACATCGCAGACGAGTTACAGTTATTCTCATCTCAGAAGGCACATGCTTTACGTTTCAACAGAACATACAACGTAAAATATGTCGGACAGGAAAGGCCCGAGTGAGTTAAAAATACACCTTTAAACACAAAGCGCTCCCTATCTTGCATCAACAAGATGAACCAGCAATGATAACTAACTACACCAACACACCAACACATTGTTCGCTTGAATACTTAAAAGGGAAGTGCAATTTCCTTGTACCTTGCACGACAAATCACGCAATAGATTTTTCGCACCTTCACTCACGATCTGCTATGCTTGTTGAATTGTAGGCAACGCACACCAATCTCAGCAAATATATTTCAATAGTCAAAAACGTCCTTCGCGACACACTCATACGACTTTTGCTTCATACACACACCCGATGCTTACTTTGCTATCTACAACGCAGAGGATGACAAAGAACATGGGGATGGTTTATAACGCAAATACAGTTTCTTGCTTTCAACTCAAGCATACTATCGTAATCAACTCAATTTTAGATACCTTAGTACGCCATTGCTCAATAGTTGCACATAGTGATTGTAATAAACACAAATTTTGGGCCTTGAGTCTTGCAAATTGTTTCGCTCGTCCAAGGGTGAGCAGTTTTATGGACTTCACTCTTTTACACCAACACACTTTGAATCACCTCTTACAATTTGTAATGGAGGTCGAGGGCATCACCGAGGTTTTTATAGATAATTTCGACCCATCTGCTTCCGATTGGCTTACCTGCGGATTTACTGGCCCTTACGAACCGTAAATTAAGTTCGCAAAGATTTCCTTACTTAAGGAACGCACTTTGCACTCCGATTTTCTCTTCGTTACGCTGTTCCAGTAAAATAAAAAATAAACTATACCACATGAACCCCGAGCTGCATCCACTCGCGGTTGTTTCAAACGTACAATACTGACTCAAGCCTGCTTTTAGTTCTCGAGCTTTCCGCTCGCATCTTCTTTTGTGAACTACCAGCATTACATGCCCCTTACTCATTCCCATATCGTCTGGTCTCATTCGCTCTACAGCAGCAGCCAACCCTTGTCTCACATTTCCGTCATTTATTTCGATATTACTACTACTTATACCTCGCATATACACACGAACACACACATATATACTTGCCCATTATTCCCAAGCGTTTACATCACACACTGCAATTCTATCGAAATTTCGAATCGCAGGTTTCCCACGGCGTTTCTTACAATTTTTAAGTAATACGCTACACAATCAATTCATACACCCACGATACTGGGAATGCTTTAGATGGTCTTTACCCAATTTCTAACAGAAATCATTTCAAAACTATGACTTCATTCGAGGCATCACGCTTCCTGCAGAAATACCTGGAATAGCATTCCATATACATCTTGGTAGTGTTAGAGAAATGGGCGTTTGATATACATATTATACACACACATCGATCCGAGCATCATGTGCTGCGAGCATGCGTATGTGAATGTAAACGTAGAGACTCTGGCGGAGGGGAAGCCCACAAGATCGGATTTTATTCTTCAACCTACAAATTCATTGCTTTGTGAATCACTGTCTTTAAACGAAACATGGAACAAATGAGAAACGGCACATGGAACTTATTTCTTAAAAAATCAGAACGAATGAGTTTTTGTATCTTCAATTTCATCTGAACGCAGGTATACGCAGGTATAGTGTTATTTCTCTAAAAACGCACCGTCGTTCTGCCGCACGAATTTTCTTTGTGAACTTACGCACACTATATGATTCGTACGAATACACACATCCACACGTTCTTCAAGCAGCATGGAGTGATTTTTGTTTTAGTATGAATTGGATTGAATATTGAAACGACGTTATCAAAATTCTAGAATCCCGTTCTTCCTATTTAAAAAGCCTACATTCCCATTCTTCAATATTTCTACATACACAGTTTGCTATCGACTTGGAAAGGATTTTTAATTACATCTTCTCACACAAGCTTTACAAGAATGGCCGACGCACATGGCATCGGCAGGAAACACATAATAGTCGCATTTATATGCAATACGCTCTTAAGTATCACGATTATCACGATGATTATAAGCACAGTTTAGCCAAACTATTGATGTGAGTAAAATACTACACTTTTATGGAAAACGATTCAAGAAAATCTTTTACACTTACAATGGCCACGATGCTCAGAACTTAATGTGTCACGTCACACATACACAACAGTAAAGTGTGTAGAAATCGAGGTTACTCATCTCAGAATATATTTGCCCAATGATACACTTCAAAGAGCAGCAAAACAGGTTCGGCAGCAGTTGTCAAATCTATAGATGTTTGAATTATTCTTTAAGTATAATACAACTAATTACAAATTCTAATGTTTGGTCATTGGCACGTAGTAGATGAAATGCAACGGTAGGTAGACTAGGTACAAAATTATAATTCCAAACCACATGTTATAATTCTAAACCACTATGCAGCCACAAACGTCACATTTTACACCAAACATGGTGCTCTTTCCAACCTATGACAATACCTCCGTTAAACACACTTTACGGTAGTAATGACAGCTTTGGAACGGCATGTTTTTTGTACTGCATTGACAATACAGTTGTTTACATTCGGATTTGTTTTGTGGTGTTTTTAAACAAAACCGCTTGTGCACCTTGAATATGGCTCCTACTCACGTTCATTTGCTGCTGAACCAATTGCCCACTTTTTTCGATTGTACATTATCGCTGGAGGATGTGGATCGGATATGTGAGCAGAAGGAAAAAAATGAGATCACAAAATTTAGTGCTTCGTGTGACAACGGCAGTGACGACAGTAACGACGGAAATCAAAGTGAAAATGAGAATACACGAAGGACTTCGCAGGATCTACGAAACATTCAAATAGTGAGACGTGCACTGCAGAATTCCGAACTACTAGACGTAATGCGCGACGTAATCCTGGAAGTTGAGAATATTCGCAAGACAGCTGGACTCTTCGATCAGTACGATAATTGGCAATATTTATCGAAAAAGCTGAACATTGACCATTTTTTAACATTCATCTACACAATGGTTTGCTTAGCAGAGTATGATCCGACGAAAGCTAGTCATCGTAAGATATCTATTTGCGCGGCAAGATTATACATTGTACTGCTAAGCACGCCGGGCCAAAAACAAACACCGGTGTTCAATGAGTATGTGTTTGCAAAGAGTTTGGATGTGTTCACCCTTGCCGACCAGATACGCGAGCATTCTAAGGCGGACACATCCCAAGGAAGGAAAACTTATGCAGCAGAAGATAGCAGACTAATGTTGGATTACATATCCATGCTGGACAATGTGCAGATGCTGCTTCGTTGTATGACATTAAAAAACTGTGGAGAAACAAAGAGTAAGTTAATCGACACATTAAAATCTCTTATCGTTTACTGTATCAAACATGCCCATAATCGGGCCGAGGCGGAACAAGTGGCGGAAAAAGTGTTCGCCATATTTGGCACTATTTGCCTGCCGGAACATGACGACCATAACGAATGTTCAACATCTATTAACATGATTCTCAATAAGACCGCAGTGTTTTATACATCGGATTATAAAAACATACCAGCGGCTTTTAGTGTGCAAAACTTTTTTCTGCGATTGCTGGAACAGAACCCCAAAGATACGTGCGGTGTACTGTCCAACTTTATGAAAGCTGTGATTACAAACCCACCGAAGGTATTTGCGAGAGCAGATGACTACGCCATTCTCTTGGATGCTGCGGTACGGTACGAGCTTGCTATGTACAGCAAATGCAACATTTCCATCGTAGACTATCTGAAACAAATAGAAACCCATGCGGATGCTAGCACTCGGATCAACATTTTGGACATGATAGGCAGGCTATCAGTTGTAGATTGTACCGTGGATTGGGAATTGTTTCAATCGGAAATATCCAACGTACCGAGAGAGATTGAAATGATAAAACTACTATACAACAAATTGATAGAAAAAGCAAACACGGTTAAGCTGAAAGCATTCCAGTGTCTTTTGAAGATTCTTCAGAATGGCAATAAAACCTTGAAGCAAATGTTCCACGATGCATACTACACCGCAAATGCAGATGAGGATGAAAAAAATTACCTACAAAGGAACGATTTTGAAGAGCTTTTCCAAACAGCAGAGCTGGAGCTGGGCATCTCAAGAAGTGTGCTAAATTTTAACCAACAAACAACAGCAGCTGCGAATAAATCACCCATTGACGACCGCGTAAGAAATGAAGAAAACGCTACAGCACCACGAAAAATATCATCTGAAATCGCAGGCATAGAAACGATCGAAGAAATACTAGTTTCTCTCCCGAACGTAATGTATGATGCAATGCTATCTCCAATTTCTGCCATCAGACGCGTTGCCTTGTGCTGTTTTGAATGTATTGTGGAACTTAGCAGAAACCGTATCGATGAGCCGGTGTTTGAGTACATTATCACCAAACTGGCGAAGGATCCCGTCATGCTCCTACGTCGCACCACGTTAAATGTTCTTAATAAGCTGATCGCGCTGTACCCCAACTATCCGCCACTCATAAAGCTTTGGTCTAAGTGTTTACTGTTTTTCTTAGACGATGTGGATCAAAAGCTAAAGGAATCTGCAATGGATAGTCTGAAAACAAATGTGTTCGATAGCATTTGCCGTTATGAAGATTCATCATCAAGCAAAGTGTTCACTCCATGGATGATCGTACGATCCATGTTGGTGATCGGAAAGATAAATGTCCTAAAGTCTGCTGTTGATTCCTGGATACAAAAATCCATCCTTACGTAAGCGCATTTATTCAGCACATTTAAATGTTGCGCAAACTTTATTATCTCTCTGCACTTCTCTTTAAGGGCGAAAAATCTGAGCATCATAGAATCGCATATTTTCACCGTTAATTGCAGCGAAGCTTGGATTATACTATCGATTATTGCGAACAAAATGAAGTCTCGTAATCCTGATCTGGTCATTAAAACAATGAATGACATTCTGCAGCAAGATTTGGTAAATGTAGTGGATTTCACTGACTTATTCTTGTGCGTATTTGTCGTGATTTTATTTTTTTAACGTTTTGGCTTTCCGCTTTCCGCTTCACAGTATAATTCCCCAATATGCCTGCAGTATATTCTCTCTGTGATAAAATCATGGTTACCGGACTTTACTCGACCAGGATTAAACCATTTATTCAAGATACTGAGTGATTTGCTACGTACCGGAAGTACCAATATTTCCCTTGTCAATGATATATATAGTTTGTGCTGCAGTATAAAAGTACAGGCTGATGGTGATGGGCTGGAAAGCTGGATCGCGGGGATACGTGAAAGTAGTGCTGAATATCTATTACATTATCATACTCATTATGCTAGTGTCCACATGTCGAACGAACGTTATCTCATTAGCCTGCTGGTTTACGCCGAAGCAGCAACGGATTCAAACTTGAAACCCGACGCCAGTATTTTAAACATTTTGCTTAAATATTTAGCCAACATAGCTTCGGATGAAAGAATGAGTAAGTATGTTAACTGAAACTGATTCGATAGCCACTGTTGTTTCAAACGATTGTTTTATTATTTTTACAGTATCGGTACAGACAAATCAGACCCGCAAAATAAATGTAACTATAATAGTGCTGGCTCGATTTGGCTTGCGCGATGGTTCCCTGGCTTCTACTGTGATAGCAGATTTCAATAGAATATTGAAATTTAAAAACATTCACCAAAGCATTTTATGCACACTTATTACTGCTTTTGCGGATTTATGCAAAAGGTATATTGAATGCTGTCGTGAAGGGAAAGGGTCATTTTATTAACATCACTGTGTACTCATTTTATAGGCACACTTCTTTGGTGGATTCGTCAATATCATCAGTAATCGGACAACTCAGCTCCCAGTACTTAACGGTGAGAAGCGTCGCGTTGAACAATCTCAATGAACTAATCCTGCAAGATTACGTCAAGATGCGTGGTGCTGTCCTGTTAAACATCTTGAAATTGATTATCGATGAGAATGACCATATTGCTGCACAAGCTTTTTACGTGATTCAACTCTACGTGAATTCCAAAAATGAAAAGTTGTTAAAAGTATCTTTACTGGAATGTGTGTACGTTTTCAACAACTATTTGGTAAGTTTTGTAAAATAGATGCAGGATGTTGAAAGATATCTGATGATGGTTTCGTTGTTTGCTTCTATTTTCATAAAGCAATACGCAGAAAGTGATATGTTCCCTGCTTCGGAAATCGACAATGAGCAGTGTGATTTGGCTGGAAGCGATGAGGAATCGTTGCGAAAACGGTGTGCTATTTATGATTTTTTCATTGAAAACATTGACGACATTAGCTTACTTAAGCTGTTGAAGAATGTCAATAAAATTCACCAGCAACTAGCAAAAGGAAAATTTGTCGAATGCTCTCAAGGAGTTGGTACACTCATCGATTTGCTTTACGTGTTCAAATGCATGAGTGGAGTAAGAAATCGCGATAAAGCTAGAAATTCACAGAATGCTGGCACGAAGGATGATGAAACTAACGTCGAAGGTCAATCAGTGGATGAAGGCCCATCTTCAAAACGTTCTCGATTAAAAGCAACACAAGCGCAGAACGATATCGAAGTGGTATGTACCATGTACGGAATAATTGTGTTTTCTATCAGGATTCGATATTCAGTAATTTTGTGTTTCTTTTCCGCAGACAACGATTGTGGAGAAAATGATAGCTGTATATTACTCCTTCCAACAGGAGGTACGTAGATATGTTGAAAAACTCGAGCCAACACAAATGGATTTGGCCAATAAAAGACTGGAAGGGTTGGCCTGTACTATAGCTGAAAACTTCCGTGCGTTAGTTGAGTTCGCAAAACCCATGAACTTTTGGAGGTCTCTCCTAAACACAACCGAGGACAAGAAAAAGCGAAAGCAGACAAAGACATCAAATAATGATGATTCAGAAGCGAGCGAAGAAGAGGAGATTGATGAACCATTAGACTTTGGAATGGATTAAGTTGCTATGCAATAACAAACAGATGAAAAGGTATATCCATGAGTATCGAATTTTGGTATTAACAAACAAATATCACTCTCAATGCAGATTGATTGAAAATATTCGTTCTTCGCAAGAAGCGTAATGTAAATAGCATAACGACATGTTCAATATCGAATCTACTAAAAAAGTATTTTCAATTATCAACCCACCCGGAATTCGAATTATCGACGCTCTACTGTAAATTTCTATCGTTCAACTCGATTATATAAACAACGTCATAACACACACTGACAGGCGTTGAATAAATCAAAACAAAAGGAGATCAACACGCGACAATAAAAGTGAGCAACTGCAACCGCAATCGGCCTTAGGAGCTAACTAAACTAATTATTCAATGATTTTTACATTTTTACCAGAGTAAGCCTAACGTGCACTATGGACACTGGAGAAGAAACCTTAGAACAAAATGTAAAACTTCCTCAAAAGCGATTCTATCGCCAGCGTGCCCACTCCAATCCTATCGCGGATCATAGTTTCGTGTATCCTGCGAGGCCGGATATGTACCTCTGGAAAGATCTGTATCCCAGTGTTGGCGATCGAAAGGTAGAATTCGTGGATATTGGCTGTGGATATGGCGGATTTCTGGTAACGTTAGGAGAAACTTATCCCGATAAGCTTGCCCTTGGTATGGAGATTCGAGTGAAGGTTTCGGACTATGTGATGGATCGCATTGAAGCGCTTCGAAAGATGAACAAGGGGAAGTACGAGAATATCGCTTGCATTCGTACGAATGCCATGAAGTATTTGCCAAATTTCTTCCACAAACATCAGCTCGAGAAGCTGTTCTTCTTATATCCAGATCCACACTTTAAAAAAGCCAAACACAAGTGGCGTATCATTAATCCTACATTGTTGAGCGAATATGCGTACGTGTTGCGCCCGGGAGGTAAAATATATACAGTTACCGACGTACGGGACCTCCACGAATGGATGTGCAAACATATCGAGGAGCATCCCTGCTTCAAGCGAATACCTGACGAGCAAGCTCGGGAAGACATCCTTGCCCCTAAGCTGTTGGACAGTAGCGAAGAAGGTCAGAAAGTAACGCGTATGAGTGGGGATAAATTTATGGCGATATTTGAACGGTTATAAGTGGTTGTTTGTTTTGAAAACAAGTGAGAAATAAAGAATGAACTGAAGCACTGTGAAAAAGCTATTCTGCCATCTTGATTTTTCCCCTAAAAAGGCCAATCAATAATTTGAGAACATAAATTATCGAGTACATTTTTTTTATCTATTAATAATAAGCTGTATAATACATTATAGAACTTCTTGTTATGTTTGCTTAAACAGAAATAACAAATTGGTAACAAATTTTCCTCAATTTTGTTGCACCTAATTATTTCTTATGTACTATTGAAAGATTGAAAGGGGGTGCATTGTAAGGGGAACGTGTTTATTACTGTCTACACAAACTTCGCACAATATGACCAAATACATACACCCTATACCGGTGGTAGGTGGCACTCTGCTCGCACAGGCTATGGTTCGGAGATCAACCAAACTGCGGAAGGAATAATGAAACAACGAATCAAGCGATCTGGAACATGATTGGTGACCTGGACATTTCTGCACGACGTGGACCGCAAAACGATGAGCGAGCGACATAAGAAGACTGTTATAAATCTAACTATTCTGTTTAATTTCTAAAATATTCATTGAACAAAATTGGCAATTAACGTTAGTTGTGCTGGATGATTTTCGGGTTAGTATTATATGAATTAAGTTCAAGCTTAACAAGCTCTACATAATTACAGATGAGCTGATAAGGTTCAACGATTCTTCAGTCATATCTATAATTCTATGCATTTCTGCTCGTTGAGTTGCCAAAATTTGCTCCATCAGAACATTGGTGTCTTTCAAAGCTTTTAACTGATTTTCTTTGTCCTCAAATTTGCTGCAATAAACAAATATCGACAGAAAAAATAAATTAAAATGTGTCATTTCAAAAGCATACAAAAAATAAACATTACCTATCGTTTTTCCTCGCACTTTTCTGCATGACTTTCTTACGAGCTTCCAGGGCTTGTTGTTTCTCTTCAATCAGCGTTTCTATTTCGTGGCAATTTGTATGCAATGTATCAGAGGTAGTCCTGAGAGAGCTGAGCTGATTATTTAATTTGTCACGCATGTCCTTTAAATCGGTTACTTCACTTGGTATTTTTCTTGAAAATAAAATAAAAGTAAATATTAAGTACTAGCAAAACAAATCAGAAGGATGAAGCACATACTTCTGCGACTCGTTGAACCCAAATTGCAGGATTTTTTCGAACAGTGCAATGCACGGTCTTATCTCGTTGATATATCCCTCTTGAATTTTGTAGTTTTTCTTAAGTTGCTTTTCATTTTCGATAAGCATTTCCATTTCCTTTTCTAAGCTGCACTTTGTTTCCTTAAGGGCAGCGGCTTCCTCATCTCCCACTAGATGATCTAAATGTTCGGAATGATCCAGTTTAAGTTTCACAATTTTATCTCCTAGCTCCTGATTGTTTGTTTTGAGTACAGTCAGTTTTTCAAGAATTATGTGTTTACGCTGCTGTAAAGTTTCGATTTGTTGTTTTAGTTGCGGAAGCTGACTTTTTAGGTCGTCGATGTGCCGATTGATCTGGAACATTTGAACGCAGCAAAGCGCATGAGTGATTGCAGAAAAACAACATGTTTAACATTTACTTAGATATATATCACTTACATTGTTTGCCCGGATTTTCATCTCCTCTTTTGTTCTTTGTTCTTGATTCAATTTGGTATTCAACTCGAAGTATTTCTCAGTGCAACTATTTGCTTTATCCAGCACTGTTTCTTTTACCATATTGATGTAGAACAAGTAGTTTAACAGAATTTTCAAAAGGTGAATAATTTTTTTGGACGCTGCAGGAGAGTACAAAAGTAATCAAAATAATGCTTTACACTTCATTGCTTAATCTTACTTGGTTTGACAAGATCAACGTAGAAGAAAGATGTTTGTTTTGAATCCGAGCATAATTGGTAGATGTAGTTAATCCTTGCAACAAATTCAACCTTTCTTAAAGTAAGAGCTTCCGTTGATTCGTTGTACATCTGTAATAAAAATAAGTAATAAATATAAATAAGCAGAGTTAGTTGAAGATTGCATCAGTAAATGAAAGACACCAGCGTATATACATTCTCATAGCTAGAAACGTCGTAGTGCATCAGCTTGAAAATATTGAGGATTGCTTTGTGGACAAACTGTTCTGTTGGTTGTTCTAAATCTTTAGCTTTGATTTTGAAAGGAATAATGCTGTTCCAGTCGTCAATAAACGCTACGTTACTCATTTTAGGGCTCAATGCTTTCAATCTCTTCGGCTAGTTCAGACTGCAGTTTGTAAACAATTGATTCAAACTAAACGTTTGTATCTGTCAACGGCAAGCGATCGCAATAAAAACACAACATACGTACCCACAGTGAATAAAATATTGTTAATGGGCGGAATGGAAAGTATGTGTATCTGTATCAAATTTCAAGCTTGGCGTTAGCACGTCGGACCAATTAGCTCAGGGAAAATGTTACATCCGACGCTGTACACAGGGTTTGATTCAATAAGGGGAGTTGAATGTTCTAAAAATGTTACATCACATAACACATTGCATCTTTTCAAAGTTCAATAATATCCTTTAGGCCCGCAACGCAACATTAAAATTGTACCGTTTAATATTAAATGAAATTGCACATATGTCTCCCCTAAAAAATAAAACTATTCTTCTCCAAGCATGGATTCCTTTCGGCTCGTAACATATCACAACAGATTGGAGCTTTATTTTGACGGATTTATATCTATTAGTTTTATTGCAATCCTTCATACAACCATTCCATTTTTGTAATTCAATATAAAGTGAGAAACCTCTCATATTTCATCGGGTGTTCAATGAATTTTCAATTATGTTTAGATGTAAAGCAGTAGAACATTTCAGTGATGGGATAAAATGCAGTAAAACTAACCGAATCCAGTAACACCAGCACTTCCGTCCCGTCAAATAAGAACTTACTACGAACGATAAACTGACGATAAATAGCACAAGATTGCTCATTGGGAACTTGTTTGCCCGTCTCTCCTTTCCGTGTAAACCTTCGTGTTCAGTCAACGACACCCTTTGTGTTTTGGTGTTGTTTGTTGCATCGTACAGGGACGCCAGTGTACAGTTGTTTTTCCTGCTGAGTAAAAGAAGCTAAAACGTCGAAATATGAATAACAACGATCGTCTTATGATAAACGTGAATCTTGATAAGCTTATAAACAGTACGAACTATAATTCATTGCGTGCGGAATGTGTACAGCGGAATATGCTATCGCAAACAATGGTGTCTAGGATTGAGGTGAGTCATTTGACCACGAAACACCTGCTTTGTCTGTCCTTGTTTGCTTATGATTTGTACTTGTTTTTCCATTAGACGATCGCGCAGGACGAAATAACAAGGCATAAAAAACTGTTTGAAAAAATTACCAAACGTGGCCCAAAAGCGTTCGAAACATTGCTATACATATGCCAACAAAAGTTTCCAAATGCGTATCTCATACTAAAGCCGTCCTCGAATGCCAATCGAATGTATCCAACGCTTAACCCCCAACGAGTTCGCTCAGTAAGCTGCAATGTAGCTCCTAAAGTGTACTCGTTGCGCGGCTCGGGTGACGTTGAAGATGGGAAGGTGAATAACCTTGCTGAGCAGGCGCTGGTGGAAGAGAGCAAATGTACGCTACAAATTTATCCGGACATTCTGCCAACATCATCCTTCTCAGTTAAGCGGTGTGACGGTGCAATTCAATCACACCCGAAAGTACCGGCGTATCCCATGAAAAGCCGTAATCGGGGTGTCGCTTTCATTGTAAATGTGATCACCTTTTTGAATGACGTACACCCCAAAAGAAATGGAGCAGATATCGACGGACAAAATTTGATATCCCTTTTTCAACAACTGGGTTTCGTAGTATTTTACTATGAGGATATCACCAAGGCCGTAAGTGTGACCTTAATTTCTAGTTACATGAAATCTTCCATTATATAATGTTCCGATTTGTCTGTATCGTTCTAGGATTTGAAAGAGCTACTGGTTCAACTTAAAGACTCCGAACACTTATCTTGCGATTGTTTTGCTTTCTACATCCTTTCTCATGGAGATCATCGGAAAGGCAGCGACTACATTTTCATGCACGATGACTCCATTCAACGAGTCGAAGACCTTTTGACTGAATTTAACACCGTTAATTGCACTAGATTGACTCGCAAGCCGAAGCTCTTTTTCATATCGATTTGTCGGTAAGAGAATTACTATAGTGACTGTCCCGCAGTCCATGTGTGTAATGTTTGTGTTGATGTTTTGTTTTTGCAGAGGAATTCACTCCGACCTTGGGTCCTACCGGCTGTCAACGAATACTGAGCGCGATGGAATGATAGACTCAAAAAAGCCATTACCGTCCAACATAGCCACCTACTGTGACATGCTCGTTTGCTATGCAACCGTTCCAGGTTTCGCAGCACATCGCGATACGAACACGGGTTCATGGTTTGTAGAAAGTATGTGCAAGATTTGGGCTGAGCATGCACATGATACGGATGTTGAGATTTTAATGAAGCTGGTTGGTGAATATGCCTCCACATATCGCACCGAGTCGGCTGCGCTGCAAACTATTTGTACGGAGCAAAGAGGATTCTTTAAGCAGCTTTATCTCAATCCGGGTTACTATGAACAACCGAACGAAATTTGACTATCCACTGATCTTGCGTTCATTTGCTGAGTATGGCTCTTTTTTGTATTTCTAAGTGCCTTTCCAATATTGGAGTCTTAGATATGTATGTTTTAATGTGGATTTAAACGAAGCAGGCTAAAACAACAATTTATAAACGAGTAGTTCTAGTAATTTTTTAATAGAGTGTCTGAATACAGCAATAAAAATTCACCGGCTGGGAAACGTGAAGAAATAGAGATGTGGATGCGCTGAGCTTTTTAAACCCAATTTTATTTTAGTATTTTCTATTTTAAATCTTTTTTAATGCCATAGTCGGTGTATCTTGCTTTGCTGCTTGGCTAACTAGACCTAGCTTTTACAGCTGTTTGGTTGTATTAATTTTACAAAATATCAGGTGAATCGATTTGACCAGGAATTCTTTAAATCTGCAAGTTATTTTTCCTACCCCAGTTCGTGTTGAGAAAATAGTATGTAAAAATTTGAAATAAAATACAAATAAATTTAAATAAATTAACGTCACAACGATTTCCTTGTGCTTTGTCTGTCTACCTTATGTTAGTTTTATTAGAGTACCTTACAAAATGGTTAGGTTTCTTGTGAATAACTAAATAACTTGAATTCACTTTAAGGAAAATGCTTTCTACGTACCGAGCGCTGTGCCAGCTGTTCCGGAAAGTACATGATACGTGCGAAAACATAAACAAACGGCCGTGGATTTTGACAGTTCTTGTTTATTTTTCACACGAGCAAAACAGCTGAAGAGTTTTAGAGTAAAAAGAGTGTAAAAGAGTTAATAAATTTGGTTGTGTGTGAACAAACAATGAATCGTTTTGAATACTGTCAGGCTCGTTTAAAGGAAAATGAATCATTTGTAGCTAAAGATCGCAATATTAAGCTCTACGACGGAGATGAAAAAGTAAGTGCTAAGCAATAAACATCTTTTATGCTTAACAGCGCAAGCTTAATAAACCGATTAATTGGATTGTAGACAAGTTATGAAGATGGCGAAATCGTTCTAACAAGTCACCGGATACTGTGGGGACGTAATGGGGAGATAGCCCGAGGCGGTAGCGCTTTGGCGTTGAAACTACAATACGTTGCAACTGTGGATGAAGAAGAAGCCAGTTCAATGTTGTTCGGGCGCAAGAAACGCATCATCTTACGGCTGAACGAAATAGCATCGGATAAAATGCCTGGACCCATGGATCACAGCTGTTCGTCTTTCATTAAAATATCTGGACGAAGTGGAGTTGAACCGGCATTCGTGCAGGCATTGCATGCCACCCTGACCGCAAAAGTATGGGCAGTGACTGAGGAAGCAGGTCAATCAGGTAGCAGAAAGGAACCGTCAGCTGCGGGAACCAGCGTAGATTCTAATAGTCGTCAATTACGCTTTGGAATAGTTGGCATCGAACGAAATCTGGCAGAAAAGCAGAAACAAACGGACGCAAACATTAGCCTTGCTTTTAAAGATCTTGGAAAGCTAATGGCGATGGCGAAGGATATGGTGGCCATTACCAATGTGGTTAGCACAAAGATCCGTGAAAGACATGGAGAAATTTCGGAAGATGAAACTGTTCGGTTCAAGTCTTATCTGTTGAGCCTCGGTATTGACGATCCCGTCACAAGGGATGGCACGCGCAGCAACTCGGAGTATTTCCTGAAGCTTTCACGGCAGCTCTGTGAAATGTTGCTTGATCCCATCACCGAAGCGGGAGGCATGATGTCTATGGCCGATGTGTATTGTCGTGTGAATAGGGCTCGCGGGTTGGAGTTGCTTTCACCAGAGGATCTTCTCGAAGCATGCAGATTGCTCTTGGGACCAATAACGCTAAGGATATTTCCGAGTAGAGCTATGGTTTTGCAATTAGAATCGCATGATGATGCGGTGACATCACAACGAACTTTAGAAGTTGTTGAGCAGAATGTTTCGTTAAGCGCTGACGAGCTAGCGCGTCTGGAAGGAATATCATTGTTGTTGGCACGCGAGCGACTGCTGACAGCGGAAGGTTTCGGACAGTTGTGTCGAGATGAATCCATTGAGGGTTTAAGGTTCTATACAAATAAATTTATCCACTGATTGGTAACAACAATACCGATAAATAAACTGTTTCTTCTATATTGAAGCGTAGTCTTTCGCTGCTGCCCAATCTGCATCGAAATTTAAAATTCTCAGATTACGATCAGTGATAAGGAACATTTGGCTACAGTCAGTAGCAATGCGATAGACTGCTGAATAGAAGTTGTTTCTTTTTGTAGGAAAGTACATTTGAATACACCGCTTTGGCACACGTAGATCGTACAGATTCGCTCGGTAGTAGAATTTCATTCCACAGTGAACGGCGTAGGCACCATTGTAACTTAGACAGTATACTGATGCATTATACGGATCTGTCCAACAGGATTCATCGTTTCCTGTCCGAGTATCGACTAGTCGCATCGTAGTGTCGAAATTACCAGAGATAATGCAATTTTCATCTTTCCATAACGTGTCGTACACAGCCATCGAAGGTGAATTCAATTGTATAATTTTGCAGCTGTAATTGAAGAGACATTAAATGGTTGTCAATCAAACTTTCGTTCATTTTCGTCCCCCAATAAATTGCTTACCTGGACAAATCTATTAGTTGAAGAGCTTGTTTTTTACTGCAATGGAATTTGCCCACTGCTAATCGATTGCTATTAAGTTTGATCGTTTCGTATGCTTCCGGAAAAGTATAGGAGGGAATAAGAATATCGTGGTTATCTGATTCCAGTAGGTCCAGATCCAGCATGGACCGATTAAAGATATACGTTGCATAGTTTTTGGTTGTAACTGCGTACACATCCCTGTTAAAATCAACTGATTTTATAATATCATTCGTTACCACTTTCAGATGGCACTCCCTTTTGTCATGGTCGTAAATCATAATTTTTCCATCCAAACGACCAGCGAAAAACCGATCACCTTCCTTCACCAGGCTTGTGATGTCCGTTTCATGAACGTTGCCGACCATCCATTTAATTTTAGTACTCAACAAATACTGGTTTTTAGTTCGTCGATGCGCCTGCAATCGACCGCCGTGTGTCATATACAGCCATTCTCGATCGATGGTCATTTGGGAAATATACATTTCGTTGTGGTGAAAATACGTGAACTCTTCGTAGCGCCCATATCGCCAGTTATCATTCAATTTAACGAGCTTGTGCTGCGTGTATGTAAACGGACTTAACCGAGTGGTTACATTCGAACCAGCGATCAGGGCATTGCTGCATTTTTTGGGAAAAACAAAGTTTTGGACAATGCGTTGGAACTTTTTGCACACCAAGATGCAGTTTTCGAGATCCGATACAGTGAGAAAAAGAAACACATGACCCAGAGAATATTCATCCAGGTCGCAGAGTTTTATGTGGTTCGATAAGGTATTTTTGTCACTTTCAGCATGCATTTTAACGCACTTTCAACTTAATGTATCTTTGTTGAACTGCAGGATCATCGACATCGAAATAAACATTCGGTTAGAATCATTCGTGCGTATTTTTACAAACTTTAAAGTGCAAGCAGTCCAAGAACAAAATATTTCACTTTCGTGGGTTTATTTAATGTTTACTGCAGGCGCTTTATTTGTTTACTTCCGTTCCGCTGTCAAAGAACATCGGGTGGGATGCTCACTGTCGCCAGTAATGTTGAACAGCCTATTTTTTGGTGTTTGTTAAAAAAAGACATCCAAGCATAGCGATACCGGACGTTTATTAAAATTATAAATAAAAATTACTTTATGGTAAAGTATTATAAACAATTTTTAATGGCCATAGAGAAAATGTATGAAAGCCGACAGCAGTTGACAACAGCAATTGAAACAAATTTTCTATTTGACATAAGAACAGACATATGGGTAGGCGGCTTTTTGCCTTTGGTCACGAGTACCTGACATCCAGATTGCGTGTGCTGTTTTGTGTAGCGTTTTTTCACCGCATGAAATAGTGCCGATTATAAATAGTAACAAATACATACGGCGTATTTCACCGTGATGTCTAAGTCCAAGCAAAACAAAAACACCATATCAAAAGCGGTAACTATACAGCTGCACGACAGCGTCTGTCAAAGCTAGTGCTAGTGTTCTCTATTCAATTTCATTTCATTCATTTCATTTAACAGGAGCAACGTGCAGAGTACCGCACCTTCAAGACCGTGTTTTTCTACTGCATCTTGATCATTGCGCTTCCTGTGCTAACGTTTTTTTCCTCGAAACATTGGCTTTTCGATGGACTTTTGCAGCTATCGAGTGTATCGAGTAATATCTACTCAGCGGTGAGTGCTGTGGTCGCACTACACCTGGCTTTGTTTTTGTTCATCTACAAAGCCTACTTCTCGGGCAGCAACGATACCCCCGAAAGGAGTCTCCGTGGGGAAAAAGTGTCCCAAAAAGAAGATTAGATAGTTTGTTTGTCTGATAAAATCATTCCACAGTTTCCGACGAGAGCAATAATATCCGCACAGGCGAGTAGTTGATCTTTGCGATAGATACACATAACAAAACAACACATTCATCATGAACAAAGTGGAGTTAGAACTTGGACAAACGGTTTTAGTTGAGCTAGAAGAAGAGTGTTTGGTTGGGGAGCTGGTACATATTGGCTCGGATCGATCGTTTATGCGGTTATCGAATGTGCGTGACATGGTTACAAAGAAGAACTATGGTATACAAACGTATTACAATTCAGAGATACGAAACATTCAAGTTATGGTCGCTACTGAACAAAAAACGTTGGATGTTAGCCCCACCGTGAACGTTGTTAAATCCAAGCAGCTAACTCTCGATTATCTGGAGGAGACAATAGCACAGATCAACGAGTACGTTTTCATTCACCAGACAGACATGAAATATCATGATTCAATTCGATACCTCAAGAAACAACGTCATTTTGGCATTGCAATGGAGTGCATCGAGCATGGCCGTCACTCCAAATCCCCATCACTGCTATCGATTGCTACTTTTGATTCGATTTTTATTTTCGACATAAAATGGATGGAGATAACCGCAGACATACGCAGCCTATTGACTGAACATCGATACAGGCGTGTTTTATACAATGGCCGAGTGGTGAGAGATGTCTTGCAATATAAATTTGGAGTAACTCTGGGAAAGTGCTTCGATATAATGATCGCCCATGTTGCCATCAGCAAAACTGAGGGGAAAGTAGTTGACCCAGAGATTTCGCTACAATCGTGCGTGGAACAATATCTGAACCTTCCGGACAAATTCTTCGATATGAACGTAAGTACTTTAAACATACTGCATGAACGGTCGAAATGAGAACAATGAAAATCCAATGATTATTATTGAATCTTTCAGATCAACTTTAGCTTGCGCCCTTTAAAGGATGAGACGAAGCGAGAGGCGGCGAAAAACGTCGTGTTTTTACTGCCATTGCAGGATCTGTTCATACACGAGATCATGTTGGAATCATACTACACTAATTGCGACAAATACTCGCGCAGCTTGGCCCGCAACCGCGATTTCATAAACAGCTTGAACGATTTGCGGAATGGTTGCCGAGCGATAGAGGAAGTAGATGCTATGACGCTGGGAATTGATATGGACTCATTGGACGCGCTAGAGAATGACGAAACGGGCAAATGATTACATTAGAAAACGTATTGAAATTTGATGAAGCGAATAAAGGGCTTGCTGGCGCGATAGGCGAAGATGTGCTAAAAACGGTGTCCATGTTGATGGGAACCAATTTACGGTAGCCGTTGGGTAAGCATTGACACATCATGAGGATGTTACGGGATTGGTAAATAGTCAGAAAAGATCCAATTTGATAAACCCTGTTTATTAGCGATTACAGTACAGGATGGCTGACGCGGAAAGATTAAAACATGAAAAAGATAAGGAGAAGCACATGCTTATGCTGGAACCTCAGTTAATTCGCAAAAGTTGGCGCCATCGACCTGATTGTTTTAGGACAGCTCGAAGGGATCCATCTTCTATCCGGCCATTTCATCATCTTGGTCCTTCTTTTGTGCTTTGCCATGGCCATTTTCTTCTTTTGTAACTTCTGATGGTTTTTGCTGGTCCGCGGCGCTCGTAGTGGCGGAGGCGGCAGGAGCGGCAGCAGCTGGCTTGCTGCTTGCTGCTCCAGTTCCGTCAGCTGACTGGTTGTTACAGTTTTCTAACGCTTTCACAAACTGCTCCAAATCTCCGGCATTAGCTGCAGCCACAGCCTCCGCGTTCAGTTGAAACTGCGAAACAACTGGCCCCAGTTGGCCTGACTGTAGTGCGTTGGAGAACATGGAAAGAGCTTGCTGGAATTGGGGAGAGGAGATGGTTTCTTTCAATTGCTCTTTCTTGTTCTCATCGCCTTCCAGTTGAGGTAGGTGGCCAACCAACGCATCAACTTTTTCTTGGTCCGAAATAATCGATGCCAGCGTTTGGGAGTTGACGGCAGATGCAAGATCAATATTGCGACGCTGGCCGCTTCCATCGACACCACCCGCGCTTATACCGGATAGATAGTTTTGTAGATCCGAGAGTGATATTCTTGATCCACCATCCGCGGTGGAGCCGCTGGTGCTACCACCAGCGCTTCGTCCGACTGGGGTACTAGCCGGTGATCCGGCTGAAGCTGATTGTACTGTATTGGATTTCGTGGTTTTCTTCGGAGCTCGTGGAGTGGACGGTGCATTCAACGCTGTTGTTGGTGTGGTTGTGCTGCCGGTATTACCATTGTTGCTAGCAGACTGGTTGTTACTGCTTCGAATTGACGGAGTAGCAGCACTTGTTCGGCTGCTTGAATTGTTAGACGATGAACGGCTATAGATAAACGTTGTAAGATTTAGTCTCTAGTAAACACACCCCTGGATCAAACTAAGCAAACATATCTTTTTTATGCTCATTACTGTATAGAGCAAAACACTTACGTCATAGAGCCTAGCAGACTGCTTAATCCACCCATCTGTCCAACACCACCGAACAGCTGCATAATTTGTTGTTGCGACATGTTGTTTAACATGTACTGCAAGTCTCCATTATCATTGCCGCCGTTTCTCCCACCGGAACCAATGTTGTTTCCGGACGGGGGATTATTGATCACTTCGTTGATTCGACGGCACCATTCATCGTCACGATCAGTTTTGGGTTCTTGCATCCAAAAGAACAGCCTTCGGCTAGAGGATTTGAACTTCAGTACAAACACACGACCATTCTTCACATAATCTATCTTCTTGAACTCGCAATCATCTGGGAACAGGATGAGATCGTCCTCGATATTACCCGAGGTCCGATCTTTCCAGCAAAAGTGTATCAGACCATCTTCTGCTTGATACACGTACACCAACCCTTTCCGGTTGTCCGGATGGACCATCTTATTCACCATATTCATGCGGCCAGCACGGAATTCGACCAGATGTCGGTTCCCACCGGAACTTCCGCCGAGAGCGCTGCTGCTACCGAATATTGGCCCACTCATGTTGCTAGACGCGTAAAAGGAAGAAGGAGAAAAAGAAGAACGATAATATAGGATGATTTCATCGCATACCACAAGTATTGGAGAATGTTCGTGGTGTGCTTTGTTTGTGCTTACTTTGTGTTTAACGTTGCAAACAGGAATATCGATAGCTTCACGCGACAGACCGTTGAATAAAACCAAGAACGAATGTAGAAACTAAGATGATTGGATTTTTGCTTTCGCTAGCGCTGGTGCAATGATTGAGCAAATTTAGGTTGTTCCCAATGAACAATGTCATCGTTCGTGTATGGTTCGGCACAAGGTGACTCGACACACAGACCTGTCAAGGTAGCCATATTGAAGACAAAGTAGGGTAAGTGCACCAATTATGGACGAGTTTGTACAGCGTTTTCACGAAAAAATTAATTATACAAAATCCACTGAAC
>KI915054.1:467974-554519 GCA_000473445.2 Anopheles farauti
CTTATATTTTCCATTTTCCCGTCGATAGCACAACAATTGGTGCTAGCACAACAATTGGTACATTTACCCTATGACGTCTAGAGATAATCCTAGCTCACGGATCGTACGTTGATGAGCATACACATTCGTAAATAAGCCTGGCATCATCAAGGAAGAGGCGTTTTTTGAGAAAGGTAAACTATGGAGCTCTTGAAGTTGATCTATACTTCATTCTACTTCTATTTTTTCAAAGCAACTGTTAGTTTCGTTGCATTTGTTTCAAACTGTTTTAAATTTTAGAAGAAAAGCAGCATCATATTCTTAACCCAGAAGAGAATTTGTATTCTAGCTCTATCGGCAACCGGTACAAACAGAAAACAAAAAAATGAACCATAATTTCAATGTTTCATCGTTCTTTAAGGTATAACTTCGGACTAAAATTAAAGCTGAGCATCCGGATACCAACAATCGACGAATAATCCGGCACACTTGATAGCCCCACACTGAGATGGATACGACGAGGTGAGAGTGATATGGGTTCAAGAGACTCCTATCAACCTTTGGTATTGCTTAATCTCTTCGTAAGTGTTAATCTAATAATCGGGAAACGTTCCCGTTGTGGTTTGCATACACTCCTTAATATTAAGTTCAGTTTCAGCATTTAAAATTTATAGAGCCGAAACAGGCAAGAATTCTAAGTTGTCGCATACTTTCCATTTTCTAATTCTAGATTCTAAATATTCCTCGAAATTAAAACTCGATTGATTTTATTGAAATGTTAAGCATTTTGAATTACATTGGAGCGCGTACTCTAACCCATTCCAAGTGATTATTTAAATATTTCCATACAAAATTTAGCTTGGTTAATCTGTAAAGAAGTAAAAGAATGGTATTATTTAGTTGAATTTTAACAGTGATCTTGCCCGGTACCTGTTCACCAGTATGCTTGTACAGTGGAATCAAACTTAACATGTTGAAATGGTATTTTAAACGTTCTTGTTCTTTCCGTAGTTGCTTTTTTCTTTCTAGTTTGAGGTAAAGTGTGTCCTTCAAGAAATGGTAATCTTGTTGAATTTGCGAAACATCCTGCAACTCACATGCAATACGGTTTTGAGAGTCAAAGAGTTTTTCCCGCACATGTGTAGATCGTGCAACATCGTTTTCAAAATGTTGTCTGGAGCTATTCATGCGTTTAAAAGCTTCTTCCAGTTTTTCACCAATACGACCCACTTCCGCTTTCATTTCATAATACTGTTCTAGGCTCACGTCCTGAAGTTTGGCGTTGAGATGTAAGTTTAACTTCTGATAGTGTTTATATTTCCTCAAACTTGAGAACATGTTTTTCCTTTCACTTGATAGTTTTGCTCGAGCTTTATCCATAAGATTTAGGAGTCGATATGCATCCTCTGTCAAAACTGACTTGTTTTCCTTCAACGACAAAAGACAGAGTTGGAGAATTTTTTCATCGTTAGAAGAAACTTTTGTTTTAGAGACAGAAACTATTTTCGAGACGTGCAAACAAAGATGCGTTTTGAGTTCTGCAGTCGTATTATTTATTTGTTTGGTATTGCTAGAATCAATAGCAATATGTTCCTTTTTCTCCAATAAACTTATAGAATCAATTTGGTTTTGTTGGCTGCATTTTGATTTTCGATGCAGTTCAATATGTTCAGCTAAGGAAGCAATATTTTCGGTACCTAAAATTAGTTTAGTAAGTAGGGCATACAGAAAAAACAAACACTATAAAATCTTACTATTTCCAATGTTTACATCTGGCGTGGAACTTAATTTGCTTGATTTTCTAGTTAGAGTTGTATGAAATGCATTATGGAAACTATTGAAAGTACGCTTCTCCTTCACTATTGGCATATTTTACTGCTTTCACGAAATGAAACTTGAAAATAAATCTACAATTCAGTTGACATGGGTGCTAGATTGGTGAAGGGGTTAAAAATAAAAGATGATAATGGGTAAAACACTTTAAAAAAATGGACACAAATTTCCTAGCATTATGATAACCATTGCTAGTTTCATAGCCTATTTTACTGAGAATTGCGAGTATTGAAAGCGGGTTTAAAAAAATAAAAATATCGCACAAGGTGTGTATAGGCTACCGTGCTACGCCATGGTTTGTACATTGGGTAAACATGTTCTGGGCCTGTAAACATAAACATTATGAAAGAGCACATTTTTCTCAAACCACGTGAAATCGTTTAAGACTGACCAGAACATACATGGTCGAAGTGGCACTCAAATCCGTGATTATCAAGGAAAGAACACTTTCAAAAGTGTGTGGTTAGTGCTCTTGAGATCGATGACATCAATATTGTGTAGTACGTTGCGTTTTTGGCAAAGGAAATCCTTTCACGTTTGTCATGAATATTTGTTTAATCGTGTAGTTCCAACGCGCATTGTAAAGAACATTTTATATAGAATGAGCTCCACAAACTTAGTATGGATAGACATGGAAATGACCGGTCTTGAGATAGATAAAGATCGTATACTAGAAATTGCTTCCATTATCACAGATAGTGAGCTCGAGATTATCGCTAAAGGACCGAATCTGATCATCAACGAACCGGATAGTGTGTTGGAAAACATGAATGATGTGTGCAAAAAGCTTCATGGGAAATCTGGATTAATAGAAGCGGTGAAAAAATCGACTTACAGTTTGGAGCAAGCCGAAACGGAAACGCTGGAGTTCGTGAAACAATATTGTCCAGAGCGTTGCTGTCCAATGGCAGGCAACAGCATCTATATGGATCGTTTGTTTATCATGAAGCATATGCCATCCCTTAACAACTATCTTCACTATCGCATAGTAGATGTGAGTACGGTTAAGGAACTTTGTAAACGATGGAATGAAGATGTTTATAAAAGGTCTCCGGAAAAAATATTTGCCCATCGTGCATTAAATGACATCGAAGAAAGTATTAAGGAAATGAAATATTATAAAGATGTGTTTTTAAGAAACGCACGGTCGGAGTGAACGGTGTTCCCATTGCCAATGTACAGCCCGAGTTAATAATTTGCGACCACAGAAATATGAAATAATAAGACAATTTTTATTCACAATTTATTGGTTCGTTGCGTATGAAATGAGTACGAAAGAAATCGGTATTTTTGCAATTGATCAGTTGATAATCAGTTTTCTTTGCATGGAATCTTTGTTTCTAACAGTCGCTGATAGTGGTAGTTGTCTACTGTCAAATGTATAAATTCATCTTAGCTACTTAACTAGCGATAGGATTTTACTAAACATGTATTCTCTCAACGAAGACCAAACAATCACACTTCAAATGGAAAGTAAATGTGTTTGATCCACATCATTATGGAGACTCGCAGACGTTAAATCTCGAGCTCTGTTAATCTTTTGGAGTTTTGCGTGTAGACCATGCTCGAAATACTGTATACGGATCAAACGAGCCAATGTTAAGAGTCTACAATGAATTTGACGACACTTTTGACTCTTACTTAAATTTATTCAGGGAACGATTATGCTATCTACATTGATTGATCTGCCTACACTATGGTGACTCGCGGCAGATGAACCCCAGAATTACCGATGACATTATCGGAGAGAGCTTCCTCAACCGTTGCTATGTATGTATGGTACTCCAAGAAAGAGTTGTAAATTTTATGAACGATGGAATAATCCATGAAGAGAATTGGTAGCTTTAATTACATTTGCAAAGTCATCCGAGTTTCTATTATGTTTATTCATTCATAGACGTAGCACGTTTGGCGCAGTCGCATCAACGGGAATAGTAGGGATCACCGATCTTAAGCTGCTTACAGTACAGCAGTATGTAAATCCTTTGGAAAATGTATTGAATGACGGAACGTACCAACCATACAGGCGACAAATATCGTCACACAATAGATCACTGTACTGGATGGATGTTCGGTACGGGTCATTGTTGGTGATAATGGCAATCGCGGCATTTTCGCTAGGTGATTTTACAATTTTCCACGTCCATTTCGGAACCGTTATGCCGTTGACGTTAAGCGTGATTGGCACATCGGTACCATTTTCATGAGGCAGTGTTAAGATGCCGGCGGTTCCTGTGTATACAAGCACGTCTCCCTGCAGTCGATCAGCAACACTACGAACGGCCTTTTCAACAGTCAGCCAGTTACCACCGTTCACCTTCTGCCACTGTGGCGCTACATTGACGTAGAAATAGGTGTCCCATTGCCATGTTCGGAAAATTCCATCTGCGTCCGGTGTCATATGTCCGCGCGCAAGGTACGACAGGGAGCTCACAAACTTTGCAGCCTGTGTAGATGAGCCCAATAGCTGGGAAAGCCTTGTTTGTTGTGACTTAATTGTGTAGGAAGTGCCTACCAGAACGGTGCTGGGCGCACCGATAACTTTAAATGATGGTCGGTAGGACTCAACGATACTATCTGGAATTAAAAAAAAACCAACAACAGTTTATTAATTTAAATCGAAAATTGAACGGTAAAGTTAGTGAAATACATACCGTAGATGGAGTTTCCGTTTACTACGTGCCTTGTGTAGATAACTGAGGCAGCTTGGGAACTGTAGCATACACTAAAGTGCTTTACGAAACCAAGGCCGGTAACGTCGAAACCAATATTACGTATCGTTCCAGAATCGCCACACACTTCGTTAGTTGCTTGGTAATCACCAGTTACAATTTTGCTGCATACAACGCTGGATATATTGATGGGACGACTGTTGAGCAGAAATGTGCTCCCAGAGACACAAGTTAATAGCGCTGTGTCTAGTAAGGCTGGGAATGCGTGTAAGATATTAAAAAATAGAAAAAAATACATTAGCTACGTTTAAATAATTGCAAAAAGTTTATCTCTTTTTCACTCTTACTTGTTGATATGTTGCTTTTGGGACAGGCAATCAGATTCGATTCCGCTGGTGCCCACACAAGTTGCCCATGGCTGGGTACCCAAAGATTATCACCCTTCAAGAAAACGGGCTCCGGATAGGTGAGATCGTACTTCACATTGATCGTACATTCTGCATTTTTATGTAATTAAAGTACCAGTGAGTGGAATAAATTGCAATGAAAACTTTTACAGCCAAATATACTCACGGCTTATGGCTGACTGAACAAGCGGGAATAATAGAACCACGAACGACCACATTTCGAATGTGTTTGAGAAGATTGTGCAGGGTGCTTAAGACTTTTATAGACGTTTTTTTTGTTTTGTTTCGCATAATAGTATGGTTTGTAAGTGCTCGTTCAAATTGCATAATGAATATTGAGTACTGTTTTCGTGGGCTCTAAGCAGGTGTAATGAGAACAAAGTTATATTTTTGGTCTTATCTTGGTCCTAGCCTAATAACAACGACCGTAGTGTGTTGTCTGGTTTTTATAAGCGTCTGACTGATGTTTGTGTTAAATGACGTTTAGTTTTCTGTACATCCGTTTTTGTGGTAAATTTGCCTATGTCGGTTTTTTTACAATCAAATTTTACTTAAAATGTTGCATGGTGAACATGGCTACTCAAACCGTTCGTTGATTAAAACTAACTGGTTTTATTGATGAAAATGGTATGGAGTGATAAAAAAATAGTTCATTAATGAAATTCATTATTTTTTAATTCAACATACATTTATTATACACTGCTTTGTTTTAAAATAGTATTAGTTAATAATATAGCAAGGATATTTAGAAATGAATGAGTGATAATTTGGTAAGATGAACCGTAGAATAAATTTGGCAGAAAGAAATGAATCTTAGAAATAAACGACGTGAAGAGAATATGGTTTGTTTGTCGGACAGCTAAATTTACAATCGAGTTCAAGTGATGACAAAGCCTACATGATTGTAAAAGTTGAATTGATAAATTACTAGGTGGTGAACTAGGGGCAATGCATTGCATTGTTTCTACGAATATACGAGTACCAAAGTATAATTTAAAAGGATTAAAAAACTTACAAAAATTGTACTTTTTTAACGTCTAGTAGCGTGATAAATAGGAAATGTTGCAATATGAAATACTCCGATATTATGATTGAATACGCAGGCTACCCTCCGGCTGCGGCAATAACCTATTTACCCAGTTCCTCTCATCCCAACGGGTTGCATTCGGACCGTGCCGTGAGTATACGACACGTCTGTGTTGAATGAGGTCTTGGGCTGGATTTCAGGACAGGTTTTACGCACTGCGTCGGGTGCAACAGGCAGACTATCACGAACATTTTCCGCGTCCGTACTGACATTCGCTCGAGTTCGATAGCTGCACTTTTTTTTTAACTCGGCGCAAATTCACTCTTTTACATGTGTGCTGGATAGTGTTTTGCTACCTATCTGCAAGTAAAAAAAAAAAAAACGATAGCCAATTCAATATGGTCTTCCTGGACCATCATGTGTGTTCGTTCCACTTGCTGTGCCTGCAGTGAATGCCGTGGGATTGTTTAGAATTGCGTTCATCGCAGGGCAATAACCGGTACCGGCACCTGGCTGCTGCTTGAAGGAGAATATAAATCTACTTTCATTTATGCAGCAGGTTTGGGATATAGATGCGGGGCTGTTTTTGGAGCGGTTTTCGGTGCATCCAATAAAGTGAAATGAAACTGGTTCTATTTTCATTTTCAATCTAGCGGTCTCCAATTTAGATGCTGTAAATTGACGCTTTCTTCACAGGAAATTTGGGTTGGATATTTTAATGATTGATTAAAACAAACCCGTTTGCTATTATTTTTTTTAAAATGAATAACTATTCATAGTGGGGTGACATATCAATAAAGGTAAAGGTGTACTCGGACATAAAAATAAAATGTTACTATGATCTTTGTTGCAACGGTTTGGCCGGTTAGGGTTTATATGTTAATGGGATTTCCATTTATATTTGCGATAAATTGAAGCATCTTGTAGATTTTATTACGAAATATTGTTGTTTTAGATGAAGTTTTCTATAATTTCCAAATATAGGCACGTTTGCCTATCGTCGTGTTAAACCTTCAATGTATTTGAATATCCGCATCATATACTAACTTAATATGGTAGTTTTGCGCGATGTGATACGGTTTCCTCATATTATAACATTGAAGAGAGTGAGAGAAAATGGTATCGAAACCAGATTTCGTTTGCGAAAGCCTTTCGCTGGTACCACTTGTGGCTTTGCTGCGTGCAGAGGTTCGCCCTGGTGAATGGCTGAAGACGCACTATGGGGAATTCTTCTCTTCGATAACAGTTTTTAATTTTATTTTTCATACTCTCTTTTCACACTCATTCCAAAAGTTTTTATCTTTTTATTTACATGTCACTGTCTTATCTGTACTGCGCAAAACAAATAACAACTAAACAACTGTGCAGTTTAAAACCTTAGAACCGATGGGGAATTGGGGAATTTGGGGAAAAACAGGTTTAATGTGTAATGGCACAATTAAACGTTTGATTTCAATAATTAATTCGAACGAAAGACAGATAAAATGGTTGCCTTTGCTGGAAGTAAATCTTGCAGTTGATGCTGATGTCTCCACATTTATGGCCGGTATCGAACTCATTTCACACACTGTACCCTTGCGTACCTCGCTGGTTTCAACGGTCGAAGTATTTCGTTCGGCGCGGATTGTGTCTTGGCATAGTCCATTTTTGCTTATGGTCGTCCGCACGTTGGCTCCGTATTCGTATTTAGTGCTCTGCGTGTTATGGTCCGAGTGCAACCGATGCACCATTGTCAACAATTTTTCAACAACCAAGCAGTCTGCTGTGGAAGCTGCTTTGACATAGGCAGTACCATGCAAATGGTGACGTAAAGTATGTGCGAAAAATCAGTGGCAAATGTTGGCATTGTGTCGGCCGGTCCTGCAGCATGAGACTTGACTGCCAATGCCTTTCCGGGTCGTTCAGTCTGTTTGTGCAATAAGATGTTTGTTTGATTGGTGAGATTGGAAAAATATCCTTATCCATCGTATCGAAGCGGAAGAAATGGTGGTTCAAATTTGTGGCCTAGAGGTTGAGTTTATTCAAAAGAAGTTTCCCGCTTAGCTGATACCAAACTCGTCCGGTTTATGATTGCAGAGCGTGTGTTGGATATCGTTTGATATACCGAATGGCGCGAAAGGCATTGTAAAAGAGAAATTGTGACAAACAACAAAAAATAGCAATAAACAAGGTCATGTACGGATGAAAAGTGGTTCACGTGCTTCCGGTTCGCTATCACATCTTTCCCTATCGATGTGCACTGTGTGCCAACCGACAGATCGCCACGAAAATGACCTCAAATAGATGAGCGCTTCGGTGTGCAAAAAAGTGTGATGATTTTGAAAAGAGAAAAAATGGTGTCAATCGAAAGTGTATCGCGGCATGGTAGCGGAAGTTGGGCATGCAATTGTGTTGATACATTGTGACAGTGTTTGGTAGGATGTGCTTTTGGTGCGGAATATGTGCATCAAAAACATACCGTGTCTTACAACCATCACATGTTACACGTTGCCGAAGTAGATGAAGCCAACTGTAGACGAAACTGGTAAGAGAAAGGTCTATTAATTCATTTATTATTGTTAGTGTCAAAACATTGTCAAAACTGACTTGCTTGTTGTGAGCCATAACTGTGATTGTGAACTGGAATTTCATTAACTTCCAAAACTATTTTGTACTAGTAGCAGCAACAAGGAACACAATCACCTCGATGATCTGTCCGTAGCACAATTCGTCCATTCAAAGCCAAATGATTGGTAATGTCGAATGATTTGTTTAAAGATTTGTTTATGGAGAGAATAAAAACGCTTCAAAGTCTCCCCAATACTAAACCCGAGATGGATGATAAATATCGCTCCGATAGAAACTTGAATAGGCTCGTTTAATTTTATATCGTTAATAGCTCAACAATTTGTCTTTGTTGTTGTATTAGCAAATCTGTTTCGGATCGCGTAGCACTAATTGGACCAGAGTATTTCGTGAGTTGAGATGTGAAGAGAAAAGAAAAATATAAAAAAATAAAATAAAATTTTATTCATGCTTATCCATTCCACAAAAAAAATTGCATGCTGTTTTGAGAACCACAGTCAGGTATTTCGATCGAAAAAAAAAAATCGAATATAATATTCGATACCGTAAAGTTTTAATCGCTGCCCCACTTGGTTTGTTTCAAAGAATGTTTCAGAGAGAGAGAACGCTTAAGGAGGGCTGAAATGGTCAATTTTGTTTATACGTGGAATGGTTTCATCGAATTTAAAACAAATTTAATAAAAAGGCAAACTTTGTAAAAAAAAGTGCTAAAATTGGGTCAAAATGATCCACCACGGTTCGCAAGCAAGCGGAGGAAAGTGTCCCTCGGTTTTTACGACAGTACTGACGGAGGTTATTATGTATATTTTTTACACATCGTATTTGTCTACAGGTGCTCGTTATAAAACTAGCGAGTAGCATGTGCCCTAGATTTGAGTTAGTTTTTTTTTTTTATTGCGAAACATCTTTGCCTTATCTTACAGCTATTCAACAAAGCATTGCCTTTTATTGCCATCTGAAGAGGTGGCTTGTGGCTTTTCGCTAATGTATTCATCAATTTTATTGCATTTAATCCATGAGGAATCATTTGCATATTTTATTGCAAATTTCTAGCTACCAAACCGTCACTCAGTGGTATCCGTAGAATGCTTGAAGCATCTTATTTGAAGCACGAAATCTTCTTAAATCCAAATGTTATTTTATTATCAGCACACTGCCTTGGTGAATATTAGCGCAGTGAATATTAGCGATGCGAGCGAATGTAGCGCGTCGTCTGCAACCGGCGGCTATGCTTCATTATATATTTCAAAATGATGGGGTACATCCCACTAGATCGTGCTGATAATTCTGTAGCGAACGGGTGCACGATCAGCATCTGCACTGGTCTGCACTAGGAAACTGTTAATGATCATAATGGTAACGATTGGATGTACATTGCCGCAGGAAGCCTCATTTAGCAAGGAAGTGTGCCGCAATGGTGGTTAGGAGGCGAGCTTGCAAATCGCAGCTGTTCTAAGATGAACGTAGGTCAACTTTCTGTTCATAATCGGTTTTCATTTCCCCCTGATTCTAAGAACCTGTCTCAGGATGGTGCATTATGTGGGTTAATGTGACGCACTAACCGCATTGTTCGACATTAAGTGAAAAGGAGAGGAATCTGCTTCCCAAACGACTTCTGGTTTTCAATGATGTGGAGAAATGCAGGTTGCATGTATGTTTTTTATAAAAAAAATGAGATTCAGGTTTTGCAACAAGCAGCTGCAAAAATGATTTGAATACATCTAACCCATTTTTTGATTAGAAAGAGCAAGGTATTGCAGAAAAAGTTATGATTTTGTGCAATCAGCAAATGGTACAACCTATAAATGGTATATACCTATAATGGTATAAGCCGGAAATACTTTGAGATAACAAACCTTGGTCAATGAATTAAGGAACTGATAATAAAGCTACTTGAGCTTTAAAAACTAATAATAACAAATAATATGAATTAAAAAATAATTATGTGTAAAACAGTTTCATGAACAATAACGACGTATCACTCAAGCTGTTCCATCGATAATATTTACTTTTTTTAAGAACTAGAAATATTTACTTTTTTGAAAAATTATTATGTTTTGTTGTTGTCATTGTTTTTATTTGAAACATAAGCTCTGTTTGAAAAGTTTTCATATTGTATGTAATTCGCCTGCTACGTAGTAACCAATATACTATAATAAGTAATAAGTATTAGTATTACGACCTATACGAATACTGACAATCGATATGGAAGAAGATGAAGACATGGAAAAAGTGTGATTTTACTAGGTTCTCGTTCTACTTGTTGGTGTGACGACGTTTTCAGTCTTAACTTTAGTGGCTAGCTTGTTAAACTATGTTATATGCCAACCATAGGTGTGACTTTTCGCTAGAGGAAGAAGATGATCCAGATGGGATTATTGTACCGGTCCTGTCGTATGGAAGGACCACTAGACATGTTTTTGTAAAGAATTTTGGATTAAATTATTTGTTGCACGATTCCGAACACATAACGTTAACATTCGGATAGAATCACAAGATATTCAAAACCCAATGATCTTAACAGGTGCAATGATCTTAATGTATATGCAGAAAATCAATTTATATGGCAGAAAAATCTACAACCCATGAGTCAATAAGTGAATGACCTTTGGATGAACTTTAAAATATGGGCTTTTGACCTGTAAAACATGGAATAGCAAACAAAAACTGTGTATAATCAACCTCCTGCAGCTGCAGTCTTAATACGAGAAATGTTAAGGCTACGGTTTGAAAGTAAAATTTTTAGCGAAAGATTTTTCTCAAAACTGATGAACAAATGGCTGAAAACAGGATTCGTTGTATTAATAAGTCTATATGGTACATTGAACATATTGATTTAGCTGGTAAAAAGGTAACGAACTCAAAATTAGGAAGCGAATGGTAAATGCAAATTTTTGCCTTCAATTTCTTGGTTATACGTGCATTGCTTACAATTGCTTAGTAACGTTAGTATTTTTCAAAAACATATGCGCAAATGTGAGCACAAATATCATTTTGAATGCCAAACGGGATTACTATTTCTAGTTACGCAAAACGAAGATTATTAAAAATTATACCATTGCTTTTATGGATTCATTCTCAGCGCAGGGCGTTGACCAATATCAAGATAGCGAAATGATAGCATACATAGGAGGACTAGTTTCTCAAGGTAATGTCGGCAATTAATTTTCATTGATGAAACAGCAAGTGAAGATAAATCGAGACGACGGTTACAGTCCGATTATTTCGATGTTAATGGTGAACTAGGGGCCAATATGATCTCGGAAGAGAAATTCGTACTCCCTATTCACGTGCAATCAACTTACCATGACCAGCGCTGTGTTTATCCGTCTTCATAAGCTGATGCAAGGGTAGAAACCCGATACTAGGCATCCATCCATTCTCCGCGGCGATTGGCAGCAGAAAACGAGTTTATTTTTCATTGTCGATTTTGTTGTACCATTAACATAATTTAGGATTTCGCGGCACGGTGGAAGACGCCGCATGAAACACCGTCCGGAGCGTGGGCACGTTTGTAATTTGGAGAAAGTTGAAATTTGTCCATCGTTATGATAGTCGGGTGTGAAGCTGTCATTAGAAGGGTCATTAAAGAATCTTCCATCATACTGTTCGAGTATAACGAGCGTTAGGTAGGGTTCCCCTACCGGTGGCATCCGTTCGGCGTTAGGACCACTTGACCTGAAAACATTGTTGCTACGCAAAGTTGATGGCGTAGCAATTGCAGATGATGACCGGAACTCTTGTTGACCGAAACATTGACGAAAATCTTCAAAAGCTTAATTTAGCATAACAAATGGCATTTTCGGGCATGAATTCAATATTTGTGAATGCTCTGTGCAGTGATATCTACCCTAAATCGCGATCGTTGTCGATCGAGTCCCATGCACAGAGGGGTTTATAGTTATACGTTGGGTTATTGGAAGGTAACGCAGTAGCTAAACTGTAACATTTTATCAACTGCCCGCTCGTTTAATGTTTGTAATAATATCACAAAACGCATATTCATACTCTAACAGTATGTAAAAAAAGTAAAATGCATATAGGAAGATTTTTCGTAGCATCTAACACAGTGATGGACAAAACATGCGATGTGAATTAAGCGTAATGATCTAGTTTTGACTTCTCACCTGTTGAGTGAAAACAAACATCGAATTCTGTGTCCACTAGATTTTTGTTTTAATTTTTAAGAAGCAACATCCTGACCGTATTGAACGTATGTAAACAAAACAAAATTTTTGCAAGTATTGCAGTAAAGGTCAAACATAACAATGTGCTTAATAGCTTATTCATTCCTAATGGATAGCAATAGACTTTTTGGAATCTTAAACATCACATAGCGTGATGAATGCAAATAGAACACACGTTCGAAAGCATTTGTCATACAATGACGTCTATTGAACTGGTACATGGCTTACATGTTTCATAAAACAGTATGAGCAAATAACTCTAACGAAACGGGGATTGTAGCTTAAATCTTAACACGATAGGCAACATTTTGCTGTTTCATTGTTTATTTGAAGTCAAGATATGATTATTTTTAGCATGGACCGTTAAGTAATGGAAATATCAATAACACCAACAAACAAACACAATAAAAAGAAACAACATCATTTGGGTCTATTTCGGATGTGAATTTGGCGAATTCATGACGATTTTTCCCTTATTACGATCCATGAACCGGCGTTCAACCGTGTCGTCCAATGTTTTCCCGATTTTATCCCAACAATTTTCATCTAAACTGCCGTGTCGATCAGTGTACCTGTAATCTTCAGTTTCCTCTTCATAATAGCCCCCCGAGCTTAAGTGGGTCTGAACTGAGAACAATCGGGTAGATTGAAGGGTTTTGGAACAAACTAGATATCTTTGACATTGTACTATTGTTGTACGTCCCGGCTGTAGTTAAACCTCGAAAAATCGGCTCAAATGTTACTGGACCATCATGTGACTTAATAACCTGGAGAATTCATTTCTGAAGACATTTGGTTTTGTAAACCTACCGAGTTCATCGTTTTCTCAGTATCAAATCCATGTATTTGAGTGCAAATTTATCCGCAAAAATAAATTTGAATCTGCTAAGAAAACCTCCTCAAACCTTCGGCTTGTTAAATTTTCGTCCTGGAAGCTGTCCGGAGTCGGCCTTTACATAGGACGCGATATGCCTGAAAGCCACCGTAGTATCGAATTCGCGGCAATCGCAGATCGTTGGTTCTGATGGACCTCGCGATTTATTCATGCAGCCGGTTGTTGGCAGTTCCACTCCTTCGGATTATTGTTGTAGTAAACAAACACACGTCAAAGGTTGCCGAATACATCTACTAGAAGCTCTGCAAAATGTCAAATAATTGGTTCCATTACTAAGTGGGCCATGCTTTATATCAAGAACTTTATTATACTATCTACGGTTTAGAGAGACATGCTAATTAAACAGATTTTAAATTATATACTCTGAGTTATTTAGTCCCAAAAGCGCTCGATAGGTTATTTATTAAGTGAGAGCGATTGTTTTAAACGCAATGGTCTTTTTTAATGAAGTATAAGACACATATATACTAAAGTATTGTAAATATTAAACATGATATAGAATTTCCCCTAACAGTTTTTAAAATCCATTTCTCTTTTCAGTTCACATATGAGAATGTGCAGAAGGCACGGAATGTTAGCCTTTGTATGGTTATTGAAACTATAAGCGTGACATTGGATGTTGCTTTCATATGAGATAAAAATACGGTACGATGATATAGTAATTTAAGGTGCAATAATTATTCCGCACATTATAGTGAAAGATTAATGTGCAGTGCAAAACGTAAACATGGGCAATGTCATGAGCAGTAGCGATTCAACGCTTCCGAGGCGGCAAAATAGTTGCGGACGCTACCAACCAACAGCAAACGTTCAGTTGGATTACACCAATACAAAGCGATGCTACTTTGAGGATGATGTGGACTTTCGCCAAAATGTGCGCGAGAAATCGCGCAGCAGCCAACAGTCGCCCAATCCGGAAAACTCTCGAATGCTCTTCTTACTCTATCTTATCCATAGGACTTGGAATGTGGTAATTGATAGTGTTGATCAGAAGGGAAAGAAGTAAGTATAAAAATATGTATTTCAGCAGTTTATATGGTTGGTTTGATAGTTTCGTGATCTTCATACGCAAATCGTTGGATAGAGATTCCGTGAGGGACTTTTCATCTTAGGAAAGGTTTATTAACGATGTTAGGGGTATAACTAGATGTTGCTAACCGTGGAATAGCAGGCATATATCGAAATCCGATCACCGAAGAAAATGAATGAGAATCGGATATCCTGTGTAATGTTTTTATAGAGAGTGTAACGTAAACAAATGACGGTATATTAATTTGCTTTGCTTAATTTAAATCTTAATTTAATTCGTATGCAAAACTAGCTGAAATGTCATTTAGGGCAGTTGTTTTTTGTACGCACATTAATCACTCTCGATTTTTGTTGTTCCTTTGCTTAATCATTTTTAAATGTTTCACTTCCCGCTGTTTTATGCGCAGCAATTGGCTACACTTAGCAAGTGGATGTTTCCATGTTTTTATTGTTGTATATTGGCTTTGGTTGGGCATCGACCGGATAAACGGTCGATGGTAGATTAAACTACCATTGAAAAAGGTGTGCTGGAAGGGAGGAAATATGATGAGAAAGCCTAAGTTCGACGAAAACCGGTTTCAGCCTGTGCTAGGCATGAAATGCAGATTCAACCACGTGTATGCACAATAGGAAAGCATTTGCGAATGAAAGTATAAGTGGAAAAATCGAAGCAATAACGAACGATCGTTTTTTTTTTCAACAATGAATGTAATCCAACTTGCCATAGTATAGCAATGTAAAGGAGGAAAAAAGTACCTAAAACAACATTTGCAAGGTATATCGATAAAAATTGTATGCTATCGAAGGTTTCGAGCAGCATTTAGATAAATATATCATATTGATGCAACTATTCCAAAACTACTTAATGCAGAGTTCATCACACACGGTAGCTTTTACATCCCTGACTTTTTCATAACGATGGATAAATTACCTTAATGATATGCTAGGTAAGGAGAGCGGACCGGACTAGCTTTTCCGGACTAGCTTTTCCGGACTAATCTTCTATGCAGGAAGTTTATGTTTGAAGAGGAGAAATCGTGACAAAACGAGTTTTAAATAATAGTACAATGTTACAGGATGAACAAGCTGCACGTGGTAGCAATCATCTTCGGTACTTGTTTGTTAATTTACTTTACTGATTTTAATCTAGTAAAGTTGGACTCAGAGTTATGATACATAAGAGACGACCCAGATAGTGTTATGATACCCTTAGTGGCGTGTTAAAGGTCAGCGCTGATAGCACCGCGCCAAAGGGTCGTCTCATGTAGAAAGTTTATACAAGAACTCGCAATCCCGATTTCTATAAGCATACCAATAATCCCTTCTATTGCAGAGCATGTCTTGATCCTGCAAAATCGGAACGCGCAGTAGCTTCAAAAAATCCATATGATGACGAATTCGACAACGATCTTAACCTCACAGACTTCGAAGACCAGTCCAGTTTGTATGATTCTCAATACACCTTTTGCACGTGCAGCTACTGTGAGGAGGAATCCGACCGTCATCACTTCAACGACATTCCCGGAAATCGATTTTCTTTCTGTGAGAGGTAAGTAATTTGACAATTAAAATTATGCAGAAATTTTTTTAAATTAATGTTTGAATGTTTGTTTTATCTTAATAGACATATAATTTGACATAAAATTTGATGCTAATGTTAGCAGTTTTGTCACTTTTTATAGTATACGTTGACATGTTGTGTAACTGAACTGATGTACATTTGACAATTTTAATAACAGCATGGGGTCTGGTTGGTCATGTCGTTTATGTCCTTTTTGAATTTATTAGATATCCCCTGGCATGTCGTTCTTGTTACGTTCATTTGATTTGGTGAAATTATTAATTAGAGTAATAAAGATTTGTATACTTATTACATAATTTATTTCAGCATTATAATAGAGTGGATTTCATCGTGCTGGTCATTAACGGCCTTTTTAATTTATTTGATTATAAATATTGTCATACATATAAAAAGAAATAAGATGAAACATACCAACCAATGGAAAATTGAGAGTAAATCAAAATGAACGTCGGTAAAACGATCAAAGGAAATTGATCGATGTCGATTGTCGGTAAAACGACACGAAGTATTTATTCGAATGTCGGTAAAACGACACGAAATATTCGATTGAATGTCGGATAACCTATGCAATATATTGTCGACTAATACAAAGATCGACAGTCGATATTTGAATAGTCGATAATGTTTCTGCTTCGAAACCGATATAGAGCGGACGGTTTCGAAGCAACCATCGAATCTCGATGAAATAAGAAGAAAAAAGTCGATGAAACAGTCGGTACACGTCAAACTTACGTCGAATGAAGTAGCGTGAGTGAGAAAAATTTCATCGAAATCAACTAGCCGTAGCTAGTTTTGTCGACTGGAAGAAAGATCGACAGTCGATATTTGAATGTTTGAAAATGTGTCTTTTCTTCGAAAACGGATATCAAGTATTTGCTCGAAACTTGGTGCAGTGAGAAGAAATGTTCGAAAGTCGATGAAGTCGGTAAAAGTGAAGCTTGCGTCGATTGAAGTATTAAACGTGTAAATTTTACTAGTGATATTTTATAGCAAAATGGGCACAAAAGCTGCAAAAAGCTTTTCCAGTGCTTTTCGGTACGCTTGAGCTGCATGCGTTGTCGAGGCATTCGAGGTTCGGCGCATTGGACCACACTCGGCTACGGTCGGCGTTCAAAATATACTCTGTCTGCTTATTCTTCCGGATCTTCCTCGGCATAAGCATGTGGATGTTGATCGAAGTAGGTTGTGAATGCGGCCGTTCGTTTAGCAAACAGTTCGCGTTCGTGTATAGTTCTTAGTTAAAAATCGAACCATATTGTTTAAATTTAGTTAAATTGATAGTGATCGACTTTTAAAATAGTAGTGTAAAAATTATACAAACAAGTGATCAAAGCCAATTCTCAAAGTGCTTAAGAAAAACGAAACAACCGATACAACTGCTACATTGAAGCAAACTGTTTTTCTCTTATGTTACAATACGGGATTAGATTGTGCTCCAACCAATCAATACTACTCGTTATGATTCGCAATCTGTTTTGTATAACCCTGTACACACAAGTGGTCGCTGAACTACGAGTTAAATTGAAGCATGTTTTAAATGGTTACTTGAAACATGCTTATAACTGTGGTTTTTAATGTTTTTCGTATGCAGATTATGCTAGCAAATTGAAACAAGTGAATGGTTTAAGATCGAGAACGAATTGTGAAAACGAATCTGCTAATTTGTACGTTCAATCGTAAAAACATGTTTAAATCTCTTATGGAAATAATATGAGTTCGTCGCTTGATGTACACATTAAATTACATGTGAAGATAAAAATGCTATGGAAAAAATGAGTGTGAACATATTAAGAAAACGTATTATACTGAACCAGTGAACCAGCGACATCGTGCGCCAAGTGTACTGGGTATGGAATAAAACGATTTGTGTTTTTGTAACAACTGGTTATAACTTCGGATTGTTATAAGTCTCGACTGCATTCACGTCGTAGTATGAGAATATAATACAGTGTTTAACGTGAAATAAGTGAACTGCTAGCAAGAAGTTCCAATCGTTTTAACGTGAAATGTTTTTGATCTATCTACAAGTGGGAATGCGGTGTCCACCGCAATAGTGATTATCTTTAGGTTGGAATAATTCCGCAATGCATCGGTGTGTTCCGCCGCTGCAAGCGCCCAATATGAGATTAACGTTCGCGGTGGCTGAGTTTTGAGGTTTTGCTGTTCGTTTATGGCATATCTAGTACGGCAATGGAAAATGTACGCTCCAAATCCTCACGATCGCTCACAGTTCGTGTGGCAACATTACCGTTATTGGCAGTGATTTAAAGCAAGCAACAAACAGATGTGCTAATTCAAGTGACCACAATCATTTCACCGAACGAGTGTGTTTTAAGAACGATTTGTACGTGATTCAAATCTATCTACAGTTATTCGTTATAGGAAATTGTGACGCAACGGTATTTCGAGAAAATCAGCAGATTCTGCAGAGCTTTCGAAAAAGATAGTGATACAGCATAAATTTGTGCCTTGTGCAGAAAGGAACACACTCAACTTATAGGAAGAGGTATCATAATTTACATTATACTATTTTATTAAAATACCTACATCACAAAAATATGATATTGACTATGGTAAAAGAACTTAACGTGGTAAAACTTCGAGATTTACAAATAACTATTTCTTTAAAAGTGAAGATCAAAAATAAAAATTCAAAATATTCGGACTGTATCTCTTGCCAGAAAGTTTGTATGCAAACGAAATTCTTTTTCATTGGAATTTCAATTGTACTAATCTAGATTTAACTAGCTTGTGGTCCTCTACTGTCTCACAAATTCAGAAGCCAATTTAGCTGTATTTAAAGTTGTGATTAATTACCCACTCCGCCGAAATAAACACAGCCGAATAGAGCGTTAGGCCTTCTTTTCCCCTCTAAAATTCTCATTATCCACAGATTTTCTCTCATTTGATTTCTGCTTAGCGAAAAAAAATCATATTTCGGCAAGTGAATGCTATCTCCCTGCTTCTATTGCAAGTTGGAAGAGGACAGGGAACTGAGATTAGCAATGGAAATGTTGTTTTTTTTTGCACTTAATCATTGCTTTATAACGCTGCTGCTACTTAAAGCCTTTAAACGCATTGTAGTCAAGACTATCGCTACCAAAATTGGGGAAGGAAATATATATTAGACAGAAAACTAACTCACTGCAGATGATAATGGGTGAAGTTGAGGTAATAAACTTTTTAAAGGTCATATAAACTAAATATTAATAAAAAAAACTTTAATCTCAATGCTGATGATGTTAGGGAATAATGATGATGTAAATTTTATCAAACTGGTAATCGGGATCGAACGAAAACAGAACTAATTAGTAATTTCAAATGTAAAAATGTTTACAATGTTCAATTGTTTACAATTGTTTTTTGACAACAGTATTCGGTAATGTTAAACAAAATCAAACAATCGTGCTTATACCACATATCGACTACACACGTCGATTGAGGTAAAAGAAAGTACCGTGCACTCTATGTACACGCCAAGAGCAAATGTTTACCATTAACACACCACGCAATAGGAAATCAGGGGGCTGTTTGTTTCGTGCCCGAAAATGGACTCAGAAATGATCATGGTGCCAAAACTCGGCTCAAAGTAATCCGTAAATATGGAGTCATTCGTCGTAACACTCCAGTTTCGACCGCCCAAAGCTGCCTAGATGGAGGATGTATGATTTAAATTTTTTGTTGCTATGATTTTTTTTTGTCTATGTTGCTATGGTGTCCCAGTAGCCATAGGTTTTGGGTGCCGTGGTGCAATGAACGCTTCCGTCTCGGAAACTCATTGAGGCGGAATGAAAATGCGCGAAACTTTGATGAAAATGATGGGCTGGTTAGTTTGAAACGTCGCGAGCGAAAGGTTTAATACGTTTCGATTGCCGTGGGCAGCGGAGCGCTAACTCCAAGCCCCAGTTGAATTGAATTATAAACGAAAAAATGACGAGTTTTTATCACTCCATTTAAAGCGTCAAACCATTTCCGTTCTCCTTGATCGTTTACTGTCGCTGTTGCTGCCACTGCGGAACGAGGAAAACATTCACATGTGCGTTGGGCTTCAAAGACGTCACGGTACGATGATGCAGGTGTTGATAGTTTTTGAGAGAATCGTACAAAGCTCAATGTCCCAAGATAGTGATCTTCCTTTCACAATGCGTGAAGCGTACGGCTCTCTAATATGTTCCGTGCCCTTGACATCATGTCGCGATCGATGTAAAATTCATCATTGGGCTTTGAACAGATAGTAAACAACGGCATTCTGCATAACGCTGCATGTCCGGTAAAATACCGTAGTAGTCTTCATTAATTGCGGCGATTTTTAACAACTAAAACTTGTCTGCTTTAAGCGCATTTCATCGGAAAAATTGTTAATAGCAAGAATGCATATGCACGCACGCAATCTCCACCTCACGAACACCTCGGGTGAGTTTTTTTTTTTGGGAGTTGCATGTAGTTTTTAAAACCCATTTCACGTCTAGTATTCGTTTGCGAGCGGTGTTTCGAAGTCTTGGAAAAATGGAAAAAAAGTTTATGTGCTCACCGCACTTGCCTTAATTGCGCTGGGTTATGCAAAGAAGCGGCTGCATTGCAAAAATAGCTTCAAACCTAGGAGGAAGTAGCCAAAGAGGAAACAAAAGAAAACAGCACTGCACTGTTTGCAGCTTTTTTTTTGCGTTTCGTTTGAGCGCCACGAGTTTTCCTGCTTCCGTGAAAGTAAAGGCAATGTCTAGCATTGTTTGGAGGCGCTGTTTGAAGCTCCCGTTTGAAAAATTGAGTGCACCGTGCGTAGTCAAAATGCGGTGAGTTGTGAATTTTTCCAACCAGCTACCAGGCTTTACGAGGTTTGGCTAGGTGTTCCACGCCACGCTCCGAAACGTGCACCGCCTGGCTTCCCCTAAAATGGTTAATATATATATACTTTTTTTGTGAGCAGTGGATTCATGAGGCGTTTGTCGGCGTTATTGAAACGGGCGATGGTTGTGGTACTGTGGAGCAAAGTGGAGCATGGGCACTGAATTCGAACTGGATTCGATTCGTTTGGGGTCGAGCCGGCACACGGTACACGGAAGATACGGTATGCGTGGTCCGGTGAGCACGGTTGGGGGAAAGAGCTAAGAGCGATTCAGAAAAAGGCGATCCGGGGTAAAAACGTACCCCGGCGAAAACCGTATTTCGGTGGATCGGTGGGCGCATCTTGCAACGAGCGGTTCGAAAACTGGATTTTTGGATTAGTGTGTTGCACTGTTGTAAACTTCAAGAGCTGTGTTTTTGGATTGTTTGGGATATTACTCGATGAAAAGTGTGTATCTTTTGGCCCTTTCATATTGCAGTGGCTCAAATATGCTTCCAGACAAATGATTTACTAACTTTTTGAGAAGCTCAACGGAAGATTGACAAACACACCGAGAGCGAGAAAGAGAGAGAGACAACAATTACAAGCCAGTTAAAACATGTATAAAACCACACCGGACCCGAACTTTTCCATCGCTAATGAGAGTAAGCGGAACGAAATGTTCAACATGCGTTCGACGCACGACTGCGAAATAAAATAGGACGTGCGGGAAAGGCAACGAAAAACAAACTAAAAACAAAAAAAAACGAGATCATTTGCGTATCTCGTCGAATAATTGCACAAGTTATCTCGGCTGCGGACTATAACAAGGAGTAGGGCGCATTTTGGTGAAATGTTAAGCGTGGCACCCGGACCCGAACAGGAACAACTTCACTCGCTACCGAGTAATCTGCTAGGTTGTTAAATTGTCGGGCAGCCTGAGGTGGTGTTGAAGCTTTCCACAATGCTCATGCTTTTGCCGATTATTCAATGGTAATTAATAAAAAATTAAACAGACTTCGCTTTATTGCTTCATCAACGAACGGTGCCGATTTTCGACTAGTTCGAACGTTCTCTGGTTGCATATGTAAAACCAACGTCTTTTTGATTATTTAAAAAAAATCGCATTCGTTGCTGGGGACAGGGTTTGCCCGCTGTCTTCAAATCCTGTTTCTGTACGAACACGTTTCTACCAACGAACTGGCGATTTGTTTGCGATCAGTGAAAGGTTTGACGAAATGTAAACCAGGCGTGCATGATGGAAGAAAAGTTGTATGATCTGGTTCGCATACGGTCCAGCACGAGGTTGATATAGTTGTTAAGGTATTGGCAAAAACAAACCAAAAAAAAAACAACAACTGTCTTCGTTGGCAAGTGACAGATTGGCTATTAGTTTCGGAAGGCATGACAAATCCAAGCAGTGTTTCCAAAAGTGTGACAGCTTAGATTGGCCACACGGGCAGCACGTTTCATGCCGATGATTGGATTTATTGCTATGCCGATTATACTTGTTGCCAGCTGGTATGGTATGCCATGTGGAATGAATCCAATTCTCACTTGCATATTAACATGCTAAACAGTGAAGAGCTAACCGGCTAGCCTGTATGGCTCACTATCGACTGCTTCAAACCACGATCGCCCGATTATGCTAGCATATAAGATTGTTCGAACCCACGAATCATGTAAAATCGGTACACATACGTTTCAGCCGGATCGTCCGAAACGAGTCGCGAAGAAAGAGTTGTAGATTTCGTTAGACCGCACGAAATAAGTGGGAATGGGAGAGTAAGGAAACGAAAACTGGCTGGAGCAACAAATATTAACGCCTCGCTGTCGGTTGCAGTCGGTTGACCAGGGGGACCGAGCCAATCCACATCTAGGTGAAGTATTTCGGATCCGTTATAATGTGTTTCGGCTGCAAGCGAACATTTTCGAACGTAGTGACGCAGGAGATATAACGATTTTCGAAGCCATGTAATTGAACTTTCTTGCTCACAGATGTTTTGTAGCATAGTATAAAACGACGTTCGAGAAGGGAAATATGTAAAAGCGCCAGCTCTAACTGAGGAAATCCGATTCTTGCAACCGATAACAGAAGAGATTCCTCGTCGAGATTTATCACGGTCACGGTGTTTGTTCTGGTCGCGCGTAAGTCTGTTTGCCTGTCCGTTCTTCCCACTCGACAATTCTCGTGCCCGTTTTGCTCCCGCCAGTTGACTGATGAGCCCGCAGTGAACCGAAACAACTTCATTAAGCGTGAGACTATAAATTGTGAACCTGGGAGGTGTTTTTTTTTGCACGATTGAAGAAGGGTGGCGCGGCCACAGCAATCTAGGGGGTTTGAGGCGCTACCCTCGACAGGAGTTCTGTTGACCTCTTACGGGAATCGGGAAGGCGTCCGATTGCGCTAAAGAGAACAACAATAGTGCGAAATATTCAAATCTCTACAGCTGGGAAAGCGATGTACTACAGAAGACATCGAAAGCGTGTGGCATGATAGCGTTAGCGTCTAGTTCCATGTGCGCAGCGATCCGTACGTACTATCTTTCTGGAAAATCACACATTACGAGCGTCGGTGGCTATAGTTCCACCATATTATGCTGGAATCAACGGGACGCTCGTTCTAACGAACCATCCCCAGCCAACGCAGCGCAACACCTGTGAAGAACTCCCCCCCCCCCCCCCCCCCCCGGGGGGGTGGTGAGGGAGGGTGGCATCGAGCTGTTGCGCCCTTAAGATTTACGTTTCGTTCCAGTGCCAACAAACATGCAGGTGTGATGTAGGCTCGGTCAAAGACTCGGTACGCGAAACCATCCCCGATCGTTTCGGTTCAAGCAACATTGGGGTTTAAAAGAGTTTTATGTACACATGACGCGCAGGCAACTATCGCAGCCATCGTTATTATCCAGAACGACCTGAACGAAGGCTGGTGCCGGGAAAAGGTGCATTTATAAACGTCTATCGTCTTACTGGATGCTACGAAAGAGTAGTTGTGATGTCAGGAGTTATAAAAAAAAACGTGTGGATTTAACCAAACATAATTAAGATTAGGATGTGCTGGTTTCAAAATTGACTATGCTGGCGGTTGCAATTAGCAACATCAAATTCTACATTCATTTTTTGCCATCTACAATGCATTCGTCTACTTCACCTCGAAACCATGACCGTGACATCAATTCAGAGCGGAGCGACAATTGTTAGCAGAGCGAGAAAAGAAAGTGAAGCTGGTTAGAAACTGTGTGGATATAATTGTAAATCCAATTAAAGCACGCTTTATCAAACAACACCGCACTAGCTTCGTGACGCTCAGTACGGTACGGGGCTACATAATCCGACCAGACATGTCAGCAAGTCCGTTGCTCATTAGTCACAATAAGGTTCACAACAGTTTATGACTGTACTGCTAGCAGTCGGTAGCAAGCGGTACGGCTCAAGTGAGGGTAATGAGCATAAACACATTTTCACTGTTCCATTCGCCTTGCGCACAGATTATGCTAGGCATTTCCCAACTTGAGCAGAATGTATTAAGTCGCCCGGTGAAAGCTTTGTGAATGTAATGCGCAGGTTAGCGACTAGCTCAAACATAAGCCACCGGATGTGTGCATACAATTTCAGCGCCCCGATCCAATGCTAATGATGAGCAGGCTGCGATATAGTTTTTTTTATGATTTCAAAACAAGGAAAGTGCATCTGGTATTTGTTTGATCACTTTCATGTGTGCTTTGTTGTACGATTGCACATGTGTGCTGTAGCGGTGTAATGATAAGCTCCTAAGCCACCAGAAGAGAAAGAACGTACGAGTGGGCATGAATATACAATTCCGTTTCGTTAATAATGATGACACCGGGCTAATTACCCTGTGTTCAATATGGATGTAAGCAAACTATGCAAACGTCAATGGCAACGGAAAATTTAAACTGGCAACCTGATTGAAAGGAACAATAAATTTAAAATGAACATAGTTAACGTTGGCGAATATTTTCAGGGTAAACTTCGATTAGAAATAGATGATTGTTATTAAAATATTCGAATGGCTTAACATTGACTCCCCGGATGTGTTTCAACTTCCAAGCAGAACGCCCGTTTGAAACATTCGTATCAAACAAATACGTAATCAATCCGAAAAAAGCGTATTGCATGGAAAAAGCAATTGTTACTTTAAAATGTAGCGACGGTTTTATAAGTTACACTTGCCGCATGTTACGCTCATGGCAGTACTATTGCGTGCAGAAAGCTCGGCTGCATTATCGCAATGTGATGCATTATTCACAATTGTGAAAAATTGAACGCCTTTTGGTCGCTAATGCATGAAGGTCACGCACAGACGGTGCCGCTCGTCACCGAAATAAAGGGAGAAGTGGGTGTACAGCAAAAAAAAAACGAGACTTTTCCATACATTTGAAAGTACTCAAAACAAAAACGAAACATCTCTTTTCGATAATCTCTCGCTCCGCAGCGATGATCGCTCGCTAATGGGCAGAAAAGACCTTATTAGGTGGATTGCAATATTTCTTCTATTGCTGGAGCTTTTTTTTTGCCCTCCTCCACATACCGCGGGGGCGCGAGGGATACAGGTGTGCCACCTAAATTGTTTTTTTTTTTGTGTGAGAAAAGAGCCGATAATGTGTTTCGTTTCAACGCCACCTTTTGTTTCTCCCATTAAATGTGCGGGAGGCTGAGTGTAGGGAGGCTTTGCTTTCAACAATAGCAGAAGGGGGATGAAGATATGGGCCTGGGGAGGACATGGGTGAAGATAGTTTTGGAAGTGCGGTACTGATGTGCGTCACTGGATGTTCGCTTGATGTGCGCTTCCAGGGGGGCCTTTGTGGGCGTGTGTGTGAGTGTTCGTTCATTAACATCGGGCATAATTTTTCGTCTTTTTTCTGTCGTACGTACTCAACAGTGAAATGCATCATAGTAGGCAGCTCAAAGAGTTCAATGAATGTTGCAACGGGAGACGCTTTTAATGCTTTCAACATCGGTCGTGTGTGTTGGTAGCATTTTTCGCACGTAAGAACGTTTGAATTAAAGTAAATTAAGAAAAGTGCGTGAATAATAATATTTTAGCAGTAGTAAATCGATATTTTCTATAAATAAACATTAAAACATTGAAAAAGTGAAATGTTACATCGTGTGGCAGGGTCTATTGTCTAAGTAAACCGCGAAAGCGTAACGTTCATGGGCTACTTTGCTTAAGGTCGTATGCACGTCAAAAAGAATATCAAGTGAAGAGTATTGTTCCCTCGCCTAGTGACAGTATTTTGTGTTGAAATATTTCGCATTGGTGCGTTGAAGTTTGAAATTAAATTTACGAAATATACAAATTCAATGCATAACATCGCTACCGTTATTCAACCAGACATGCAAAACGCCACTTTGCCCGTGTTGCATCTCACCCAATCCACCAACAGCCTGGTGAACGACCCTGAAGTGTTGAGACTTTCAAAAAACTAATAGCCCGCAAAGCAAAGAATCGCATTTGATACTTGTTTCCGCGCCGACGCCCACGAACGGCATCGATTTCCATCAATTTGGACCGTTCCCGGTCGGTGATGGTGTATGTTTATCAGATTTGAAGCACGAGGCGTAATGCGTGGCGGAGGTGTGCGTTTTTTTTTGCGCCCACCCGGCCTGTTGATTAGAGAAATTGAAGCTTCATGTAAGAGATCGATGCGCTGTTCGCCACCGATGGTTGACTGTGCGGAGGCCGTCTCCGCATGTTCGACACGCCGAATGAAGCGGGCAGTTCAGTTCACTCTTGGTTTCGATTAGGATAAGATGTTGTGCGTAGCATTGTGCGCAAACACATGTTCGGTGTCAGTAATTCATGTGAGGACAGATTTGCTGGACCACCCTCCTCGGTCATAGGTGCTTGCAAGGTGGTTTACACGTTCGTTTGTGGAGGTCCATTTTCCCACTGTCTAGTGCAAATCAGGATCGTCAAAGGAAGGCAGATCCAAATTCCGAGTGCATTTGTGGTGTATCGTTTCAGTGTATGTATGGAACACGCATGCTCGTTTGCTGGAACAAAGCCATAGCGAGGCATAGTTTGTGGCATAGGTTTATAGTTTCAAAGAAACATGCGATTGATAGAAGTGATTTGGAAAAGTTTCACTGCAGCACGCATCGATACGCAGCAAACGAAGTGGAACAGTAGCATTGAAGGGGAGTTAAAGAGAAAACTGTGTTGAGTATGAAAATTTCAGTCGCCACCAACATGATGAAAAGGCAGTGGAAGCAAAACGCTGCAGCGGTCACCGATCTGGAGTTGAATGTAAACTCACCAATTTACCGTGATTTTCTGATGGGCAGGTAATACCTACAAAATGTTTGAGGCAAGCTCATCGTAAAGCTGGCTTGCTGGAGCATAGCTGTGGAATATTATAAATATTGCTGTAAATTATTTATTCAATTTCAACGTCCGTTGAATGATCTCTTTTGCATTGAAAACAACTGTGCGGTGAAGAAGCGTACACGCTTTTGTGTCACCAGCTTAGAACAGCTCTGCAGGCATATCATTAACTTACCGTTCCGCTCAATCGTGTTCGTTCCCGCCCAAGGAACGGTTTAGATGCCACGGGGAGAAATTAACATGAGCATCACGTAATGCGTATGGCTGTATGGTGATCAGTGATTCTTGGGAACGCTCGATCTAACGGTTGACGATAATAATGCATTCATGCTGACGCGGATGCATCAGTTATCGTTTCCGGTTTCCTGTTGTGGTGCACTCATGAATTATTACGTATGAAAATACGGAGCGTTTGAGGTATACAACATATCTTAAAGCCGTTTTCCATACCGAAGCATATATTCTCAGCCAATGAGGGTCTGCTTTATAGTTATAAATGTCAATAAAGTGTGGCAACACGAAACCATTATTAATTGAAACAAACAAAGTACGCAAACATAGGCTGTGATTAATTATGCTAAATGAAAGTGGGTTCGATTGGGCAGCGTTTCGCAATCCACCATTCCCTTCGGTACGCTTGTTTGAGCAGCGGAAATTGATGACCAATAAACCATTGGCGCAACGGGACATTTAGTGGAGCTGAGAGCGAAAATGATCACTACCAGGCACGACGATTGCCCCGTGTCGTTTCGCGGTCGATCCCCGCACTGCTAGACCGTGTGTATCGCTGGCACCCTTACCCCGGATCCGAGGACGTGAGCAGAAGAAATTCCTACCAACCATCTCGAACCGGTCACCGGCACGAGAGCTAGATCGCTCAAGATACATAACGGTTCTTAATGCTGCCGGAGAGGAGGATGCTGTTTTGTTTTGCGTTGCCTTTTGCGCGCACACGGAAGTATGCCGGGCACACACCACATGCCAGGTAGCTGGCGCTGGTCTTTCGATCATGCATTAGGAAAAGCACGTTGCTTCTTCTGCTTGCTCTTCGTCTTCACGGATTACCAGCGCCGGTGAGCGTCAGCGGCAGCATTGTTATGAGTGATCAGCTCCAAAAGACGAAAATCACCTTCAGATATTAATTTCCCCAGTTATCGGTGCGAGCGAGCGCCAGGATCGGGTTATAAAAGCTGCCCACCTCCCTCCCTGGGTGTTTACAAAGCATGCGTGGATGTGTGTGTGTGTGTGGTGAGATTAAAAATAAATCGAAAATAACCTTCCACACGAGCAGAACCTGCTTCTCTCCCATCGCCTTCCCCCTTAACCGGTATTTGGATTTGGTCGTGTGTCGGGAGAATTTGCTCCACTTATGCTAGCGTCTGACCGAACGAACCAGCCTTTAAACATGAACGATGCCAGCTGCCAATGGTGGGCTGCCGTATTCTGAGGCACCGGTCCACTCCAATGAAACGGCACTGTGTCTAACTTAAAAAAGAGGCCACCCTACATTATGTTACTGCAAACAAGCTTCTCGCGATGGTTCGGTTCGGTTTTCTGCGCGATCGTTCCCGTGTTGCTGACCATTTGTCCTAAACGATTGCCGTTGTTCTAGCATGTGTGCGTGTGTGAGTTTACATTGCTCTCATGTCAACTGGCTTGGTCCAGCGAGGAGCTCTCTGTCCATATTTCCATGTGGAAGCATCGGGGAACGGAAAACTGAAAACAGTACAAACAAAAACTCCCATGAACTTGGCCATCGCAGGTGTTCAATTAGCCGTTCGTTCGTTAGTGTTTTGCGCTAGAGTGGCGCACGGTGTATTTATGTTTTTTTTCTCTCTCTCTCTCTCTCTCTCTCTCTACTTCGTTTGGGTTAAAATTTGAATTCGCTTTGCGACCGATTTTCCACTCACCGAAACCGTGGACGTGAACGTGTGGGGAACGCTGGTGGTTGCTGGCAAACTAATCACTGACATTTCTGTCGAAACGCCTGGGTTTAAAGTCAAGTGTTGAGTACTGTACATCTGCTCCAGGTCCCGGTCGGTGTAATGACAGCGGAACAAACCACGGTACATAATTGCGAGTGGAGTCTGGAAGCGAGTATTACTTGAAATTGCTGTTTCCGTGTTTCGGTGTCGCACAGCACAATGGTAAACGGGGGTCCAATTTAGAACTCACTCTGACGCGGCCAGCATAGCAGCAAACTTTCTCCCAGATTGCATTTAAGCAACCTAATCGCGAACCAATACACAAGCGCACCTTGCAGCTGGGTGCATTCACATCACGTGCGGCGACGTTTTGCCGAACAAACTGACCGGTGCTTTACATTTTAATACCCATTTTAGGAACTCTCATTAGATGAGATATATGCTTCCACAGCATTGTTGTGGGATGAAAGGACGGGCAGGTGCATGTCATAAAACAGTGTTAACTTAATCATTCGCCCGATCATTACGAGCGTTATTGTTGTAAGCTAGACTGACACCGTGAACAGGATGAGATTAGTTAGGTTGACTCGTGACGCGAGCGTAAGTAAGAGAGCGAAAGCCCCCGGTCCGTTGGAGAGTAGTTATTAGATTCACAATCAAGGTAACGGTCCGCGCCCGGACCAAGCACGACGTTGTAGTAGCGCAGCGCATTCGTTTACTCGGGCGCAAGATTGTGGCGAAAGGCGTAAGCGAGCAGCGAGCGGTGAAGAATATAAATCTTACACCAAGAGCTTCATTAGTCGGGCTTGGGGATGATTGTATCATGTGTGGTGCTAGACGTCCCAAACGTACGGTACAACCTGTTTTCCTCAGGAAAGCGTTATCTTACATGCTGTCAAGTATATGAGCTTTTGTTTCCTGATAAAAGATGGTAACGATTGTGGTGGTATTCGTTGTTTTTTTTTGTATGTTTAAGTGAACCGTCAATCAGGGCGCTTCTCACTGTTTTCATGCGCCTAAATGTAATTTAAGATTCCAGATTTTGATTGTCAATTAATTTATGGCATTAAGCTTGCTGGTGTTTAAGCAGAACTGTTTTCATAGCAAAAACAAAGCAAAACTGAGCAAAATTCTGGGCTCGAAGAAGTCGTTTATTTACAATAAAATTAGCTTCATAATACCTACGAGTTGTATATTATGTCATAATGGTATCAGCGGCAGGTGTGGAAAAGTGCATTTCCTTATCTGTTCGCTCACCTTCGGCAGGGTAATCTCACTGCTGGGTATGCCATAACGCAGCTTTCGACGGTGTGGATGGATGTAGCTCACGATTCGATACACCCAATTGCTAGAAAGCGCTCGCCCATACGGCTGATAGCAAGTCAATCATGCCCCCACGTAATGCCATCGAAGGCATCAAACACGTCAGACGGAGCTGGCTCGGATCGCTTCTCCGATTAATGAACACAGGCAGGCAGGCGAACCGATATTCATAATCACAATTACGCTCGAAATCGAAGCGAAATTTCTCCTCGCTAATGCAATTCCGTGCTAATTGAAGGAGTATTAGACAGTGGCGTGCGTAAGAAAGACGAAGAAAATTAGGCGTGTGGTTTTTCGTGGCCGTTGTTGATGCTTTACTCTCTTTCGGTTTCGGTATTCCTTTCGGCGTACCGTTCGACCGTCGTTGGGCGTTAGTTTGGAACCTTATCTGCGAAGAGAAAGCAAAAATTAATTATTTTTGATTATAAAACACATTAATTTTGCCACCGAGCGGCTATCATTTCAGGTGCTCCTGTTCAGTTCTTCCGCGAGCGGCAGCTTGTGGGGGTGGGGATGGAGCATTTCGGTTAAACGTATCGGAGTTACATAAAGCATGTTTGATGCCGTTTAGGGATGCATATTTTTTTGTAACTGTTGCAATTATTAGATAACTTTCAATTTGTACAATCATGTTTGTTATTTTTTTATCTCAAAATCAGCATCCTTTCACCTTCAGGCTCTCGTTATGTGGCTTCTAATCATCAATTCATGTGATAGGCTCGCAGTTTTTGTCCGTCCAGACAAAGGTCCAATAGCCAATTTAGATAATTTTGAACAAGTAAATTAGAATTAGGTCGATTAATGTCGTGTGCTATACCTATCCTTACTTGTTAGCCTACAGTATTGGACAATCATGATATAAGTCATCATTTTTTTTTAAAGATACCTACTACTACTTTCAAGTTTTACTCAAGGTAAAACTTGAAAGTAGTAGTAGGTTTAGGATCTGTTTAGCAAACCTTGTTTAGGATCTGTATAAACTGACCCACTACTATTGTTTAATTGTACAACACGTATAAGAAAGTTTTTAGAAACCTGGTCAAACTTGCAACCATTATGCCAATGTTGTAGTTTTCTTTCATTTATAATGTTCAAGAGCCGTATGTTTTTTTTTTCAACCTTCTTCCTTCCATTATTGCCTGACCTGGTGCGGTGATTTCAAAAACCTCAGAACTTCTAAACCATTTTGATGCCTTACCCCGGTAAGGTCAACGCAATTTCCCAGCACACTTTTTCCGATCACATTTCCCAACGCCCGAGTGGCTTTTCAGTTGCTGATGGACGCGCTGGGCGCATTTTCCACCACAACCTTCCAGCGCTGGAAATGGTCCAGTCGCCAGTCGTCAGTCAAATTGATCGATGCCCAATTATACACGGCACCGTTTATTTCGAAACTAGTTCACGGCGGTTCTTCGCTGAACGCCCATTTGTAAGGTTTTCAAACGATGGCGGCCAGTGAAAACTAAGGCGAGGGAAAGGTGTGTGGGTTGGTTGGGATGTTTTTCTTATTGCGATCGTATCCTCGAGAATTAAGCGATCGAACGGTGGACAAAAAATCTCGCCAAATCGGTTGTATAATCGTTCCGTGGTGGGTGTAAAATCATCACGGTCTGCAGTGAGATGAGCACAACGTAAGGATAATGATCGAATGATCGGTCGATGCATGTGATGCAGTCACTCCCTCTCCGGTGAACCGAAGGCAGATGGTTTATGGTTGAAACAAAGCACCAGTAGCCAAAATGTGACTGAGTTGATGTGTTTGCATACCGTCCGAGACGGTGGGTGGTTCAACAGTGCCTGTGCACAATTCATTTACATAGTTCTTCAACGTAGCACCGATGCAGAGAAGCAGCATGGCGGCAAACATGCCGCATCGCCATTGGCAGCATGGATCGGTTTCGTGCGGTATTCAAAGTGCACCAAACATTGATTACTATCGCAAAATGTGCGGTGAATTTGTTTCCATTTCTCGTGCCGCTATTCGAAAAGTGTGAGTTCTGCGTTGTGTGTAATATTTTTTGTTCCAAACTGTATTGCCAACAGTACGAGTCTTGACGATACTGTCGTGATGTGAAAAGTGTAAAAATGTAACTGTAACTACGGCATATGAAGGATTTGTAAAGTGTGGTTTTGTAGTGAAATATCCAAACTCAAACACCCAACATTGAATGTTGCACTTAGCTTAGTTTTCCTTATCATCTGACTATGTAATATTTAAGTGAATAATACATTAGATCCATAAATTTCATAACGAGTTCTTTGCTGGATTATGTACTTAGCATTTTAAGTTGTAGTACCAGAAGCTGGCACTACAAAAGAGAGAGAAGGAAAAGGAAAGCAAGCAAGAGGCAAAAACATATCGATCGAAAGAGAAAGAGATAGATATAGAGACAGAGCGAGAGGCAGATTGTGTAAGGAAAAATAGCGTTGGAGAAACAGAACTTTTTTTAAAACACCGTTACCGTTTTAAACACCTTCCTTTCACCAATATTTATCATATTTATGATTTATGTGTTGACAAAAAAAATGATCAATGAAAAATTTATTTTGCCAAGATAATGTCGTTTAAAACAATTGTTAAAAAAACAATAGCTTCTTGCGAAACCAATAGTGTCAAAATTAATACTAGATTGTGCAAAGTTATGAATAATTCTGGCAACCAAAACAATATGAAATAAGTGATGATAAAAATTTGAAAGATGAAATTGTTCCTTAGTATAGATGCATCTATCTTTAATCGTATAAAACGTTCTTATAGTTTTCACTATACTTTGTTTTTTTCAAATTGAGGATGCTTTAGAGCAACCCCAAAACAGGAAAGATGAAAAAATGTTACATTGATTTATCATCATATCATAAAAGATCGTAATATCCTGAGTTTATTTTAAAAAAATGTTGAAACATTAAAAGCATTTCAAAAAGACTTTTATGATACTTAGCTCGTGTAATTTCGTAGCAGATTTATCTAGAGTCACTTTCATGAATAAGTTTTCGCTAAATCCAGCTGATGTGGCTTGATACGTGGCTACGTTTTTAACTGTGTATTTTTAAAGAATCGATCACTTTTTTCAAAAGAGAACACATGAAAAACTATGCGACCTGTACGATCAAAGAAGCTATTAATATCTAGAAGATTTTCATTGAAAGATTGAAAGTTCCCTCAGTAAATGTTTTCGGGTAATCATTGCTAAAACTAATTGAAACAATTTAGATAATAAGTGTTCTATTCCTGAAAGGCGATTTTAAAATCGCAACCAACCAAACAATCAAATACTTTTAGAGAAAGCAAATTTTGACTTTATGTTTTGGCCAAGAAGTTTTAATTAATTCGCTTTCCTCATTAAAAAATTATTCGCATTCGTAGCAGCTGTCACACCGTGCAACCCGGTTGTGTACAGTATTGAATTTTTGCTTGTCAATGACCGGATTAATCTGTGTTATGGTGCACCCGCTATAGTCAAGCTCGTTAGACAATCCCCCCTAGAAGCTATTTGTTGTGCCAGAATCGGCCTTAAAGCTCCACGAGCAAACGCTACCCGTGGCGCTTGCCGGTGTAGAATGAAATCAAAAACAATGACTAGCCACAATTGCTACCATGTTGAAACGTCGTCGATGAGCAGGGCGCCACTTTTCCCATAGTATTTGAAACTACTACTTCAATTTAAACTGGTATAATTGACGGCAACGAGGGCAATGTAGAGGCACGGCAATGGGTGTGCAGTTTGGTTTGGTCGCTAGAACCACGGGCCACTCCGGTTTCTCCGTGTTGAGGGATAATTTTGAAACACCTTTCGGTGGGCCTGTTGGTTGGTGTTTACTATGGTTGCCTTAATGGTTATTATCTCACTTCAACTCTCACTTTATTCACACTATTCAGCGCAGCAGCAGTTCACGATTGAGTCGGTTTGATTAGACATTTAAGCTCGGTTGAGCTTAAACTTGATGGGGTGGGTGCTTTGTAATTTGCATCTGTCGTCGTAAGCTAATGGCAAAATAAATAACACCCGATATCAGGGTGCTTTTTGGCCCGTTACAGTGCAGGTGTGTGCTGATAAGGATGAATTCGAAAGAGAAGATATTTTTGTTTTTGCTTTGGAAGGCAGGCACGCGCAACTATTGCCCGTAAACGGAAAGCGTATAGCACCGGGAAGCGTTTGCGGTGCGTGGGTATGCGTGGACGTGGGCTCTTTCTAATTAAAACGGTTGGACTAAAAACCACTTGCCTAGTTGAAATCGCGTGACCGCGATCGACCGACGGTTCTTCTACGGACCCGGCGCAACCAACGCTGTACCACAAGGCGCATAGCGTAACAACCGCGTATCGGATTCGGGTTTCAAAGTCCCGTTCGTTTTCGGAGAAGAAATTGATGGCCCCCACGGCCAGACTGGCATTCGCTGGCATTCGCGTTCCTCGCGGTTCGGTCGGATTCAACGGAAATGAGAGGTGAACGGCACCGAATCGCATAATGATCGAATCGTTTCCGTGGTGGTGTGGTAAAAGAACGAATCTCTTCCCCTCCCGTTGGGTGGTAAGGTTCTAGGGTGGCCCCGTGCTTTGCGTACATTGTGAGGCTAAATGAAAAAAGCTCACCAATGTTTGGCAACCAAGTACTGGCCTTGGTGTGGTGATGTACTGTGTATATTCAAGCCCTGGGAATGTACTACTCTTTAGGTCATCTCTAATATTACGTGTATAATTGAAAAAGAGATATGCACCCTGTGAACTGGGTGACACTGGGTGACTATTTATTGTAATTCCTAGAAATTTCTCTTTTCCATTCTCTGGAAATTCTACGCCGCGACAATCTTGCCAGGGGTTTGTTTAGCGACGACCGTTCATCATCCAGATGTTTGGATTTAGATAAGCAATTTCTATGGCTGCGTTATGCTACATCAATATTAATAAATGTAGACGGAGGGTGGAAAAAAAAAAACGTAAACATTTATGTATGAAAACGTTACATTTCTTCATGCGAAATACTTCCTCCAACAGAACCGCTATTGAACGTTATCGCCATTGTTCCCCATTTTCTTGCTGGTTAGCAAACGCTGGTGTTTTCTGTCAATTCAAAAATGCCACAAATCGCTCGGCGTGGTAGTGGCAGCAAACAATGGAATCGAGGAAAAATGCTTTTCTTTTTCTCGCTTTCCGAACGATCTTCCGCAATTGAATCCGTTTGTATTGGCATACCGCTTCGCGATGCATGGAGGCTGGAGAGAAAAAAAAAATGTTCTCCAGCTCCAACAAAAAGCTGGTTGGTTGCTGCAGAAGAGCAGAAATAGCAGATGGAATTTCATCCTGTACGTACAGCTGGGAGTGAACAAAGCTTCAAATGGTGGATCGTTGGTAAAGCTCATTCATAGTGACGTAAACAAACAACAACGTTTAAAAATGAAACACAGGCTGTACGAATGTATTACTTTTGAACACGGAACTCCCCCAAATATTACGTTATTTTACTTTATTTTCTGTTTAAATCCCAATGCGTGGCTTGCATTGCATAAAATGATAAATATATGATAGTATAATTTCATTTTATCACAAGCTACTTTGGAATTAGCAACAATTCATAATACATAGTGTAACAAAAATCGGAATGTTTTTCAAATAAACTTGTTTGGCTATCACATGTCTTCAACCGTCTTCGAAACGAAATATTTTATGCAGTCTACCTAACCCGTAACATCCCAATACAGGTTGAAATTTTGATAGTTGTTAAAGAAACTGCATTGCATTGCAATTCTTGAAGAACGGTATCGTTCCAATTGAATCCAGGAAGTTTTTGAGATAAATTTTCCGTACCTCATCCCCCACGCACCCGGCCATATGCTCCACCACGTTGTTTCGAAAATAAAAGTAGTCTCTTAATTACATCTGGGAAAATTTAGTTTATGGTTATCTATGCGTAATATCCATTACCACAATGAAGTAAGCATCTTGATCGGTTCACACTGCCCCGAGACAGGCAAAGTTTCATTTACCTGCTTCACATTTAACAACAAAGCAAGCATTGCTTTGGTTTTATGGTCAATGGTTTCGGTTTTGTTTATGACTATGTTAACAAACTGCTTACATCATCATCATCTTCTCCCGCTGCGCTTTGGGGCTTCTGTTTGAGGAGGATGTCGCAGACTTGTTTCGCTTGCAACGGAATTACTTGTTTGATTAAAGCCGTCCGGGCATTATGGAAAATGTTGCTGCTGCTGGTGCTATGGAAGCATGCAGATGCAATATGATTTTTTTTTATTAAAATCAACAGATTAATTAATGCTAGTAAAAATGTCTGTCCACCAATCTTTAATTTCCGCATCAAACACATCACCATGTGCAATAATCAGTTAGATGGTACGAATGTGAATCTAGTATACGCCATTTTATTCATCAATTTTAAGCCTTAGTTTCGTGCTTTAACTTGACGAATTTGGTGCAAATAAAACACATTAGCTGACACTAATGACAGCTTGTTATCGTATAATTTTAAAGCAATTTTTAATTCATCAGTGATTGAATCGAGACAACCAAAGAGAATGACATTTTGATCATTTTTTTTTTAGAAAACCCGTAAAACTAATTAACACCTCATTTTCCGCTTTACATAGTGAACTCACGAAGCGAACTATTTGTACGTTTCATTTTTCCGTTTTACTTATCTATCTATTTTTTCCATTCTCTATCCCGTCTTCACACAGCGACCTATCGTACTGTTTCTATCAAATGGCACCCAGCGCTGGGAAAAGTCCTCCGGGCGGAACACAAATCGGACCGCCGGATGCAAACGAATCATCGATGGGTTGGAATGCAAATGTCAAGGTGCGTCAAAGGTGCATGTTACTTGTTTCCTATTAGCTCGTTTCTGACGTCGAACTATCGATCATTAGCAGGAAAATCAGCGACCACCGGTGTTTAACCCCGAGGACTATGTTATTTCGCTCAAGAAGTACGGTCGGCGGGGGTCAAATGGGAACTTCAAATCCATCTACGACACCTCCGTGGGCGACGATGCCGTGAAGCAGGACAAATCGAGCGATAATGTTCGCTCGCAGACTTTACCGCACAAAAACTCCGACTACCGGTAAGCTGCTGTTTGATAGCAAGCGTGTCCACGATGGCTAATCACTATACTTGCCTGTTTCGTTTTCTTCGCCCAGCTCACCGATCCCGGCACCACCGGAAATGGACGGAGAAATGTCGCTGCGTCAGTTCGGTTCGGTGACGGACCTGCTAACCAAATTGCGTGCCGATCTTCGGGCATCATTTCCAAGGTACAGTACATCGAACCTCTAATGCATGGCTTGTACATATGATTTAAGTTTTCTCTCCAAGATCAAGATCGTAAGTGTCGACCCGGGGGGGAGGGGCGCCACACGGAAACGGTGATCATGGTGGTGTTTCGAAAAACTTTCGCAGTACTTTAAAACATATCTAGCATCAACCATCGCAGGAAGTACAATGCGAAAGCGCATTAACCCCAATTTCTTGAACTCAGCAAATTGAAGTGCTACCATACTTAAGCCCAAACTACCCAAAGCATCGGTAAGAGGATGAGCGCCACCGGTTGGTCAATGCGCGATGCGCGTACCGGTTTCCACACGATCGGCATTCAATTTTCCGTCACACTTTCCTGCCGCACCATCGAGTGGTGTGGCTGCGAATGAAAGAGAAAATATTCTCAAACTATTTTCCATTCCATACCCTTCGGCTCATTTGGCTTTTTTTTTTTTTTGATGAGCTTCCGCCCGATGCGGCACAACCGAACTCGTAAACTTCGGCAATCGGCAGCCTAATGTTGACCTCAATTGCTCACCAATAATACCCCCGTACTGCATCATGCGGACGGCCGTTTTTTTTTTAGTAAGGAAATAGCTTTTAGTTAGTCCCTAACCGGTTCCAAGTGGTTTGTGATCCAAGTGGTCGAGCTTTATCAGCGGTGACCGATAAGCTATCGCAAAAAGTGTGACATTCAGTTTCTCACTGTTTGATTGAAGCTCTCTTCAAGCCATAAGGTGATGTAAGTTTGGTATGATGACAATCTTACCTCTCGGGTGCTCTTGGTGGCCATCACGATGACTCGGTAATGCCCGCACAAGAACGTAAACTAGTATCCGGTATGACGATGTGCCCATGAAGTTATCTGAAAATGAAAAAGTGCAAACGAATGACTTTTTCCGAGAAACGCTACACTGGAGATCAATGTAAATAATTAGTTTGTGAATAAAACTCCACTACAAAAAAAACAATTTGCAGGAAAACATACATTAACATGATTTCGTATAATTGACAGCTTTGTACAGGAGTTTGTTTCAAGCCCCTTGGATGGTGTCAGCTTGCTGTTGGAAGTCTTAAGAGCGGTCCAGCTCAGCCAAAGTGCTCCCTTAAATGGTACCACGACGATGCCATCCGGCGGTATACCGCGCAACAATCAATCCTATCAGAGACGTGCGCTGCTGGACGAACTGGCTTGCCTGTAAGTTACTGCAGTGATAAGACTAGGTTATTACCATGGATTAACAGCTAAACCGAACCGTATTTGTGTGTGTGTGTGTGTTTTTTTTTGTTTTGTAGACAATGTTTAAGCATCTGCTGTACGAGAAGTCCAGAAGCCGGAACGCGGTTGGGCACCACCCCGATTGGTTTACTGCCGCTGGCCGCTGCAGCCACCGGTACGGGGATCAGATCGCGCATAGTAGCGTTGCAGTTGCTCACGATCGCATGCGACAAATCCGCCCTCGGTGATGGTACACAGCGTGGACAGCTGCACGGCCATACGGCTGTGTCCGAGGCACTATCAACGCTTCGTCTGCGGTGTGCTGAGCCGGTACGATTTCGGCTGCTCGTCGGCATGCTCAACAGTGGCGGTGGTTCGGGCGAGCTGCAAGCCATCGGCATGAGATTCATCAACATGTTTCTGGAGAGCTCGGAGAACATTCAAACGCGGTTGTATCTGCAGGCGGAGCTGTTTCAGGCGGGGCTCGATCCGTCACAGATGTGCAAAACCATATCCTCCACTTCGCCGTGGTTGGAGCGGCTTCGCGCGGAGGTAAAACGCTGGGATGCCATACGTATCGATATCGAGCAGCTGCAGCTGCAGGCACGCTCTGCCGAGCAGGTACGCAGCCGTTTGGTCATCCTGGAGCGCCGAGTACAAATACTGCACGAGGAGAAAACTGTCCTGACAACGATGGAGAGAAGACTGCAGGAGCGCTGTGCGGAACTACAGCGCGAAGTGCTTCGGCTGAAGGGTAGCAGTGCGAGCAACTGCAGCAGTGGCCCCAAAGCACATGACAATTCAAGTTCGTCCAGTTTGGAGAAACGCCCGGTGGCACTGCCACGTCAAGTGCCACCGCAACCGAAACGGAACAACACCTCCGAGAACGATGACGAGGGTATCAGCAGTTCGGAGACGGGACAATCGTCCACGCCGGAGCCACCGCGCCTTTTTCCGGCGAAAAATGGAGGAGGATCCAGTGCAGGATCGCACAAGTTCAGCATATCGCTGACACAGGAGAGCACCGTACCCATGCACGAGCTAAACACCAACCCGGAAGATGACACGAACGCCACGATCGAGGACGTGATCGAAGAGCTGCAGAACATCGTGAATGATGCGGAGCGCGAAATTTCGGATCAGAACGAAATTCTCTACCAACAGGTGGACGACATTCCCGAGCAGGCACTGTACAGTTTGGAGATTTCGAATGAACACGAGATAGTGCCGGTCAACTTACTGCCCCAGCCGCCCCGCAAGTCACGTTCCCTGGCACACCTTATCTCGAACCCATCGGATGGGGAAGGGTCTGGCTACGATATCCTGATGGCTGCACAGGAAACGAAGGTGGACTTTTTCGACGACGATAGGGACACCGGCGTTGGTAAAGGCGTTGGCCCTAATCCATTCGGTGAGGAAGGTGGCTCCACTCGGTACTTCGAGATAGCCGGCATGGGCTCACCCATGGACGTTGCACAGGACACCAACGCGACGATCGTTCCCGGTCCGGATGTGATTCATGCCACTGTGGACAGTTCGGTCCCGGGAGCGAATGGTCTCCATCAGCCGCGCAGCCGGCATCCGTCCACGAAAGATTCCAATCGGGCCATACTGAACGTCATAATGGACGCACGGGACAAGGAATCGCGCCTTCTTCGGGCACAGTCACTCGAGCGCGATCAACACCTGGCGCAACCGGCCGCTCCGCAACAATTTAATGGAGTATTTTTCATGACCGATATGAACAGTGCGGGCAAGTACCCTAAGCCGGACATCACCGCGGCACTGGAAGCGAAGAAAGTGACCAAGAACCTCGACCGCATGGGTGCGTATGGCGTTGATTCGATGATTGACATCGTGATGACGAACGAGCAACGATTGAACAAGGCTAACTCGTACGCCAAATCGCGTATGGTAGCAGCAGCGGGACCACCGAACCCTGCCAACGGTGCCGTACCCAGCAAGCTCACCGGGAACAACAATTTCAAGCTACGGCCCAACACGGGCAACCACCACCCGCAGCAGCCGCCCTTTGCCCTTAGCACTGGTATGGTACGGGAACCGAGCCGAAGCCAGACGAACATCGGTGGTTCCAAAGTAACGGATCTACCGTCGGGATTGTACTAGAACATAGCACATAGTGGCCCATTTGGCACACTCCGTTGCAATTGTCTCATTTTGCTCAAGATTTATTCGTTTCGTTTTAATAGATACTGTCGTGCAATATTCTATTTATTCTTTTAGAAGTTTTTATTCGCCTTCTTGGGTGATAAACGTAACTCTACCTGTCCCTTACTTCCTAACGCAATGAAAGGTTGCGATAAACATTCGATAAGACTTGTTCTATCTAAATTTCGTTTCGTTTACTTTGAACATAATGATAGGCTAGGACAGCGCAATCGATTGCGATAAACGTAGCAACAAGCGTTTTCACTTTCAGGATCAGCTAAATTCGTTTTCCAACTCGCTAGCTTTTGGTTTTAAGAGTGTGCTAGTGAACCGTCGTCGTTATTTTGAGGGCTAGTGTTTGCCTCAAAAATTCTATATTTTTAGTAACAGAAAAGTTCATTTTGATAGAAGCATAGATTGGAGAATGTCGTAACGAATATGTTTTCAATAAAAATCTCTAAAAGTTATTTGCAACTGTGGATGTATTTTTGCTTTGTTGTTATTATTCTCCATAAAACGATCAAACGATCATCCTGATGGCATATTAGATACTAATTTAAATTATATTTCACAGTGAAAATCAAATTACATCTCTCACTAAGATCCTTTAAACTATCTCTTAGGATGCAGCGATCCAAAGCCTTTGAATTTACCGATCATTTATATACATATATATTCATTGTGATGTTTTCTCATTTAAAATCAGTTTAGTCATGTATTTTAATCGATCTTTGAATTTTCTTATATTCCCACGTTAGTTATTAGTCTCACATGTTCTGGATCGATCATAGGAATATCAAATACAAATTATTAAATTAATAGAATCTTTACTTCTGTTTTGGTAGATCCTTAGTTGAAATTGGAAATTTTGAATGGTTGAAAGGGATTCTGAAATTAATTTTTTAACACATATGGGCCAAGCTGAACCATAGCCCAACTGACTTGAAGATGTTATCCGAATTGCTTATGAAACATTGAGCCTTGTCAACTGTTGAATAATATACACCACACCTTCATCCAGTTCAGTAAAAACCGCATTACAAAATTTGATGACAGCAGCACAACAGCTGATGCTTTGTTTTAGCTACAAGTTTAAACAATCTATTAACCTGTAACCAAGCATAAACGCTCATTTTCGCAATGCTACTTAGCATATGTGATGTGGTATCTTATCGAGAGATGTTTTGTCTGCCACCGGGACGCAGGGTGGATGTTTTTTTCCCCTAACGTCGCAACCGGCTGTTCAAATTTCAACAAACACAGTCCCACCAACGTACGCTTCAAAGCAGAACGAGTTGTGGAAGGTTTTTTTCACAACACTGTCACAACCCGCCGTACGCCGTGTGACGTAGCCATAGATAGGCCCGGTACAACCAGCATGCCTTCGATGAGTAAGTGCATCCTCCAATCAACGTGGGAGCTCCGATTTCTGGCAGCTCTTTGTTGGGATCGCACGCAGCCTAATCAGTTCCGAGCAAACCACGGTCGGAGTTAAACGTAGTACTACGGATAACGTACGCTGAAAAGAGTATGGTTCAATCGCTTGCATAGTGGCTGTGCGCATTTATCAAACCTTACTCGTGTAAGTATTTCCGAATAGCGAGATTATGGCAGACTGAATCGTTTAAGTGATCTTATGGAAAGATAAACGGTTAAGAAAGCAGTGTAAAGTGAAACTAAGTAAAACGTGTAACGACTGCCAATGTCACCAATGTCATTGCACGGATCAGACTTTGGTTCCCTTGGTGCGACAATACGGCAATAAGGGAGTGTTTCTGATAAATGATAAGTGGTATCTTGGTTTGGTGCTGTTTATCGCGTCGCTCGCTCTTATCGCATGCACCTGCTAAGCAATACATGGACATGGCGAAAAATCCCACACCGTACCGATACACTATCGACGTTACCTTCATTACCTTGGACCGGATTAGCCCCTTGCTCACTTCCAAACTAATTTAGAAACAAATTCTCTTACCAGCTGCACGTGCGACTCTTTTCAGCGATTCTTTGCTCCCTGCTTGAGCCCCGTAGTCTGACAGGTAACGAAGGTGCAGGTAACGCAGTACCATGGCTAACCTCAGACCGTTGGTGCCGGAGCTGGCTGAAAAGGCTCGCAGTGAACTGAACGAGGTTCCCAATCGCATTGCGGAAGATCTAGCAGCATTGCGAGCATGGTTGATCAAACAGCCCCATCTGAATGCTCGTACGGATGACCAATTTTTGGTGAATTTCTTGCGTGGCTGCAAGTACAGTTTGGAAAAGACGAAAGAAAAGCTGGACAACTACTACACAGTCAAGACAGCCATACCGGAGTTTTTCGACAATCGCGATCCCGATAACGAAACGCTACAGACATACATGTCCTTCGGGTAAGCATGATCGGGTATGGCTGGGTGTTGTAAGTGCAACATGATAAGCATATGGTTTTGTGCCTTTCATTTGCAGCGTTAACCTGCCTCTACCACATACGCTTGAGGTCGATGGCCCCCGGTTCATGTTGGTGCGCATGGGCGCGTACGACGCGTCGAAGTATTCGATTGTGGACGTGATGAAAGTGTGCTACATGATCACCGATCTGCTGTTGGTGAACGACGATACTTCCATAATTGCCGGTCACATGGTGCTGGTTGATTTACGGGGTCTTACGTTCGCGTGCCTGTCCCAGTTCAGTCCCACGTTTATCAAGTGAGTAGAATATATATACGATGCCAAACACAAATCGTGCACTCTTCGAAACGATTGTAAACCTTCGCTCATTGCATTGCAGGAAAATGACGTCCGTTATCGAAGCCTTCCCCATTCGTACCAAGGGCATACACTTCATAAATCCGTCGTCCGGATTCGACACTCTCTTCAAAATGTTCCACGGTTTTCTGAGCAAAAAGATTCAGGAGCGCATCCAAGTGCACGAGTCGTTCGAAGCACTGCATGGCGTCATCCCGAAAAAGTATTTACCTGAGGAGTACGGCGGAAGCGGTGGGCGACTCAATGACATTATTGCTGATTGGCGTAAGAATCTAATCGCGAACCGAGAGTTCTTTGCCGACGATGCCAAATATCGGAACGATGAGCGGAAACGACCCGGCAAACCGAAAAATGCCAGCACACTGTTCGGCGTGGAAGGTTCATTCCGGACGTTGGATTTTGACTAGCATTTTCTTTTTTCAAGCGAAACCTTCGATCAATCAGGATTATGCAGTAAACGCGTGAAGAGCAAGTGAGACCGTACAAGTGCACTCTTATCAATAACACAATTGTGAAACTGTACAGCATACTACCATGCTACCATCACGTATAACGCACAATGAGTTGAAACGTTTGCAACTATTAACTCTAATAAAAAAAAATGTCTGAATCATAAACGATGTGCGTGGTCAATTTGAACTGGTGTACACATTAAAGCATGCTTAGACTATGTGCGACGATGTACTCAGACGATATGTTCGATAGCCTAGCGATAGGCGTTTAATGTTCTATATATTCTACAATGTGGCTGGTCATTGAATATCTTACGTTAACAATGGTCTATTAGCTGGATCAATTGTCCAGGATCTGCTCGATAATGTCACTGATAACTACTATCTCGTCAGAAGCAAAGGTTTATCAAGCGATTAAAAATATATTTCGAACACGAACATTACCCGAGCAACGTGGGTGCCAAAGTGGTGGTGACTATTTCCAGTCAGACTGACCTACGGTACTGTTGCGGTGATTGTGTATTACTAGATTGTGTCTTGCGAAAATGCCAAATATTCGCCCCATTTCCCACGAACTGCAGGAAATTGCAAAGCGTGAGCTTAACGAAGACGTTGCGCAAGTGGAGAGTCATTTAAACGTGATTAAGTCGTGGCTTACTGAGCTGGACCTACGAAGCAGCCTAGTGGATGATCAATTTTTGATAGCTTTCCTACGAGGCTGCAAGTTTAGTCTGGAGAAGGTGAAGAAAAAGCTTCTGCTGTTTTATGAGATTCGTTCGGAGCTTCCGCAAGTGATTCAAAACCGCGATCCTCTGGATAGTGACGTACTTAAAATCATACGAATGGGGTAACTAATTTGGAGCGAAACCTTCAAGTAATGTGAAATAATAGTCTAAAGCTAATCTCCTTTCAAGGGTGGGACTTCCGCTGCCGAAGACTCAAAAATCTACAGACCCAAAGCTGTTTTTGATACGTGTCGGACACTTCGATGTCAGCCAATGCACGTTTGCGGACATTATGAAAGTTGGCACAATGATGAACGATATTCTGATGCGGGAGGACGATCAAATGGTCATCTGCGGAATGGCGTTGGTAATCGATCTCAAAGGAGTGACCGCTAGTCATTTGATGCACTTTGAAATGGAGCTGTTACGGAAAATTGCTGTACTGAATCAGGATGCTTCACCACTGAGAATGCAGGGCATTCACATACTTAATCAACCACCTGGAGCGCAAACAGTGTTGAACATTTTCAATGGTTTATTATCGGCTAAAAATCAACATAAAAGGGTAAACTTATCGCTTTACATTCAATTAAAACAATCTTCTACACGTTCTTCTCTCTTTCTCTCTCTCTTTCTCTTTCTCTTTCTCTTTCTCTTTCTCTTTCTCTCTCTCTCTCTCTTTCTTTCTTCCTAATGAAACATCAGATTTATACGCACGGGAGCGATTTGAACTCACTGTATCAACATTTTCCCACCGAAATACTTCCGAAAGAATACGGAGGCCATCTGGAGTCCCTTGACACCATCGCTAAGCAGTGGGAAACCAAACTGATCGAAAATCGGAGCTACCTTCTCGACATGGCTTCAACGAATTCGCAGCCTACTAGCCCTTCTCCTACAATGGGATCAAAAACTGGTGCAAAGACATTTTCCTTCGGCACTGATGGAAGCTTTCGAAAGCTAGATTTCGATTAGGGGGGTTAAAAAAGATGCACACATTTTTTCGAACTGATTAAATACAATTTAATGTGCAAATGCATAAGATATATTTACTTAGTTGAATTTGGTATCTTCTTCTTCTTCTTATTGGCGTAACGACCGAAGTCATGCCTGCCGTTTTACCACCGGCTTTCTAGACTGATTTTTTACCACCATAGCTGGTTAGTCACTCCTCGCTAGGGAGAGACGGTCCGAACGGAATCATGGTACCGGTCCTGTCGTGTAAAGGACCGGCGCCGCTACCACTACACCACCGGGCCGCAATTTGGTATAAAATGGTTGTATTCACTTGCTCTCTAGTTTATATCTGACATTCACCGTGCGCTAATCGTATATGACGCGTTAAGTGTACTTTAAATTTGTATTTTTTTAGACAATCGCTCACAGAACATTGAAACTGGCGTTCCAGGCTGTGTGTTTGGAGATGCTTCGTTGCCAGTGATCGGTATCGAATTTTTTTACCACATTCCATGCACTGATACATCGTGTGGTCGTCAGTCGTGATCACCAACAAATGATGTTTATCCTGATGCAGCAGGCAGTCTTTCAAATTGTCGAACTTGCTCAAACAGTGAGGACAGCTGTGAACGCCTAGCTTTATAGTTTCATACTGTTCAGGGTGTTTTTGTGATAAATGGTTCAGTAGCTTTGAAGGTATTTCAAACTCATCGTCACAGTACTGGCAATTTACAGCAGTTTCAGTGTGTTTTGCAGACTCGATCAATCTTCGCTTCTTACTATTATGGCTTTGTAAATGTCTGATTAGATTGCGATTGCGTTTAAAACTTTTGCCACAGGTGCTGCATACGAATGGACGATCCGGTTTGTGAACGAGTGTGTGATCGTTCAATATCGCCTTCGAAGGAAACTTTTTACTGCAAATCATACACTCGAATTGCCTATTCTCGTGTTTGGCGACGCAGTGTTGTTTCAGTTCGATATTGGTGTAATAGGATTGATCACAAAGGTCACATTTGAATGTTTTTGCTGATGAATGTCGAAGCTCATGCAAGCGGAGTGAGCTGCGATCAGAAAACGTTCGTTGACAGTAATCGCAGGAGTAGTCTTTGATTTGAAAATGTATCTTTAAATGCTTTCGAAGTGTGTTTCTTCCTTTGTAAGTTTTCTTGCAAAACATGCATCGCACGATTGGTACCTTTCGATTTTTGCGATAGCAATAGTTTATAGCTGCGACAGTGCTTGCTTGAATGAACATTTGATCGTTCAAGTAGGCTGATGATTCGTCCATATTTTGGTGCGATGCTTCATCTACTGTTTGGTTTTGGCTCTCATTTTCCAGTGCTGTTTTGCAATGCGCGGCAGTGGACTGTTTTCTTTGCTCATCTACATCAATCATCGAATCGTGACCATCGTCACCATGATAGTGTAACTCTCCTTCGTCATTGCGATCGATGTACTCGGCTACTTCAATTTCTTCCTGTAATATTTCTATGCCGTTTTCATATTCGTAGTAGTCCTCCAGCACTTCCACGCTTTTTTCCTCATCAACGCATTGGAGAGACTGTTGTAAGAAGTTTGCAAGAATTTCATACGATTTGTTGCAGTTTGCTTCGAAATCCACAAAATCCTCGATGTGCTGAACACACATGCTACAGATGTTGTTCGGCAGGCCGTCGTTTTCATCAACCTTCGATATGATGATCTCAAACACTTTCTCTAGAGCTTTATTGAGATTGCCACCAGTAATGAACAACGGTATACAGTCATTGTTTGATAGACAGAAACGACACACGGAATTGTAGTGGGTTTCCAAATCTGTAATCGTTATTTCTACCATTTTAACGGCGCACAGGCAGTGTATTATTGTTTGTTTATGAAATAATTTTTAAAACTACACAAAAGACGGTTGGTTCATGTAAAGCACAGACGACAATATATTTCAAAGAACATTTCGCAGAGTGCATATCTCATGCTTTATTCTATAAACCTTGCACCTGCTCTTCTATAAAGAAATTACGAATTGTTTATCTTCAAAATGTAATAGTGTATTACCAAAATATCTTTTTACATTTTTTGGGCAATTGTCTGCAAATATTTGACAAACTAAAGAAACGCAAAAAGATGCATGTTTTTTCAGGTACGCTATGCTATTTTTGACAACGATAGACCGTCAGAACCGGCTTACGGTTGTTGACAAAACTTAGCGCATGAACAAACCTCCCAGTATCATTTATTACAAAAGTGGATAACATCTACGGTCCCTGGAGAAGCTGTAATTACTCATTCGGTTTCAATAGTTATCAAGAAAGTGCGAAATTCATTCTAGTTTTTTATCAAAAGTAACAATTGCTCATCATGACAGCGTTTGAAGGTTTGTATTTCAGCTTATTTGGATTGCGTTAACTTGCGCTAACATATCGGTTTATTGCTCAGAGTTCGGCGTGATGCCTGAAATAGCAAAAGCTATTGACGAGATGGAATGGATGCTACCGACCGACGTGCAAGCAGAAGCCATTCCCCTGATTCTGGGCGGTGGAGATGTTCTTATGGCCGCCGAAACGGGCAGTGGCAAAACGGGTGCATTCTGTTTGCCGATCTTACAAATCGTGTGGGAAACGTTGCGCGATATTAAGGAGGGTAAGACGGGTAGAGTGGGATCTTCGATAAAAGGACTCCCGTGGACATTTTCGTTTACTGATCGTGGAAACGCAATGGCCATCACACCGGACGGATTGCGCTGTCAGTCGCGCGAATTTAAGGAGTGGCACGGAAGCCGCTGTACCACTGGCGTTCGTGGAAAAGGCAAATACTACTACGAGGCAACGGTAACAGATGAAGGACTGTGTCGTGTCGGCTGGTCGACGGAACTGGCAAGCCTTGATCTTGGTACCGATCGCTTTGGCTATGGATTCGGTGGGACCGGGCGGAAATCGAATTGCAAACAGTTCGATGCATACGGCGAAGCGTTCGGCAAGCAAGACGTCATAGGTTGTATGCTTGATCTGGACGGTGGAGAAATAGGATTTTCGAAGAATGGCGTTTTCCTCGGGGTTGCTTTTAAGATACCCGAATCGAGCTCGAAAAACGATTCGTTCTTTCCGGCCGTTGTGCTTAAGAATGCCGAAATAGCATTCAACTTTGGTCAAACCGAATTTAAGCACCCGTTACCAAACGGATATATGGCGGTGTGCAATGTTGCCAAAGAAAACTTGGTTGAAAATTGCAACACCGGTCCATCGGGTAGCGCGGAGGGAGAGGCAGCAAAGCCGAAACCGAACGCTCCTCAGGCAATCGTGATTGAACCGTCGCGCGAGTTAGCCGAACAAACGTTTAATCAGATAACGAAATTCAAAAAATATCTTCAAGATCCGGAAGTGCGCGAATTGCTCCTCATTGGCGGAGTAAACGTTCGCGAACAGATGGAGGTGTTGCAGCGAGGGGTAGACATCATCGTAGCAACGCCGGGCCGACTGGAAGATCTCATCGGAGGTGGCTATGTGCTGCTAAACAGCTGCCGATTTTTCGTACTGGATGAAGCAGATGGATTGCTGAAGCAAGGCTATACTGATATGATCGATCGTTTACATAAGCAAATCCCGAAGATAACGTCCGACGGTCGACGTCTGCAGATGGTAGTTTGCAGCGCCACCCTGCACTCGTTTGAGGTGAAGAAAATGGCAGAACGGTTAATGCACTTCCCAACCTGGGTTGACCTGAAGGGCGAGGATGCTGTGCCGGAAACCGTGCATCATGTGGTGTGCATGGTTGATCCCCAAAAGGATTCGAGTTGGCAGTCGATGCGCAGTCACATCCAAACAGATGGCGTGCATGCCCGGGACAACGTACGCCCCGGTTCCAACACTGCGGAAACTCTTTCGGAGGCAGTGAAAATGTTGAAAGGAGAGTACACATTGAAGGCCATCGACGAACACAATATGGACCGGGCGATCATTTTTTGTCGCACGAAGCTGGACTGTGACAACATGGAACGCTATCTGCGACAGATGGGTGGTCAGAAGTATTCATGCGTATGCTTGCACGGCGATCGCAACCCGAGGGAACGGAAAGCCAACTTGGAGAAATTCAAGAACAAGGAAGTAAAATTCCTGATCTGCACCGATGTGGCCGCCCGTGGACTGGACGTTTCCGGATTGCCGTTCATCATTAACGTAACGCTTCCCGATGAGAAATCAAACTACGTTCATCGCATTGGACGCGTTGGACGTGCCGATAGAATGGGTTTGGCATTTTCGCTGGTGGCCACCGTGCCGGAAAAGGTTTGGTATCATGGACAGTGGTGTTCATCGCGTGGTAAAAATTGCTGGAACACCGCACTTACCGACGTGAAGGGATGTTGCATGTGGTACGATGAGAAGATGTATCTGGCGGAAATTGAAGATCATTTGACTGTGACGATTCCGCAGATTGAAAAGGACATGAAAGTTCCACTGAACGAGTTTGACGGAAAGGTTGTGTATGGCGAGAAACGAATCAATACCGGAACCGGATACAAGGACCACGTCGAGCAGCTGGGCCCGGTGGTACGCGAATTGGCGCGATTGGAGAAAGAAGCACAATCGTTATACCTAAAGAGATTGGTCGTTTAATCGATAACTTCATAGCTATAGCTCATGTATGTGAGAATGAATATGAACTCGTATGAATATTGGATAATCACACACATCATTTATTCTACATCCGACAACTCTTGGTCGTGCTGTGGTTCTTGCTCTAGTTTGCTTAATGCATTTACAAGCGAGTTACCGAATGAATTGACGTACGAGGAACAAACATCTGACAATAAAGCGTAGGGAGTTTCGTAGCGAGGATTAGCGGCACACTCCTGATGCTTAGTGTCGTAACCATCGCCAACAATTTGTAATCCTTCCGCGTTCAGTTTTACGCACATTTGTCTATCTCCGAGTGTGGTTAGGTTGATGTATGTTTCCCTCTTTGTTGCTGGTAGGATTTTAGAGAGAAAAATTTCTTTAACGTGCTCAGAGACATCTCGTATTACTGCATCAGCTTCTTGAGACCATTCTATAACATTATCGTCGCAGTATTTATAATACTTTGTGATTGAATTGTCCATTGTGCTATGAGGGTAGGGATTGGAAATAAACAATTACACTTGGAATTAACTATATTCGGTGAATATATTCTGTGGAATTTTATGAACAATGTAATGCTACCTAAAGGACGGTAAATGTAGCAAAAGCAGCTTACAATATCACAAATTCATACCAAAACAAAACATTGATGGCACATTTGTTGTTGTTTCCGAAATGTTTCCCCACTAAACAAACTAGTCTAAGCAAGGTTGATACATTTATGAATGTTTTTAATCCGGCTGTTGATGTCGATTTCGGAAACACGGATAATACGGATAATTTAATAACCAGCTACCTAACATAGAACAATCTTTGGTTCTGTGGTCTAGTTGATCATTATGGTGGTGGAAGCGTTCAACATTTTCCAAACCGAATTATAAAGTTACATAAACCATAAAATGCTCGATTGAGGGCAAAACATAGCCAATCAGGTTCGTTTGTCCGGATCCTAAAAGATAGTCTAGTCTAGGACCGGAACGATCCAATTCGTCATCATCGACCCATCACTATGTTCCGATGATAATAAACATTCAGCAAAGCGAAAGAGAGATAGCGAGAGCAAGGACAGAAAGAGAACGCTTACGTTGTGAATGACAGAATCCGCTTTACACAGGAATTGCACAGGCAAAATTAAGAAGAAGACTTCGTCGATACAACCAACTTTCAACATCTTTTCCATCTTTAGGTCGCGAAATAACCGAATTTTTCCCGTGAAGCATATTAACAGCGCATCTATTCCAGTGCTCAAAGATTGTGTGCGGTTTCGGGTACGATCAAAATCTCTTCGGTAACTGCGATTGAAATCGTCGACGTTGGAGTGTGGTGCTGTGCAAAAGTTCGCGAGCCGTGCGTATTTTTCCTGTGTCTGTCTGTCCGTCTGTCTGGCTGTGCCTGCTTGTGAAATTGTGTGCTCGATTTTCTGCTGGAAGATCCTAGAAGTATAGCGAAGGAGCAGATTGATTAGTGCACTACATTGCATTTAAAGGGCATCACCTCTGCATGGGCGTATAGAGACCTCCTGCAAAGGACCTACAGCGAGAGTTTGGAAATTGAACGTAAGTGTACTGACAACCAGCAAAACAGTGTAAATATGTGTTTTGCGTTGATAGAATTGCATCGGCTAAGTGTAAAACCTGTCATATGGAGTAGTTTTCTGAATTTTCTAAAATTATTTTGTTCCCTATCAATGTTGATGGATACAGAATGCAGAAAGGAACATTGAGTGTGTATTATCATCATAAACGTCGCTCCCCAGGATGCGCTAACAAACTGAAATCGCTGGAACTGAGCAAATATCGATCGCTCCGTTTTATATGATTCATTCATCAAAACCAGCAAACGAGGGTGTCCTGAGAGTGTGTAACATTTGAATAATTTTCGACAAATTCTAACTCTGAAACGTTTGCTCGTGTTCGCTTATCATTACTTAAACCCCAAATAGCAAGCCGTTTGTGAATGTGGCACTATAGCTTGGGCATGAAAACGACTGATAAAATAGGTTAAAAATATTGTTCATGACCGTGCAGGCGAGAGAGCTCGAAAATGTACGTTAGTGTTGGTGTGGAGCAAAATAACATACTTTGCTGTATCGTATCAGGGATGTAAAAATTAAAGGCAAGCGTTCCTGCTGATGGAAAATTAGCAATGATATACCGACGACCAAGGATAGCGCCAAGAGTTCAAGTGCGACAAGGGGCGGACGTCGCTATTTTTATCATTCTAGAGCGAACATCGCGTATGCTGAGAATGGTTGTGCTACTAGATGGATCTCGAGTGCGAATGACGGAAGCAGTGGATCGCGGTAACAAATAGTTTCGTCAACTACTGCATCGATTGATGATGCTGCGGTTGGGCACAGCAGACGATGTTGTGCTACACGCACGAAACTGCGAGAGATTTGCCACATTCTCTTGCAAACCTTGACACCTACACGAACCTGGCCAACGCTGCGCGCACATTTCCAAGGTCAGATCTAATGTTTTCAGTGGGAATTGGAACAAGCTCGTATCGCGGCCTCACGGATGGGTACTCTGGATCAATGAGAACGAGAAACAATTTTAGGGTCTGTTCCGCACTTCGGAAGAGCCAAACAATCCTCTTCATCCAGCCTCAGCATTTTGAGTACTGATAAGATATCGGTAAACGAGAAAGACGAAATGGCTTAGCTTGTAAAATCGGGCTGTACCCGTCCATAGTGTTCACACATAATGTGTGAATACTAACACATTTTTTCCATACACTGGTAGTGATAACGCGTTGGCTTTGCAATGCCGATAAGATAAGCTACAAACCATAGGTGAGAATTGTCTACCAAAGAAAATATTCGCTAACGTCATATGATGTTTGTTTCATTTGGAATGTAAAGCGATCTGTAATGCATCTTCGTTACCATAAATCGTTTTTAGTGTTTTGTCTGTTGCTGTAAAGATGCTGTTAAAAGCAAACATAAACATACTTCTGGTCATTATTCGATCGATTGACTTTTTGCGGTTGATAACCTTAGCGTATGGCTATGTTTTTATCAACTAGAGCGGCACTCTAATTCTCAACGACATCGTAATTTCATTATATATATGTTATTTTTAGTTTGTTTCTGATTATTTCTTCTTGCTTGCAGTGTTGAGTTTGTTTGTTGAGGTGAATTCTCTGAAGGTGAAGAGTTTTGTGACTATAAAATGATGCATTCGTTTCTGTAATCTGGTACAGAGAGGCATAATTAATTATCAATGTTTTGCATTTGACTGCAAATCAATGTTTTGCATAGTATTGATGAAACAGGACTTTATATTGAAATTCTGTTTTTAAATACTTTTTCATAGATTTCCCTTTTCTTTCTTTAAGTGTGAAATAGCATACTGTAAAAAGTATTACGCGGGATGAAACAAGAATTATATAAATTGCAACATGAAATTGAATTATGGTAAATTAACATGAAACAAACTGGGAGAAAGTTTCGAAACAAAACTGTATGAGTCGCATATTTGTTGCCCCTGCTGGCTGGAACAATAAGGATCTTTAGCTCGTCAATGTGTATATATAGCTCCAACAAGTTAGCACGCGAATGCTTGTCAGAGTATTTTGAACACTTGAAAAATTGGAATAACACATTCCGTCTATAAAATGCTCACCAAAATGCTCTTGAGCCGCTTCAATATCGCACGATGCCCTACGAAAACCCGTACCCGCACCGCATAGATTTCATCGCTTAACAATGGTTCTAATGTGTCTGCAACACCGCGCTACGATGCTTAAAGATTCGGTGTCGAGCTACATTCTAATACACCGCATGCGGTTCCACATGAACAATTATGGTAACCTTTCATTGACAAAAAATTGGATGGTTCATTGAACACAAGGCTGTGAATGTTTGTTTTGCCAGTTCTGTTCTGGAAGTGGGCAATGGCTTCCAATTTTATCGCTAGACAGATGTATCGTTATAAATTTGATTGATTGCAATAATGAGAGTAATGATATTTTACTCCCAGGCCAGAAATGCATTTTTTGTTAGTAAGTTAGTTTTGTTTCGTTGAATCAGAGTGTTGTCAGCGTAGAACAGAAGGAAGATGCGTCATAAGAAAGTTTTCTTTCTTTTTGCACTAGAATCTGCTGTGATGTTGGTAAGAAGATGAAGAAAGAGGCGACTTCTTGTAGGCGACTGAATGTCTGGGTTTGCCGACTATGTACGCATTAAATGATCATAGATATGGCGGCATGAGACACAATACGGTTGAATGTGCTTTTATGTACTGAAACGGATGCAATGCACATGTACGTTTAATTGTCCACGAACAGCTAGTTTATCTGTCTCAATTTCATGTAGAAAATTTACGTATTTTTAGCTTGATTTAAAAATCCTTAAAATTCGATAAATATTGAACGTACAGTAAGCACTCGAGGCACGCGATTAATGTTTCCCGAAGGCATCAGTGTATCTCGAATTGAATATGATTTTTTCACAGCGTATAGCTAATTAATCAATTTTCTATGCAAAATTAAAATGCAATCGTATATAAACAATATCTAATGTTGTTTGACTGATATTAAACGACGATTATGGTTCCATTATGGCTGGTTGACTATGGCTTCAAATTTATTATAAGAGCAATACGGTAGATCATTCCGTCGAGAAATGAGGATAAGTAAACTAGTTTTGAAATTGTACTTTTAAAATTTAAATAGTGTTTTTTTTTCGTTCAAGTGGTGTAGCAGTAGAATCGACGGCAAGAACAATGCAACAATGTCGGTGATGATGGGGTAATGCAAAACAGTAGCCAGCCAACGAATATATACGATGCTGCGGTGAAAGAGCGCAAGCGTACGATAGGGATTCTCCTCGTTCCGGGGTACCATTGAATGACGAAACTTGTGACGAAATCGCACGTTTCAAAGCTTAGTACTCGAATAGATTCGCTCGGAAGCAGTGTGTATGCGTGTGTGTAAGAGACGCCGTCTCTCATTCTTTCACCAGAAGTTGTGCTTAACAAAAGCTGCAAAGTGATAGCGTGTAGTATTCCCGCAAGTCTGCCTAATCCTTCTGTGGTCTTTTTCTTCCTCGCTCAATATCGCTGCTGTGGACGAGGTGGAATTGGTGATAGTGTAGTAACTAAAAGAGAGATTGTGAGTTTGCTTACGCTCGGAAAGTCGATGAAATTTTCGTATGAATGAATATTTCGAACGGCAAGGAAAGATTCATGAATACGTTTTGTTTAGCTAGCATCAACGTTTAAGTTAATTTAGTAGATATAAAAAAACTACTAAAAGGTGCCTACGAAAGGTTCCTTGAAACTTTCTTGAGGTTATAAATAGTGAGAGGATTATCATGACACAATTCTTCGACGTTATCGATTTTAGGATTGTTTCAGCTGTGAAAAACTACTTGTAGGAATAACGTACAATCTACCTAAACAATTTCTTCGCCCACTTTCGTTTGTCTTTAGGCTTGGAAGTGGAATCTGAGAAGCTTTGCACTTGCTTTGGAGTGCCTGTTTGATTCATCCTTCATGTCTACAAAGGTACCTTTCGACAGGACCACCGCCAGGTACACACACCACTGTAGACCCACTTGAGTCGCACCATTTCACAAACACTACGTTCTGCTCCGAGGCCGCGAGAGAATCTGGAGCTTTTACAGCAAAGGTTTTTCTCCGTTTCGTTTTTCAGAGCGAAAGCTTTGTGAGTAACCTCAATTAAACTGGTGTTAACCGATGCAAACTTCCAATGGTAGTGAACGAACTTTCTTCATACAGTCTTTCGGGCAGCTCCGTCACGTCTCCGCGTAAAAGTTCTTGATGCACAGTCAGCATAGCCGTGTGATATTGAACCGTTCAATTCCAACAATTTACAGTTAACTGAGGCTGTCTCTGTGGTGTAGTCCATACAAAAAGTGAAATCCCGTTCTGGAAGAGTGAAAATTCGTTCCATTCGTATCCTTCAAGGGTGGTTGCAAAGTAAGATATAAGGCGTTTTCATGGTTGTTTTGTAAGCTGACACTACGTTGGGCATGGCTCGAAATTACCTTTCGTGTGTCACATGGTCCGTTTTTTTTATAAATGCAAAATTTAGGTGTAGAATTAGAGCGACAATAGGAATAGGAGTTTTTTTTTGAACACATTATCTTTACAGTGTTAACCAAGCGAATGATTTCTGATATTATGTGATAAATTTGCTATATCATTTTTTCTTTTCGTTCTCATTTCATGTGCTCGTGCTCCGTCGTCTACACTCCTCTGGGACCGTGATGGTGGAAACATTGTCGGATTATCATCTTTCATCGTTCGTGGTGGTTTTCTATGGTCAAATGTTCCCATCGACTCGCAACAAAACGCTGATTTGGAAAAAAAGGTTTCCCAATTATTGCTAAAAAAGTATATCCCTCGCTCCTTTTGCAGTGTTGTATAAGTGATATCTGTGTGTGTGTTTCTGATAGTGTAGTAGTGCACGGTGCAGTGTGTTGTGTGAAAGCAAGTGAATAAAACAATATTTCACTGCATCCACCGCGTTCAGCTACGTTCTGAAGTTGAGTTATTCTCGACACTCGTGCACGACCGATACGCCTTGCAGGAACGTGCCGTATTGTCCGGTGGTGAACGCAAACGGAGGAGGGAGTGAAACCAATTTTTGAGACGCCCCGTGAAAATATAAATCTATCACCATTTTCTCCAAAGGCGAAAACATGGCGTTTGCGGGCCTAAAAAAGCAAATTAATAAAGCAAATCAGGTAACGTGTGTGTTAGGTCCAGTATATGTGCAGGATATTTTGTTTTGAGTTCACCTACAGTAGGCTGTGATAATTTACAACCCTACAAAAAAGCACAATTTGCATCTTCTCAAACGTCTTATGTCCTTTGTACATCGTTCGATTAAAGAAGAAAATAGATGAAGTAGAAAGTTTACATCAGAATTTAGGTCACGATCAATTTTCCAATGTGTGATGATTTTATGTTGCTTTCATTCATACTCCGAATTGATGGAGATCTTGTAAGGGGAAGCACGATTTAGAATAGTGACTGCTGCTTTAACCGAGGCTGTAAATTTAGCTTTTGCATTGTAGTTTATGTAATGATACTGAAATGTGATGAATGAAAGATGTTATGCACCTAAATGTAAAAAATAAGAACAAAATAGTAAAGTTGTTGTACAATGACTAGCATAAATTACACTTTTTGTTTTGTTGTTTTAATTCAATAGTTATAATAGTTTTTGCTCCATGATAGTTTTGTCTTTTTTCGCTGATACGCTGCTTTGGTATAGCAATACTATGTAGGAATGCACAGATAGCAAGGGGGCGCCTGGTGTTTTGTGCTACACCAGCAGTAGTGCAATAATTCATAGCCATTTTTATGTTATTATGATTACTTATTACACGTTAAAATGAACATCACACTAACTGTTTGATGATTTTTCAGTATGTCACTGAAAAGATGGGAGGTGCTGAAGGCACCAAACTGGACCTGGATTTCATGGAGATGGAGCGTGTGAGTAGCATAGATTTGTCTGTACTGATGTTATAATACGTATTAACTAATATTTATCTGTTAACAGAAAACGGATGTCACCGTCGAGCTAGTCGAAGAGTTGCAAGCTAAGACTAAAGAGTACTTGCAACCGAACCCGACAGCAAGAGCAAAGATGGCAGCGGTCAAAGGTATTTCTAAATTATCAGGTCAGGCTAAAAGTAATACTTATCCACAACCAGAAGGTATACTGGCTGACTGTATGCTGACGTATGGTAAAAAGCTGGGTGAGGACAGCATTTTTGGTGAGTACAGCGTAAAATGGATAATTCATTGCACTTGTTTTTATTGTACACTATAACGATTGTTGGATGTGGTTGGTTTAATAGCAAATCTATAATTTTTTACATTCACACATCACAAGCGCATCGCAAGAGCACATACAATGTTCTCACAGTACGATACATGCGCGCAAAATCATTAAAATAATGCAAGAGAACAACAATTGTCAATAGTTTTATAATAAGGATAGTTGGTTTAACATTCATAAGGGTTTGGTGCGAAAAATGTGACTATCGAAACACTTTTCTACCCCGGATTATTCGTCTGATGGAATAAGAAGCTTTCAGCGCCAGTTAGATCGACTGTATTTTATGATTTATCTTCTCATAGAACAATTCAGAACTCGTATTTGGTCAAAATTGTTAAAAAGTTTTTATATTCTTAAGTTGTATAGAGAATATTGTGACTGTTTCTTTAAAAACTCTCACAGTGTAATGCTCCAAATGTTTTGTTATTTGAGTTATTTAAAATACGTGTTGAACGAGCTGTGTACTCTATCTTTGTGTTCCTTTAAAACACGTAGAATTCCAATGCACATTTGATGTATATTCAATTGGAATTCCCATAGTTGTCTTGTTTCGTACATTGTACGATGTAATTTCCCTTAGCTAAATAAACTTCAAATTCAATTAAATCCATGGTTCGTTTCCAAGATTAATTTGATTTTTATATCTTTTGTTTGTACAATTAAAAACTTATTTTGAAATAAATACGTACTTGTAAATTATACTCGCTTAAAAGGTTTCGTATGCTAAGTTTGACTGGTCCTATGTATGCTAATATGTAGTATACTCTCTCTATCTCTCTCTAGGCACCTTATGTTTCCATATCCTTTCATATTTCATGATAAAGATAATTTTTTCTTGCATACGTGATGTCACTGAATATTGTAACAATAATAGATCACATTTATGTGTAACATTTCTGTATCTTTTTGTGCATGAAGAGATGAACTAATATGCCTTTGTATTATTTTTTTACTACTGTGCAACTTTAATAACCAATCATCGATGCTTTGCCCGGATCATCCACGTCAACTGTTGTTGTTTCACACGCCGCTCGGGCTTAATGATGCTGTGTTCCTTTTTGCGCGGTGCAAAAAACCTTCCGCAACATCACAACGACAACTCCTTGCCTGTATTCCAACCTATGCAGCGTCGGCGTTGGTTGAAATGGGCGATTCGCTAAAGCAGATGGCTGATGTTAAGTACTCTCTCGATGATAACATAAAACAAAACTTCCTCGAGCCGCTCCATCAGCTACAAACCAAGGATCTGAAGGAAGTCATGGTGAGTATTTATATTTTAAGTTTATTGAATATGAAGAACATTACGAAATATAAGAGAAAAGAACAGTTTTAAAAACAATTGGTTGAGTAGTATTTGAAATTTTGCTTGCGAAAAAAAAACTTACGACTGAAAGGACCTATCTGGACCTTGTCTTTCCTGCAAGGAATGTTTGTTACATGATAGTGGCAATAGGTGATATAGAGTTTATACCCCATGGTGGTGCTCGCTACTCATGGAAAAGAGAAAGTATAGAGGAAACATAACAAAGCAGTAGCTCTCTAATTATTATGGGATCGAACTGCAACAGTTACTAATGCGACGATGTTTAGCACGGTAAGATGGAAAGTGTATAGTTAAGGCAAGTGGTTGTCAGCTCCTGATTTTCATCTTACGTCGTCAATATTGCTGGTGAGACTATATTTTAGTTTCAGTAAATTGTGTTGTTGTTGTGCAGGTATAGGTTTTTCATTATTCAGATGTTGTGAAAATTAAATTCGAGAATTTAATGCATTTTTGTGCTGTTTTTATCCGTTAGCATCATCGCAAGAAACTGCAAGGAAGACGTCTTGATTTCGACTGCAAGAAACGGCGACAAGCCAAAGGTATGTAATTTCGTCAATCACATTAACGATCCTTCACTATTTTTCAACATATTTATTCCCTCATTTTATGATCAAACATGTATTATTTAAATTTTGAAATCATGTAAAAAAATAATGATGTTAAAAAATGGGTTTATTTATGCAAGCAATATGCAAAGGAAGTTAAGCTTAAAAAAGCAAATGAACGAACATTAACATCTAAGATATTATATTACAAAAAATCTGCACAAAATGTAAAATATTGTATTCGACGTATGGGGAGCTTTTCTATAAAACTTAATGTAGTAATGTAGCATTATTGGTCCTGGCCAAGCTTGGGTATGAATGTATTTATAATTTTATTGTTAAATTATTTTATTGGTTTTTAGCATTTCGTTTTCTTTATTTTCTTTATTTTCATGGCGTCGGATGCAAACGTTATATTGTTGAACCCTGGCAAATGTACACGCTCTCTTCTACACCGTCCTGATCCACATGTCCACATGACCGAACCTTGATATTTATGTTTTTATTTCAATGCTTATTGATTCCCTATGGTTTGTAACTGTTATTGTTGCTGATGCTTTGTTTGCCACGTCCTATTACTGCGAATAAACATGATGTCGTATGCAATGATGCTAATCATAGGGTCTCAAATTACAGATGATGAAATTAGGAGCGCGGAGGAGAAATTTGCCGAATCGCTACAGCTTGCACAGGTTGGAATGTACAATCTACTGGAAAACGACGTAAGTTGAAAGCGTTAAAATTACGTTGGTTGTACTCAACTATTGTTTCATTGGACAACATCCAAGAACGTAACGAAATTGCAAGAACATTCTTAGTTTAGTGTTTTAAAATTGTTGCTTGTTTTGGTTTTTCATGCTGCAACGCTTTCGTGTATGCATCACTGTGTGCGCGGTACTGCTCCACATTGTGATAAATCATCGATGTGTGGACTCCTTCTTTCATTGATGCGACGATAATCGGATGCAGGTCGAACAAGTATCACAGCTGGTAACATTTGCTGAAGGAATGCTCGACTACCATTCGCAATGTTCCGAAATACTAAAAGTATTAGTAGAGACATTAAATGAAAAGTAAGTAAAGAGTGTGCCTGTGTGTGTGTATTTCGCAGAAGCGAGTAATATGGACGTTCTTTCTTTTCAACAGACGCGAAGAAGCTGCAGCAAGGCCAAAGCATGAGTTTGTACCCAAGACACTTGCCGATCTGAACATCGAAATGCTGGGTTCACAGGACGGAATGAACGGTGGGGCTCATTTCCTTAATCCCAACAGGTTGAACAATTCCCATCATCACATGTACAGCTCCCAGCAAAATCTGTCCAATAACAAAAACCACAGCTCCAACCACAACAACAATAGTAGCCACTTTAACCGCAACCGACTATACGGCTCTCAGCAGAGCCTGTCGTCCACACGAAGCGGCGGTGCGTCGAGTGCATTTGGTGGTGTAGGTGGCAGAACAGGAGACACCAGTGGCATTGGTAGTACTAGTAGTGCCGATGGGTCTGAGATGCAGCCGCCATCGTACGGTTCGTCCGTCGATAGCTGGCTGAACGCATGGGATCAGCCGAATAATGGGGGATACACCGGAAATGGTAACAGTGGTGTTGGTGCTGGGTCTAAACCGGCTATTGTGAGGAGTACTGCGGCCAGCAGCGGAAACAACAACAATCGTTTTAATCTTAAAAGCAGTAACAGTACAATGTACAGTACCGCTACTACCACTAGCACCACAATGTTTGCTAACAACAACTACAGTGATCCTTGGTCAGGTGATTTGTTTTATTTTGTTTTATATATGTCTTCATTTATTCGGTTAAGAATTCCTTTAAGTAAACCATGTACCATTGAATAATGCGCTCCGATTGTTTCGTTCCGGTAAATAACGTATATATTATATACTTTTGTTTGTTATGTGATGTAACTTAAACAAAAAAAAAATGAAGTTAAAATTTCCAATTTCTCTTTTAATAGAAAGATTGCTCATTTCTGTGAACTGCTTCATGACAAGCGGTGCTTCAAAATATGAAATAGCACGTAAAAAAGCCATAGACAACTAGCATTGAGAATGGAATATACATTCAAATGGTCTGATAAAAAATGCTCTGAAAACGAAACTTTTGTTTAGATAAATGATGAACTGAAAGTATTTCAACACTATTGATTCAGTCATACAAAATGTTTTGAATAACGTTACAATGTTGTTGCTGTAAACTTTTGACTGTTTAGCCTGTGCGAATACAAACGATATAATTAATTGTATTTCACATATCCGTTGATTTATTGGAATTTGTTTTGTTCGTCGCCGATTGTGCTAGTGCTTTCCTAAGCGCATTATTGATTGGTACAATTATGTTATCATAAGTTATTATTGTAATTAGACGATAATTTTTTGAAAAATTTTGTATTTTACTTTACAAAGTCATTAGTTATTATTGTAAATTATAATAATTCACACGTTTTATATTTCAAAAGAACATGCAAACCTAATTCAATTACGGTGATGGTTGGGATATGCACTTCGTCGATCATTTTAGTGTACGAATGAATTGTGACTGTGACTTTGCATGAGAATTTTCGTACCTGCATTGCGCATACATGATTTCATACAGCAAGCAGCCAGTTGAAAAGGATGTTTAACGAACTGGCTGTCGAGAACCATATATTGCTGCACAAGCGTAAAAGTTTAATTCATTTTATAGTATCATGCACGTGTCACACCATAAAAGGCATGTATTAGTGCGAATGAAATGTGCAGTCTCTTTGAGCAAAAATGTATCAGCACTATGCAAGGCTTACTATAATCGTACAGCAAATAAGAATAGGATCTAGTCAATTGTATGCTTCGCCTATTCGTCTTCTTTGATATTATGATCTGATTGATCTGTCATATTATCGGCCCTCTAGATTATGTCATAACACAATGGCTGGATAGTTACTCCGCTACCACTACACCGCAGGCTGCTGTTGTGTGTTGTATGTTTAGTGAACCATTTTATTGAATTAAAATTTTTTCGGATCTCGTCGAAACCATACATTTGCTGTTCATGCTGGTGATGGGAATTTGCTTCACAGTTATAGTTATGTAAGTTAGTTATCATTGTCATCGAATCCTGCCGAGGTCCTTTTCATTTCTTCATTTGTATTTGTATAACGGAAAGCTACAACGGATGCTGTTGTTTTAGTACATTTTTCTCTAATTATTAATGTAATTTTTATTTTTTTTTTATTTTCGCCAATTTTTATTTTTTATACGAACTTTAAACATGTTGCATCACGTTATGTGGAGTAGTTTTTGTATGCTCTATTTCATCGTTGTTTCTCATACTTCTACCTCTTTTTGTGTCATTGAAGTCTCACTGGTGAAATCTGTTGAAATGTATTTGGAAAAGTTTAATTTTCTTGTGTTTTTTATCGACTGTATTGTTCAATCTATTCAATCTATTCAATCTATTCATAATTTATTGTCGATATGAAGCTATCGATTAACGAAAGGCTCGATTTCCGAAAGCAGTGAAAGAGGTTGTTATACACTTCCTAAATATTTTAATTTGTGGTTTGGCTTGTTTTCCAATCTGTTAAGTGTTTATTTGGTATTCCAAACTGCATTATAAATTTAAAAAAAAACAACCATTTAGTTGCTTGACAACTAAGTTGCTGTCTACAGTATAACAATTAATGTGTTTCTGAATGATTGTTTATATATCTTCCAATATCTCTCTTTCTCTTTCTATATTTCTCTCTTTTTCTCTTTCTCTTTCTCTCGTTCTCTCTAATTCGGATGAAAATAAAAACACATGATTACACATCTGTCGTTATATTTTACATAAATGTGTTCTTGCTATTTGTATTACTTACATATCGCTAGGCGGTTCATCATCACATCTCAGTTCGCCGGTCAATAAACCGACACATCTGGAACTTTTGGGTAACGGTCAAGCACAGGCGCGTTCTACTAATGGTAAAAAGAATGAATATCTCTCTGAATCTCCGAATAAAGTTTTAATTTGGCCTAATTAAATAACAATAACACACACTATAACAAATGCATATGTGGGCTAAAAATATAGCAACGATATATGTGTTGTAAACGATATGGTTTTGGTAGTCTGTTCGAATTTCAAGCTATTGATTTTGATTTTTCTTTACTATGGAACGTCTGTTTGTTGTTAATTGTTGTCGTTTACTAGTACTGTTGCCGACGTTTGTCATTTTGTGAGAAAAAAAGACAAAATGATCAGATCATTGCCTTTGTTGACACTGACACCGTCCCGTTTGCTTTATGTGTTCGTACTTGAATGTTCTTTCATGGAATGGCTTATGTGCTGTTATGAGCTTCGTCGACAATGCATGAACTAATTAGTTTTATTTTGTTGGGTGTGATATGATTTACGTTAGAAAAAAAGATTAAACAGTAATTTTTGTTGTCTCATACATTCATTTGTCATAACAACCTATATCCAACTCACTAGTAAATGATCTGCCGCTAATTCATATATTAAAAGCTTATCATACAAGCTGGGTGATGTATTGTAAATCTTTCCTTTGGAAGATGGTCTGTATTGCGAGCGCTAAAATTAGATTACAAAATAGTTAGTACATTGAATAGAATATCGTGCACAGTACGCAAACACTACATTTGAAATTAAAATTCAGTAGTTGCAACTCCTACTAAATGCAGCGTTTTGTGTCCTTCAGTTACTAATGCTCATTCAAATGTTTATGTTTATTAGCATCGCCATTGCCGTCGCCCATGCGTTCACCCGCAAGAACTCCGATGCCAACAAAACCGACGCAACCCTGTTGCACGGCGTTGTACGACTTCGAGCCGGAAAATCCCGGTGAATTGGGATTCAAGGTAAGTGAATGCTAAATTACTATCACATTCAACGTGCGTAAGTTTAAACCGAGGTTTTATCGTTTTTTTTTTATAGGAAAATGATGTCATTACTCTCATTCAGCGTGTGGATGAAAATTGGTTTGAGGGCAGTTTGAATGGAAGAAACGGTTACTTCCCCCAGTCATACGTACAGGTTACCGTGCCACTGCCCAGCAACTAAGCAGTATCTTGCGAAGCGAAAATTCTGTTACTTCCCAGAAATTAGATTGTAAAACTAATGCGAAAGCCAACCGTATAATAACTAACATTAGAAAAACAGAAGAGAAAGCCGTAAGAGAAGTCAAATCTAGAGGCAAGTATTTTTGGTTCCTCATGAGTTTATGTGGTTTTCCGGCACCATGGCTACTATCAAGTTAACGTTTGGGCATGAAATGAACAGGTCCCGCTGGGATTGGTACGTAGATCAGCATAGCTAGCGCCAAATCGTTGACCAGGAACTAAATCGTAAGCTTTTCTGTATATGTTCCTAGTGTTTTAGTCTAGAAATTTTATTCTCAGCAATATTTGGCACTGATTTTACGTTCATAAAAACCGATGGTTGAGGGGAAGAAAAAGAAACAGATAATATGTTCCTCGTGAAAACGCTCTCCCGATGAAAGGAAATGAGAATCATGCTTGGCTTACGGATGCATCTCAACTCACACAACTTTTAACAACCAAACGAGATTAAAGCGAGGTTCATTGGTGGATGTACACTCTTTCCATAGACAAGTTATTACTTGAGTGAAGTATTTTATTGATCGTAAATAGTATACAAATGCCTAGTGATGATAGGATTCTCCTCCTCAATTCCGAATTTTGTTTTATAACACACGTGTTTGATTTTGTAACTGTTTTGCGAATACTGCATATGCTGCAATCGTATCGTATTTAATGACAATGAACACATTTGTTTATCATATGCAAAATCTGGCAATTGGATGCTTGATGCAATGTTACGAATGTTACGTTTTTATCAGGAAGGAAGTGGTCGATTTTAAAAGAGTTATGTTTGTCGGTAGCAGCGAGTTATTGCCATACAAAGGACGTTCTGTTGAAATTTGATGAGATTATTAAAGTGAAGTTGTTTGCGCCCCTAATTTGAGTCTTTCCTTGTTGGGTTTCCGGTACCATTTATTCGATGCATTATTAATGCTTTTGCATACCGCTTACAGCGATGTGAGTGGGTGTCCATAGCAATCGTTTTCCAGCTAGAGTTCACTTCGTTTACTTTCACAAAACTATCATTAAGATTAAGACATGAAACGCTCTCTTGTTGCATCCGGTTGCAAACGATATTGGGAATGAATGAGACATTGTTGATGGATACATTTAGAGCGCACATCGCGTAAAGAAAGTTATAAAGGTAATGGTAGTTTGTACAACTGATTTGTAAGCAATCGCGTAACCTAGCATTGATGGCACGTATTGAACTCTTGTTTGTTATAATTTTTACACGCAATATTGAGGTAAATAGTTATGTCAATCACATTACAATCTAGAGCGTACTGCGCTAAATTGAATATTAACAGTTCAGGTAGGTGACACACGCCCCAACAATTGTAACCACTTTATTACATTGCAATGCACTGAGCTCATGCAAGCGTAAATGATTCCAATAATCTAACTTCAATTGCCAGCCGGTGCGTGTCTTTGCTTTACATTTGCCACATATTCTTGCTCAAAGTTAAACAATTGTGGGGATAGTGATTGAGTTCAGTTAATAAAGCGATATTTTGAAATGTGTTATGGACTCACGCGTTAAACGAAAGTGAATTACGTTGTCATATAGGCAAAGATTTTTTTCTTGCATGCATTGACCTTCGTTTACGTACTATTTGTTTAGCGCAATGTAACAATTCGTGTTCGGCACATAATTCTTTTGGTTTAGATATCGTTCGGCTACTGATAGAAAACGTTATTCCTCGACGAATCACACGGTTTGCTGTATCGTTAGTTTCGTAAGTTTTTCGTGCAGTTATCGTGATATCGGTATAGAGTATTATTTGTACATACGATTTAGTTAATTATGGTAGTTCTAGATTTTGTTCGCTATTTTAACGTTACTCAGAGTCACTAGGTTATAGGTTTTTTTTTTAATGAATAATGTTTCAAACAATTCATATCTCTTTTGTTTTTTTTTCTCCCATTTGCTAATGCGGCTGTTTTTGCTGGTTTGTTTGTGTGAACAACAGCAAAATACTAAGCAAACATAAAGTAAGTTTTGCGTCCGAAAATATAAAAATTATATGCTTTAACGAATTCTGGCTGGGATTTGGATTTAAGAGTATCTTCACACTTAGTTGCGATTGTAGTGAGAGATTTGTGAATTGAGGCTGATGACGATGAAATGTTTTGCGTTATGGAGTCGTTTTCTTCTTACAATTTGAAGAATTTTAAATTAAAAAAATCAATCACATGGTTCAAGATAGTGCTACGCGCATCGTAGCGATACTAACAGACCAGTTTGTGAATTTATTTTTCGGTGGAATTGTAGTATACAATTAAACTAGATGAACGATTGAAACGCGATTCAAATCATAACTATATACCTTTGCTGATCAGGAACAAACGAATCGTACTGCTATTATGATTTTACCATGTTTATCAATTAATCCACATCGGTGGTGGGAAGTAACGAAAGCAGCAGAATCGCAAATGTACTGAATAGTGAGGGACGGGAATATTAAGCAAGTAAAACAAAAACAAAGTCCATAAATAACACATGGAGACGGTGCGGTGGAAAATGGGTCAAACGATACAGAAGCAAACGGATAGTGCCCGAAAGTTCTAACACATTTTGTTTACTGACGTACACCGAACCGTCAGCGCCTATAAATCCTCTTAACTTTAACATTAGTGCATGACCTATTGATATGAAATTATATACAACCAAAGATATTTACCCTCGAAGCACGAAATAAAGAGTCTATTAATGATAACCACCAGTGGTAGGGACGAACGATGGGCCTCTCCGTCTTAAAAAGATGCGTCATAACAGGAACAGTAAAGCCGTGCTCTTCCCATCCGGTGTATTGTTGCAACATGATGGTAATTGATATGATGATGGGAACGACGTAGCAGGATATATATATATATATATATACACACACACACATATGTATTTACAAACACTACAAAAAAAATCTATATGTCCAAACGCTTACCAAGATCAAAACGAAACAAATCTGTTATCTTGCTGATTGGTGAATTTTCGCAGATATAGGTAGGGTTTTTAATTCATATTCGGGAAACAAGTAACCGTGCGTGGGGACAAAGGAATACGAATACACTATGACCCATATCTTCTAGCTTTCTAAGCTTGCAATCGTTGTTGAACGTGGTTCTTGTGTAACTTTACACAATTGTTTTTTTTTTTTATTTACGCTCTTAGGTAGCTCGTGGTGAACGAACGTGCGCATATGGCCTTGGTGCGGTTGCATACGTTCTTAACTGTACCGTTCCATAATACAATCCTGCTCTTCTTCACGCTTTTCAGCAAATACTGGAAAGCTATTTTTCTCCACACTGAGTGTATTACGTCCCTATCAGAATTAAAATATGGTGTATATAAACAGCACTGAGTAGCCATTGCCGCTGTCGAAGGAAAGTAAAGCATCTAGTATTCACATTCCCACCTGCACACGGACTCAGAACACTCAAACACACACTCACTCAAACACACACTCACACAAACACACACATACTAAAGATTCAATCGAATATTTACACACACATACACATGTCTTTGCAACAGTATAAGTTCAGAAAGGATGACGAACGCAATTTGTCTTGCAACCTAACTTATGTCAGTGAACAAAATGATGTAAGTAAAACAAGCACAAAAAACAAAAACAACAAATCTTCTCCTATACGCATAAATTCCATTTCCGTAGCTGTTGTAAGTGAACAGCACCGAAAACAAAAAGGGCAGACACCCCACGTCCACCCTTACACGTCCCCGTGGACCGTGATCATACAACGTAGACGGTAGAACGGTAGAAAACTCTGTACCGTATTTGCATCTGGTTTCGTAAAACTCAAATCAAGCACCTTCGAATTACAAATGAAATGACATGAATCTCTCAAACAATAGAATACACACATGTTTGCATACTGAAGAAATAGCTTCACTTCCGTAATGAGCAATGCTGTGTCTGACAACGGTTCTAGAAAATGAAATGCACCATTTTATTCGTTGGTTAAAAATTGTTGTTACATTTTTTTGACAAATTTTCAATTCTACTTGCGATGTCTATCTGGCAACTTGCGATGTGTAGTGGGCAACCTTTTAACTATGAAAAAAAAAATACAACATACGATTTGTTCATGATTTTGTTTCATTGATCGGTTATCGTTTGTGTTATTCGTGTTTAAACTGCACGAACTTACGATAGTGGCAGTAACGAGTTTAGTTCGAACATGTGTTGATTTTTTCCGTTTTCTTGCAATGCACTTATTATTGTTTAATCTTTAACACAGAAAAGCCATAAAAGATTCGAATTTTAATCGCTCGAATGCATTCGATTGGAGCAAAAGATCGTCATACAATATTGAAACACTTTCAAATATCATCTTAAAGGACAATACATAGTTGTTAAATTAAAATATAAAGAATCTGTGAATTGAGACGGGCATGCAAAGATGCAAAGATTTACAATCTTTACGGTTTACGACTTTAAGTGGAATTAAACAAGAAAAACATAGAGTAAAACCTAAGGCAGACAACATGGCGCAGAGGTGGTAGAAGTTTTAGACGGAAGATAATATGGAAGCGAGCCAATAGAGTGTTATGAAAGTCAATAGAGATGGTTAAATCAATCGTAAATACTGAAATATTATATTTGAATCGTAAAAATATATATATAAAGCAAGACAAAAGCAAACCAGAAGTCAAACATGTGTGTGAATGTGGCATGTGTATGATTAATGACAAATAGTTTCATTATTTGAAGTATGAATATTACCTTTACTTCAGTGTGTTATCATAAGGCAGAAAGCGTGTACTAAACAGGCTCGGAAAGGGGATTGGGCCTACTGTCAAAAGATGTGAAAATATTACATGTAGTTTCGTGACCAGGACGTGCGGACATCGTCGAGTTGAGGATACTCAATAAACACACATAGTTCTTGACACATTGACGTACGGGGAGATTGCCGATGTGTTTATATTGTAGCGATAGTTGCGAAAATATACAATCAGTTTGGTGGTAAGTACTAACAAAACCTGTGCGATATTAAATATGTCAACTGTGTGCTGTGCGTTAGAATTAAATTCATTAATATTTAATGTAAATACTATCATCACCGTCACAAAGCCGTTGCTCTCGAACTAGACCCTTTGTCGCCTATCAGCTATGATGGTTAAACCAAGTACCAGCATGTTTCGTCCCATAATGTTCAGGACGAACGGATGGGGGAAGGTTTTCCAATTAGTCTTTCTACTACTTTCTACTTTGCTTCCATGTATGACGTTTATATTAACGTTATTTGTATAAAAACGTTCACGTTCCGTGCATTATTTCGTCCGCCATGCACGGCCGTAAAACCAAGAATAGTGTTTTCGTTAGGTGGTGTTTTTCAGACGACAGTATCGGTGTCATCTTATCCGTTTTCTTCTAGTGACGTGGAAAACCACAAAGTGATAAGAGATGATTAAAATTATTGTCTAGTAACCTGGTAACATGGCCAACTTCACCGTACTCATATATGGTCCTTATTTTAGGGGCTTTCTTGTACAAGACAAACAATTCAAGACATGTTTAGAAGACATTATTTCACCTTTCTCATCATTGCAGAGCGGATAAATGAATGAATTTCCAATGTTCATTTTGCTTCATGGTTCATTTATTCATTGCACATCATTGCGTTCATTTTCGTGTTCATTGACTACGAAAACGCCCTGGATCGGTGACTAGCAAATCACAAGCGATTTAAATTAAAACGACCGCCAGAATCCCATCTCATAAAGAGTTGAATTATTTCTTTCATGTAAAGAATTCCATTTATAGTCACTCAGGGCTCAGCACGCACCCATAATATTACTTCCGTTTCAGGCAACACCGAAGATGGGCAAAGCCTACTTCGTCTTCAAACTATTTTTTTCTGCATACGTTTCGGATGGGGTAATGTTTGTCCCTCCAAGGATTTCTTACCAACGAAACTCTAAGCACAATTGACAGATCACTGATAAACTGAAATGAAAATTCGGTTTTTTTCTGATTTATAAAGCATTTATTAAATAATACATTTCTACACATCCGGCGATTTTTGTCTCATCAACAATAGATTTTCTATATGTACACCGTTTACTAAAAACCTACTATGAACAGTGGTGTATGCGATTTTTATTACAGGGTTCTTAACTATAACTCGTAAAACTGACAGCAAAGTAAAATGGAAGGACAAAATGACGAAGCAAGGGTTTGTCGACTCGTTTCAACGATCTGCTACTTTACAACTACAAATGGGTATGTATGTGTGTGTGTGTGTGTGGATATTTTTTATATAAACAGAGTGAAACAGCCGATTTATATTATACGCTAAGCTGAACACGATCCTTGTTCGAGTAAACGGGTAAGGATTTGCCGGTTGTTTGCACTTGCTTCGAATTCGAATTTATTTTTGCGAATAAGTGTATATTATGTTATATTACATCAAGATCGCTAATCCTAAGTTATTCCCTACGGTACGGTGTCCCGTGCGTCTTATTCTTCGTTTAAGTATTTTTGCACGCTTCAACGCAATATACGTGTAAAATGGGGAGTTTTCCTTGCATTTATTCTCGACCATCGTTCCCACTCTTTCATTAGTGTGCTACGGAATGATGAGGGAGAATTTAATACTAACGTCCATTTCCGATCGAGCCCAGCAAAGCTGCGCAAAATTTCGTCCCATACGTGTTGGTGTAGGGATTTTAAATAATCATAACGCAGCTCAACACACCTGATAGGTGTTCTTCATGATAAAAAGTGTACTACAAACGACTGCAGTGCTGCACACACGATACAGCCATAAGCTAAAACTTACGTTCCAGTACGTTAAAAAAAAAATACATTCCAAATAGTTTCTCTTCCAGTTGTTGTGTTCAATTAAAAGTTCAGGGAGACTGTGCATCTGCTACGAACTACGCTGTAAACATGGTGCAGCAATTTTGGGAATAAAAAGGTTATATAAATACACATCGTGTGAGTACCGTTCCGTATATCTATGTTTTTTCTGATTTTTTTGGCATTCAAGCTTTCCCCACAACTTCTTCCACCACTCTCTGGTCGTCCAGGGAAAGAATTACAAGGGTGTGTGTGTGTGTGTGTATGTTGTTGGTTCATAACTTATTGTCCTTATTGTAGATCGTGCGGTAAAAGTGAGCGTGAGTGAAGTAACTTTACAAAACTAGGAGAATGTAAACGAATGCACAACAATTAAGCTAACTGTCCGTAAAACGTTGGTCGTTTGTGCGGGGACATATTTCACATCCGAGTGTACTACAACCATTTGCAACATGGCTGGTAGGTGTGTAATGGGGGAAAAAATGTTAAAAAGGTATGGGAAGCAGAGAGTGAACCAACCTTTCAGCAGAGTAGCTGAAAAGAGTGAAAATCGACTACAGCCTACTATAATACATCGAGTACTCGCAGCACTTACATCGACAATGATTATGTCGAAATATGAAACGTAGTAGCAACTAGATACTTATTGCAATACACTAGGTGAAAGGAGAATGGTGGAAGGGAGGGTGGGGAGGGGGAGAGTAGGGGTGAACAAAACATAAAATACTACATATTTATGTAAATATAGGTATATATATATATATATATATATATATATATAACATTATGCACACTTGTTTTTGTGACACTTTTTTCCCGCCTACTTTTCGCGCCTACTCTGCTCCATTTGAGGATTTGAGGCATTTGTGAAGCAACCGGTTGTTTGCTTGTTTCTCACATGTCTTTACGCTTCTGCTACTGCAGTGCACGAATGCAGGGGATGTTTGAAAAGTTTTTGGATATGGGCGCACACACACACACACACATGCATATATGTCTTTTTGTTAATTTATTTTGCTACACTTTCATTTAATATTGCGCTACCCAGCTGTATTCGTCTAACTTGTTGCTGCCTTTAGTGAAAAAAGCTACTACTAACGGAATGGTTGCAGAATGGTGTAAGAAATGTATGACAGCACTCCTAGGGGCTGGCACACTACTGCACACCACTTCTCGAATTCATTACAGTACAAAACAAACAAACAAAAAAAAATATCCATACGTTATAACGTCCTGCTCTGTCCCGTTCGGTGACTGCTTTCGCTAGTCGGTGGAACACGTTACTACTTGCACTATACTTATAATTTGTACCATCTGTTTACTAATAACAAATCATTTCAACATCTTCTTCACGCAGATCACATCACGCGTCGCTCGCGTGCAAGGTGTGCCGATGAACAACGTATGCAAAAAAATAAAACGAGATGCGGACATTTAAGTATGGTTCGCTGGTTGGGCTTTGCGGCTTATTTTTACACCCCCCTCCTTCTGTACGCGCTGTAGAGCTTTGCTGCCATATAGAGTAAATGAACCATCGGTTGGGCTCACTGCGTCTTTTGATGAAAGGAAAGCAAATGTTGGTGCATTTCATTTCGCGCATTTGGCGCCTGCGGAGTATTAGCGCACAGCGAAACAGCGGCTTTTTCTTGTTTTGCCCCTCGTAAGAGTTCAGTATGTTTAGTTAGTAATAAAAAAAAAGATGCTCAAGTTAATATGTGTTCATGTGAGCGACCTACGTTTCAACGGGTGGATAGCTAAACGTGACGAGCGATCAGCGGGCACACGAAAGTTCAATCATAGAACTGGATGAGTATTTCGAAGAGAGTTGACCGCCAATTGAGGGCAGCGCGTTGTTGAAGTTGATGGTGAGACCTGCTCTATGAAACGCTAAACCCTCATCAGCGTTGTATACTGTGGTGACGATATACATGGGTGCTGCATAATCTTGCATGCCAAGGTGGAATTCGGTAAGTACGTTGCTTACAGTTTTCTTTTTTTTTTTGGTAAAGTTATCTACTTTTGCAAATACTATTATAATAATGATGCGACGGAGTTTTTTTTATGTTTTTCACTTCTCATACTTTGTTAGTAAAGGTCGATGTATTAATGTGGACAACGAAACGGGTAGAATAGAAATGGGCTTTTGTAACGATAGTGGTAGAAGTTATGGAAACGAAATGAAAAAGATAAAGAAACACGGTCCGAACGTTTTGAAACAGTAACGAATGAAAACGAGCAACAACAACAAAAAATGTACATAAATAAAGCACACTCGCTTTGGAAGCTACTCGCAAAGATCGAATGATATTGATCAAATAAAAAGTCAACCGGCAGAAAGAACCAAAACAAGCGAAGGATGTCAAAGAATTTGATTCAATGAATAACTTGGGGAAGGGTGAAGAAAAGTTTTATGCACGAATGACGGTTAGCTGCGATACAATATCCAACGTGTTTAGTGCGTGTAAGTATGATTGGGTTGTAAAAACCGTATCGTTTAAGTAGCGGTTAGTTAGATAGTTGGCACGCAGTTCATTTGTAGGAGAGTGAACATAGTGTAGGAGAGTGAACAGAGAGTTCACTTCAGAAAGTGACGTTTTGTAACGCTCGATAAGTCTATACAACATCCATAGTGTGTGTGTGTGTATGTTTTTGTGCGATAGTCTCGAAAGTTGTTCTAATTACATTGCTTTGAACTCTTTTTTTCTCCATCAAGCACATTACAAGCGTATACACTAGTATCCCAAACGGCAAAACGTAAGAACAGACTGCGGTTGGACGTTTCGGTCACCGTAGGTGCCGGGTAAGGATTATCCCCCCATTTTGATCGTACGCCGGTTTCTTCAATCACAAAATGTTTGCTAACGACTGTCAGCTGTGTAAGTAAGTAATCGATTTCGGGTCCGACAAATACCGACAACGTGAAAGAGTTGAAAGATTTGCGCTAAACCAACAACAAGCTGCCAAGTTTTGAAGTATTCAATCTTCCTAAGGAAAATCAAGGCAAAACTCGGCATGCTTTGTTGAGCTTCGAGCATTAAGGGGGATGCTTCCGCTGTCGCAGTCGCTACTGTTATCATGTAGTGGAATGAATTGACGGAGTATTTGTTGGTCGTCCAGAGAATGCGGCCATCGACGTTAATTAGCTTAAATAAGTGAAAGAGAATCGAGCCATTACATGTGTCACTGATTTAGCTTTCAAACTGCACTCGTGACGCGTTCGGTGGTTCATACCACCCGGCGACTGGCTTTCGGTGAGCCTTACAGTGACGCAAACAGCTCGTATCGCTGGTGCCGTTGGAAATACCGGCGCAGATAGCTCCGCTCGTACTCGTTCGGTGCACGATCCACCTCACCGGTGTGGAAGTGTTCGGGCGCGGACAGTGCCATCAGCACCGGTGGCATTACGTATCATTCGTGCAGATTTTTGCTGAGCAGCAAGTTGTTATGATGCCCGGACAGATGGCGGACCAGCTCCTGCAGCGTCTCGAAGTACAGCGTGCAGAAGCAGCACGTGTACCTTCCGCCCGCTTCGGGCGAATTGATAATGTTCCGATGCACCGAGCAGAGATGCTTGAGCAGGTGCGCCTTTTGCTTGAACATCGCTACGCACAGCCTACACGCGAACGGTTTCTCGCCCGTGTGAACCCGCAAATGCGTCTTCAGGTTCCAGGACATGCCGAACTGTTTCCCGCAGTACTCGCAGCGGTATTCGCGCACCGGCGTGTTGCCGCTGCCTAGTCCGCCGCCAGCTCCACCACCACCACCACCACCCCCACTGGCCACCGATCCAGAGCCGGTGCCAGCCAAACTGCTGGCAGCATTGCCACTGCTACCACCGCACCCACTACTTCCACCGGAACGGGCACTGAGCACCGCCTCCGCCTGGCTGCTTTCGAAGTTTTTCATCTGCTGAATCAATTCGGCCGGGCTAGTGTCCGTGTTGGCGCTAGCCGCGTGCAGGTACGGCACGGCCAACAGATCCGCCGGACCACCGGGCAATGCGGCCAGCGCAGCCGATGGCCACGGGTACACGAACGGGGCAACCGCGAGCTTGTTATCCGCGCTGGGCGGACGTATCCGATTGTTGTTGTTACTGCTGGTGTTATTGTTGTTGTTATTATTGCTGGACGAATGGTTATTACCGAGTGCCGCAATATCGGTGGGACGGGGCGTACCGGGCGATCCGGGTCGGGCATCTGGACGTGCGTACGAAAAACAAAGACCGTAAGAAGTAAGCATAACACCATCCGAACACCGGTTAAAGGGTCGTAATGCCACCGCTACGGTTGCTATGGCAACGAGGCTATACGGCGCACAGTATCCTTGGGTTTCAACTTACCTTGCAGGTACGATGGTGGGGCCGAGAGGAAACACTTGCGTGTCCGCAAGTCCTCCAAGTAGCTCGGCACGAAGGGTGGATTTTGCGCCGGCGAATTGTGAAATCCGGGCCGCCGTTTCCGGTGCGGCGTTACGACATAGTTGTCCGGTGAACCGTGCAGTAGCTCGTGCTCGAGCGGTTTCAGCGATTCCGCGTCCGAGTGTATGTAGTACGCTTTCCGCTTGGTGCGAAACGGATCCAAATACCGCGGGGGTAGCAGATTCTGTGAACGAAACGAAACGAACGAACGAAACCGGGCATTAGACGGGCCTGGCCTGGGAAAATCGGCGCCAACGACGAACGCTTACCTTCGTCGGTGCGTTGCCTATTGTTTCGACGTCGATGTTGGCATCATCCGAATCTGCGTCCTGCTGTTGCTGCTGCTGCTTGACGATCGACAGGTTGACAGGATCGGACGAACTGCGCCTTCGGCTGCGCAATGATTCCGTGCCACCGGCACTGTTCGGCGTCCGGCTGGTTGCCTCCGCACGTGCCTCATCGTCTCCCATATCGCGGTCCTCCACGTCCAGCTCAAAATCTTCATCCTCCTCCGGGTCCGGATCGTCGGCGCTATGTCTCGCCGACGGTGTCCGTCGATCGACGATGGACGTCCGGGATGCTTCGATCGATGCATCACCCCCTCGGCTGCTGCTCGATTCACTCCGTGTTTCTCCAACCGTGCTTGCTCCTTCGTCACCTGCGATGCCACTTCCGCCACCGCCACCACCACCACCACCACCACCACCACCACCACCGGCAGCACTTCCTCCGCCGTCATCTTCATCGTGTCGGGTGATCTGCTGCAGGTTGTTATTGCTCTTGATGATGGCCTCCTCCACTTCGTCCAAATAGTCCGTATCCTCGCGGTCACCGCCATCCTCCGAGCTGCCGGCCGAATGGTGCTCCCTTTTCACACTAATTTTCCGACTAGCCGGACTACCGTCACGAGATCCCGCATGATCCTGACTCTTCGTGCGCCTTCGACGATGATCAATTGCACCGATACCCTCGTTCCGGTTGATATCCACCAACGGTTCCGATTTTTGCGACTCTGGAAAATTTGGAAACAACACATTGTAGCACTCACGTTTGGGTTGAGGGGTAAGAAACCCCACCCCCCTGTCCTGCCATGTCCACTTACCACTGTCGTTGGAGCAATCGGAATTTTTCCATATGCTCGGCTTAATTTGTAATAACGCTAGGAGATCTTGAAGGTGATGCACCTCGCTGGCGGGTACGTACACTTGCCCGGAGTACAGGAAGTCGAGAAGCAGCCGGAAGTAGCATACCTGCACGTCCGGGAAGTAAACCGTCGTTTCACCCTCGAGGACTGGCGTTTCTTCCAGAATCATTCTGTGTATCAAGGGCGTTCAGAAGCATTACAATTTACACTCGGTCGCCCCCCCATAAACCCGGTCCGTCAAATCTTACCGTATGAGAGGACTGGCGGCGGCCAGCACCAGCTTGTGCGCCCGGACAGTTTCCTTGCCATCGCAGATGAGCAGCAGATCGGTCGCATGCTCCCCGCGAAATGCTGCACCAATTTCCTGGAGTATGCACTCGCCGTGTTTGCTATAGTGCAGCATCAGCATCCTAACTGTGGGGCCAAAAAAAAAAAGAAGAAGAGCAGAAAAATCATCACATTAATACACATTCCATTCGGTGCGAGGGTTTGTAAGAAGAGCGTAGGATTTATTTCGGCTGTAAGCAAACGATTAGCTTCAATTTGAAGCACGATAGAATATGCATCTGATTGTTTACTCGCACCGGTTTTGTAGAGCGTTTCAATTTTGCTTTATTTTTCTACAAAACTATTTGATTCCATTTCGTTGCAAACCTTGACACGGTTGTGAACATTAAAATTAGCGCTCAAAATTACCTATTTCGGTACTAATTGACATATGGGTGCGTTTGGAAGGTGCGAAAAATCATCCAAAAATTCGAAACAACGCTGGCGGTAACGATTTTATGAAAAGCCCTTCCCTTTTTTTGTTTATTTTCTTCTCCGTAGATAAAACAGAAAAAAACACACCATTCACAATTTTTAACCATCAAATCCATTGGTATGTAATAGGAAAAGAAAACCTAAGCTCTTCCTTAATTTTTCAACAGAATCTGAATCGTTTCTTGTATCTTGTTTCTTGTTTCTATTGCTAGTAGCAGTATTGTTTTATTTGAGAATAATATGATAACACATGGTACAATTTTACAAACGGCTTCCTAATGGGATCGGCTTCTGTCTTTCCTCATTATTTCATAGGTTAAATTTAGCTTTGTCAAAAGAACTCTCATAGATCACCATTTTTGGTGTTAATTGATAATTTAAAGTAGGAACATTTTGTTAAAAAACCCACATTGTAAGCAAAAGAATAAAACAAAAATCTACCGGTATGATATGACTGGTCTTACTAAAGCAACGTAGATCATAAGTTTATTCCTTAAGATAAGCTTTGATTTTTTGCTTAGTAAAACTTTATAAAGTGCGGAAACTTTGTTTCGCATGTAATATGATAACAGGAGGTATCTTTTTTTTTAAATCTAATATTAACCAAGATATTTAACATTTTCTTTACATGAAATGTTATAGTGCTCAAATTGCAGTTGACGGATAGGTATTTTGTTTCGTTTAGTAAATCTAGTGAAAAATATAGCTTCTGATTTATTGGCATTTGTTTTTAATTTGCATTTAGTGCAGTATGTTGGGTACTTTTGGAGGGATACATTTACTTTATCTATCGTTTTATCTATTTTACTATCGTTTTTATGTGTCATCAGCATACAAATATTGTTTGCAATTATGCATTTTGGGAATTTCTGATGTATAAATGTTGCATAGAATTGGAGAGAGAACACTAACTTCTGGAACACCTGCTCCAGGAACGTAAATTTCAGAGCTGTTGTTTCTAATATAAACTGCATTTTTTCTACTTAAGGTAAAAGTATAAACGATGTGGATTAGATAGGTTGCAAAATTTAATTTAATCATTTTGTACAGCAGACCTTTATGCCAAATGGTTTCAAAAACCTTTCTTGAATCTGGCATAAAAATATGTAGATTTTTTTCTGCGTTTCTATTGAAAATAATTTTGTTTCCTTATAAGGGAATGGAAACAAAAACTAAGTAGTCCCATGTTAGGTAACTAAGTAGCAACGTATCAAACAGAAATGTCCTGAAAACTAGTACAGTTTGCTTCGTTTAGCGTATGCTTAGTAGTGAATTGAATAAAAAGAATGTTTCGAATGCTTCAACCTTGTACCAGTTTGTCAAGCGAGTCATAAAAACTTTGAACGTAGAAAAACGAAATAGTTACCTAAAATCGGAAAAGCTTTAATCGGCAAGGCTCGTACTTTTCAATGCTTTTAAAATTTTCTCCAACTTTCAACAAAAATTTGTTAACATACTAGCGATTCCTGCATGGTAGCGCATTGAAATCTATGACAAACCAGCCCTTTCCTGGGGACAATCGGTACGGTATAGTTGTTTCACTCTGATGCATCGGTTTCGCATATACACTATGCAACAGCGCTATTTGCTTTCCTGCCGTTTGTTGTATGACCGTTTCATGTGCACGATATGTACAACGCCACATTATCACGAGCGTATAACGAACAAAAAGGAAGAAAAACAAAAAAAAAAAACGATATAAAAATCGTTGCGCACGCGTACTTCCTCTCTTCACGTGTGCGGATGTGCTTTATGATGCAAAGGGAAACTAGGCAAGATAAAAATCTACCAATTTGGCATGAACCAGCTACGAACGGGCGCCGTATCCTTCTCCCATTGGGAGAGTGGATGACAAAAAAATGCAAAACAAAAAAAACTTGCCCATCGAGAAAGTGTTGTTTGCTATTGATATAAGCACCTGACCGACCAGCCGTGTATGATAGCGATGAATAAAATGGACTTTTTGCTTTGCCATAAGCGAGCAAAGTTTTTCGAACAACCGTCCCGAAGGACCAAAGCGGGTCAAAAGCCTTTGGCTCATTATGCAATGACTGAATGACAAGCAGGCTGTGCGCACCAGAAAGACAAATTTATGAATGTCACTCTCACACAGACATTCACACACACACACACACTAAAAATCACATTCCTCTCATGGTCATGGATTGTGCTGCACCCCACCACCACCACCACCACCACGGCGTTGGCCTTCCCGTCGCTGTGGGTTTTTTATCGCGATTTGGAGGTTTCCTCATCCGCTCGTCTTCTTCCTCTTCTCCGCATCTCCACCACTCCGCGGCACTTCGCGTTGACTCATTCACATCGAAAATGGCGAAAAAAGCTACCCTAAAGCTCCACGACGTGACCGTGAAAGCTGACTGAGCTACAGCGCACCATCGTCCTGCGCGCGTTGCCAGCGCGTAAGGCCACGACCAATCCACGGGACAGAATACGGCGTTTAGAGGGCCGTGTGCGCGTGCGTTTGCTTTCGTGACACGCTTGTCCTTCACCGGGGTTACACGCGCTATCGCAGTGCGCACGCACGCGTCCACGGTGCGAAAATTCGAAAGTCACTTCATAATATCAGTAAACTCGGCTCGGCTCGACCTGACGATCGTCAGCGGGATTGTCACCATTGGAGGTCGATTAACAACCGCCCGTATTGACAACGGTGATAATCGGATCGTTCGGGTCAATGTGACGGTTTGGTGGGATTTCAGGCTTATCCACACTCACATCCTCACCCACCTCTCCTGTCCACTCCAATTAGTCGTCCTTCGGTGAAGAGCACTTTCCAGTTTCATCATCGATGTACAGTGCGCCGAAGTGCGACAACAAGTGTGGCCAGGATCCAAGAGGAAGAGGGAGTGAGGGGAAGGCCGGCAACCAACAGCGGGGCACGATAACCTCCACGCCTGCTCCGTGAGCGGAAGAAGGTTGTGTCGAAAGCACACACATTTGCGTACGTCACACTTTAGTGCTGGTGGTGAGTCAAGTCCAAGGCCACGGAACGACTCATGGCGAGAGGAAATGCTTTGAAGCAAGACAGCAGTCATATTACCGCATGGGAAGCGGTGGAGTGGTGCTTCCCCCCGATCATTTCACCATCCTCTGCTCAAACGAAACTTATCCTCTGCATTGGTTTACTCTTTTCGCGCCCTCAAAGACGGTGCTGATACGTGGTGCTGATACTGATCTATTGGATCATATAATGTGATTCCAAAAACTTATAAAACATTTCAACTGAATCACCATATCCAGGCTGTGATTTTCACGATGAGGAAGAAGCAATTGAGCATCGCTGGTTTTCTTTTTTAATTACATAACATTTGTAAGTGGTTGTTGGAAAAATAAGTTAATGTCTATGAAAACATTGAATCGAATGATATCAAAATTATTTTATGCAGAGTAAATGTATCAGTTTTTGGGCAGTACGAACGAAACACTGACATATAATTCTGTAATGCAATGGACGAATGTTTCCAACCTAGATTTTAAAAGACAATGATCATTTCTATCTGCGGTTTACGTTTTGTGACATTTACATCAATATTGTACGAAATATACCACTATTTTTACAAATTCGATAGCCATGCTATCAAAAGTAGTTTTGGCAGGTTGGTTTTAAGAAATTACCAACCAGCTAATTAAAAGTTGCATGTAACATGTTTTGCTAGACATAATTATGTTTAAGAATTCTTTAAATGCTTTTTGGAAGTATAATTAAATACTTCTGAAAACAACTTTTGTAATTTACAGGGAGCAAAAAACTAGAACACAGATTTTTTTACGAAAGCGACGTTTTGAACACAAAACGTAGCCTACTTGTTAGTCGGAAAGTCAACGTGACATCTTAAAATGTATCTTTTCTAATTCTTTTTATCATATTCTGGTAATTTTGACACCATTATAAAGGGTTAATTCATATATTTGCGTTGCCGAAATCCTGTAAAAAAACAGAGTTTGCATTTTAGTATAATTTTCTGTCAAAACTCGACCATAGCGTAACAATGAATATACGCATAAATAAACTAAGATTTATGATTTTACATCATAAACACCTAGTATCACAATTTTTAATGCCGAATTTAAATATTTTGGAGACGTTTTTGCCAGACGCATTTTTTTAAATAATGCATTTCTATATCCCTTTGTCCAAAATTTACTAACAAAAATTACAGTTCCTTCCAAAATAAAATTGCATACTCCAACGGTCGGCCGTTCGTAACATGCCACTTCACTGCAGAATTCTACGACGTTCTACGACGCGACATGCACGCATTGGTTATCGAGATTTGTTACGATAATTCACACATCTGTAATTGATGAAACTCGAATTGATGAAACTCGATTCACCTTTTTGCACGGAGGTGAATGTACTCTCTTGGTGTGCATTGAGAAAATGCATCGTCCATGTTCGCACAGCACCCGCATGCTTCCCCAATCACACCTTTTCCTATCAACATTCGAGATATCGCTCTTGTAAGCTGTTATCACACCGGCTGGAAGAACTGCTGCATTACGGCCTTTCATTACCACACAACACGCGCAACTACGTTTCCCCCTTCCCACCTCGACCGCGTTTGCACTAGAGATCGGTGAAAAGTGCGGAACTAGGCTGACAGCAGGTCCTTGACAATCTCAGCTCGACGATGTGAATCGTTCAAGGTCATCCGTCGACGGCCTGTTTTATGCCCCCGTCCCTGTCTGACGGGACGAATAAAATTGGTACTCACATCGTCTCGTTTTCCAGATAGGAGACAGCGGGACAGGAAATACTTTCCATCGAAGGCTGCTGTGTTGCTGCTGGTTGCCTCTACAACCGGAGCCAAGCGAACCGTGCTCAGACGTGCTTTTACTTTTTGCTCGTGCGGTGAGTGTGTGTTGGTGTTGGTGAATATATTTACACAATGCCACATCCCCCCTTCCTCCCCTCTCGTCGTTTCTCTTTCGCTCGATGGTGCGATCTGATTGTTATATTTCGGGGCATGATTTATTCTCACATTTCTAACACAGCAACCCTACAGCGTACACATACAGGCACATCGCAATACCAGCGCAAAAAACCACACACACGCACACTCGCTTGATTCGGATTCTATCGGATTTAGCGAAGTGGTGTTAGCAGGCGGCGGCGAATGGATGTCAACCCTGCGGTAACCTATTAACCGGTTTATGTGCGTTCATTACACACACGATCATCTTTCTCCTTTTCTCGTCGCCATCGTTCCACCGCCAGCATCTCTCCACAGTCACCCTCAGACACGGTCGTCTCGTTTGCTTTCCCTTTCCGCACGATGCATTCGCGCTTAGAAGATTGCAAACCCTTATTCTGATGGCTTAAATTTGACTAACACATAAGCAAGCCCGCAGAGCCCCCGTCCATTCGATCCCGCGCGCAGGGTGGCGAACATGCTATCTTTCGTGCATAAACAAAAAAAACGCGCCATCCAGCCAACACACATCCTACCTTCCTCCGCAAAACGCACACGGTAAGTCGGGTTAGGTGGTGTAGTAAATACACATCTTGTACCCCGAAGCACGGAATGAACGATTTTACACAACGGGTGGGCTCGACGATGTTGATTAGACGCGAGAACGAAAATCAAGGTCACTCCGGGCAGCGGGCGGCGCGAGGCAAGCAGTCGAATAAGAAATGATTCACGGAAAGCGATGTTAAAAAAAAACGTTCAGAAGGCTTTTGTGTGGCACCAAATTTGCAGATATCGGTTGGAGTGAAATTTTGTTATAGAACCACCACCACGCCACCAACTCCAGCAGCACCACCACCACCACCATCACCACCACTTGTTTGCTTACTAGCGAGCCAGACGAATGCAGGCGTTCATTTCGGAGCAATTTAGCAAAAAATGGAAATGCATGGCAACGAGAGAATCAGCGATGAGGCAAAATCGGTGGCAAGAAAATCATAGCCTACCTCCACCACCATCACCACCACTACCAACCGGCGCGTGTGTGTGAAGACAGCAAAACAAAAAAATACCGCAGCAGGCTGGAAACCCTACCCGCTCGGCAAACGCGCTCCTCGGCGGCCGTATGGAGTGTGAGCAACATGTGAGAATGTTGCACAAGCACTCTCCTCCCCAGCTCCCACTCTCCAGCAAACCCGTCGTTACCCCACTCTCCAACCATCCGATCTCCGGAGATCCGAACCGCGCGCGCTGGCAGACTTTCACGGTTTGCACCGACTTTTCAAGGTCACACATTCTCTTGTTTCGTTACTGCTTCTTTTGCCGTCTTACCTCTTTCCTTTCGCATCGGTGAACGAGAAGAAGGAGCAGGAAAGAGAAGGAGAGTGAAAGAGTATATAAAAAAAAACAAGAACGAACACTTGGCCAGCGTGTCTGTGACTTAGACGCAGACCCCCCCCCCCCCCCCCCCCTTGCCTGGCCTCTTCGCTCTCTTTTTCTCTCCTTCTCCCATCATCCGTCTTTCTTTCCTCATTTCGCACAGACCCCTTTCATTTCGTTCGTACGTCTTTTCACATTTTCTTCAGCGTCGCCGCTGTGTGCGCTTTTCTTCGCGGAACTTTTTTTGCCAACCTCTTTCCTCTATTCAAATCCGTTTTCGTTTCATTCGCCGCCTCTCTCTCGACCCACCCCTCCTTTCCCCCCTCACCCGTCTTATCTTATTCGGCTGGCTCGCGTAGATATGGACAGATTACTTCTCAGCGATTATTTCACCACTCTCCTCCGACGGCCGTCTCCTGCGTGTGTGTGTCTGGACTTTTTCCTTTTCTTGGCCCATTTCGTTTTCTTCCGCCAAACCTATCCATCTTGGCCGGCTTTTCCTGATGCTCTCTTTGGCTTTGTTCTGATATCCGCGGACGAAATCGAGAATGCAATACGAAAAAGGCAAGAGTGACCGGCCGCGCATGTCGTGGAACCGGTTCGTTTTCAGCTTAGCAACGTTGGCCCGATTTTTTTCTCCCCTCACTTTGATGTATTTTTTCACCGTCTGCTCCGGTTTTTTTTGGCTCGCTGTTGCATAGGGAAATGCCATGCAGTGGCTGCAGATTTTTTTTTTATGTGTATGCCGATCAAGGGACGAGAACTAAGCAGCGAAAGCTCGTCGGGATCTTGAGTTTCGTTGAAAAAGAAAATATGCATGGCAAAAGTCACGCATTATTAGAGAACGTCTGCTTTGAAAATTTCAAATCATTTTTGCATCTTCCAACTTCGAACATGCGAATTTATGCAAACCTTCAAACCTTCTTTAGCATTTTGTATAGACAGTTTATTTATTATAAAACATTTGTCGGTCTTTACATAAAATGTGTTGGCTTGACATATGAAATTCGGACTATTGTGGGGAATCTATAATTCAATTCATAATTGAATCCATAGTTTCCATGGTTACCAAGGATTTTTCACTTTGGCTTCAGACCTCTCGAGGACAGGATTTAAGAAACATAAAATAATATAATATAATATAATCGATTGTTTATATCAGTAAGAGCATTGTTCTTCCTGGGCTTCGCACGAAAGTGATCGTACACGGTTCCACATAGATCCAAATCGACTGTTGCATATGAACATCTTGAAAGATGTTAACATCTAAGCGTCAGTTCGATGCAAAATAAAATGAAAACTACTAAAAACCTTTCCGTCCGAGTCGTGACAATCATTTCAAATGTCCGTTTTAGATCGCATCTCATCCGTGCCCCGTGCGACGCGACACAAAAAAGGTGCGAAATTCTAATGAAGTCCCCAGAAGTCCACGCGTCCCAATCACTCGGCGCTCATTTGCAAAACTCAGTGAACGTGCAGTTATGCTGTTATTAGACGAGGAAAAATAATGTCAGATGGTTTTGGATATTTTCTGTCAAACTGGGC
>KI915054.1:560919-709151 GCA_000473445.2 Anopheles farauti
ACCATCTGACATTATTTTTCCTCGTCTAATAACAGCATAACTGCACGTTCACTGAGTTTTGCAAATGAGCGCCGAGTGATTGGGACGCGTGGACTTCTGGGGACTTCATTAGAATTTCGCACCTTTTTTGTGTCGCGTCGCACGGGGCACGGATGAGATGCGATCTAAAACGGACATTTGAAATGATTGTCACGACTCGGACGGAAAGGTTTTTAGTAGTTTTCATTTTATTTTGCATCGAACTGACGCTTAGATGTTAACATCTTTCAAGATGTTCATATGCAACAGTCGATTTGGATCTATGTGGAACCGTGTACGATCACTTTCGTGCGAAGCCCAGGAAGAACAATGCTCTTACTGATATAAACAATCGATTATATTATATTATATTATTTTATGTTTCTTAAATCCTGTCCTCGAGAGGTCTGAAGCCAAAGTGAAAAATCCTTGGTAACCATGGAAACTATGGATTCAATTATGAATTGAATTATAGATTCCCCACAATAGTCCGAATTTCATATGTCAAGCCAACACATTTTATGTAAAGACCGACAAATGTTTTATAATAAATAAACTGTCTATACAAAATGCTAAAGAAGGTTTGAAGGTTTGCATAAATTCGCATGTTCGAAGTTGGAAGATGCAAAAATGATTTGAAATTTTCAAAGCAGACGTTCTCTAATAATGCGTGACTTTTGCCATGCATATTTTCTTTTTCAACGAAACTCAAGATCCCGACGAGCTTTCGCTGCTTAGTTCTCGTCCCTTGATCGGCATACACATAAAAAAAAAATCTGCAGCCACTGCATGGCATTTCCCTATGCAACAGCGAGCCAAAAAAAACCGGAGCAGACGGTGAAAAAATACATCAAAGTGAGGGGAGAAAAAAATCGGGCCAACGTTGCTAAGCTGAAAACGAACCGGTTCCACGACATGCGCGGCCGGTCACTCTTGCCTTTTTCGTATTGCATTCTCGATTTCGTCCGCGGATATCAGAACAAAGCCAAAGAGAGCATCAGGAAAAGCCGGCCAAGATGGATAGGTTTGGCGGAAGAAAACGAAATGGGCCAAGAAAAGGAAAAAGTCCAGACACACACACGCAGGAGACGGCCGTCGGAGGAGAGTGGTGAAATAATCGCTGAGAAGTAATCTGTCCATATCTACGCGAGCCAGCCGAATAAGATAAGACGGGTGAGGGGGGAAAGGAGGGGTGGGTCGAGAGAGAGGCGGCGAATGAAACGAAAACGGATTTGAATAGAGGAAAGAGGTTGGCAAAAAAAGTTCCGCGAAGAAAAGCGCACACAGCGGCGACGCTGAAGAAAATGTGAAAAGACGTACGAACGAAATGAAAGGGGTCTGTGCGAAATGAGGAAAGAAAGACGGATGATGGGAGAAGGAGAGAAAAAGAGAGCGAAGAGGCCAGGCAAGGGGGGGGGGGGGGGGGGAGGGATGGAGTGGAGGGAGATACCCTGCCAACCCTTCGCTCAAAGGTGAACTCTTCTTGGCCTGCATTGATCGTGCGGAACACGTGGGAATCGGTGACGACGATCGTACGACAAATACGTACCGAAGCGCGTTGCAGTTTCTCTGGAGTGTCGGGCTGTTGCGTAATGCACGTTTCAGTCCGAACGTTAGGAGAAGCTGTTGTCGTTTCCCTGTTGATGCAAATCACCGCAACTGATCGTGCGCTGGTGCACCACAAGGCGCACCAGGGTCACTTTCACCGTCGAGCGATAGGACTTCACTTCGCCCAACAGTACAAAATATTTACCCCATCGACAACATCGCAGCTTCGGGAAATTTATTCTCGCTAGAAGTTCCCCACAAACCCAACCACTGTCACCGTAACAGGTTCCCGGGTTGATTGCAGTACCGCGAAATAATTGCCGTACGGTGTTCCCATTCTAAAATGGAAGCGAAGCAACGGTATGGGTGGGGTGGTGGTGGTCGTGCATTTGAATGGCACACCGGAGCGTCGTGTGCCGAACGCGGCTGACCGGGTGGGTAACTTGACTCACACAATCCGCTAAGTGCAACCCAGTGTGAAATATTCAAAGCTTCCCGAGCGAACCCGAAGCGGTAGTGCACACTTCGGCGGGGGAAAGAGGGGAGGGGTGGGTTGAGTAAATACCACTTACTCCCACAATTTATCTGAAACAATCTGAAGATTGTACCGCGCGCGGCAGGGAATCGGGTGTTTGGTTGGCATAGGGCTGTAAAGCACGCTAGTGGGCAAATCTAAGTCGCCGCTGGTGCAATTATCGATTAGTTTCCTGTTCGATGGCGTTCTCTTTCCCACCCGGGTGCCGCGCCGAGGCCCACTCAAGGTACGATTCGGCCGCACAGCATCGCTCACTCGGATGCTACCGGTGATCCGGTGAAGGTTCGCCTTGAAATGATTGTTTTGTTTTTCTTTTTTTTCTGCATCTTCACTACTACGGTTTCATCTCATCTCTACCGTCCGTATGTGAGAACAGCTAGTCGCCGCCGATTTCATACCGAAAGCTTAAAGAAGCTGTTTCAACCAGCTCGTTGCTTCGCCAGAGTAGATCGAATCACGTTTCATCTGGCTCCTTCCTTTCACTTGAAACGCACGGAACAGGGTGCCAGAACGGGTGGGTTGGTTGGTGAAGAGAGAGAGAGGGGGGTCGGGGGTAAGGTGCTGTATGCCCGGGAGGAGCTCCCCCGTACTAGCTGCGATGGAGTGTAACAATAAATCTCACCGTTTTGTAAATGATTACGACACCTTTTATTTTCTCACTCACTTTTCCCACCAATAGAATCCATGACATGCATGGGTTGACATTTTTATTTGTGTAAGTCACAGCAAGGCCTTTTTGGCAGCATACGGCACCAAAGTGCACTTAAATGCACATCAGACTCACGTTTTCTATTTGTGATTTCGATTTGAGCTGAAGCCTTTTAAAGATCGAAGTAAGATCGAGCATCATATCATAAGACGATACTTTTGATTGTTTCAAAATGGAGACGCATGGCTTGCTTCGAGGCATCCGAGGCAACCGAAAAGGGCTTTAAACCGGAACAACATCAGTAGCCAATCTAATTCTCGTGAATGACTTCATCCGTAGAACGGATATCGTGTGTGTGTGTGTGTATGATTCATGTGCTCGGCATAGCGACCAGAACAAAGGCATCCAACAACAGGGGAGCGCCAGCGAAGGCTCAACCGTTGAGAGAGTGACGCTCACACTCCAGGCCAGATTAGTGTCGCTATGCTAATGACTTCACGTTCACGATCCAGTGTGGTCGGTAAACGATCATTATTTCTAGATAATTGCACGCTTTCAGGGTAAATTTCGCATCGCATTTCGGTGGTTCGTACGCTGGTAAGCTAAGGTTTTATATGTTTTAAAATGTTCCTTTTTCATGTAGGTCAAACAGTTTGATCGAAAATGTGTAATTAAAATAATATTTTAAACCTATTTGTTGATAAAATTTCCGAAAACAATAACCTGCTAGTCAACATCTTTTAGTTTTGTAATTTTTTTTATGTTTCTTGTACCAAATCAATCTAGCGCTGTCGCTTCACGATACACGATGCAAAACCATTCCTTGGCCAAGTAAAAAGTGTAGTAGAGATCCGTTCGCTACTAGCTAGTTGCAGCAGAGCGTAAGCAGTACAGGAGGCCGAGGAGAAATGAAAAGTAAAGTAAAAACAACAATCCAACGTCCGACTTAAAACCGGTTTTACAATGAAAGTAAAAGTTGAACACGGGCAGAAAATACAAATAAAAAGACAAAAAAAAAGCTAAGAAAAGATACGAAGCACATCAACGAGAACACCCCGATCAAGCTAGTCCACGAAAGAGCGACGCAAAATAGAAGGCCAACAAAGAGACAAATGACAAGAACGGGTCCATCAGCAGAAGAAGGACAGCGGTGGCATTAAGCTGGAACAAAAATAAGTACACACGACGGCAAAACAACGGAAAGAGTGAAACGTGAAAAGTGCATTAAAGGTTAAAACTGCATGAAAAAGGGCATGGATTTTAGTGCATTTGCAATACAATTTTCACTGTTTCGCAAGTTGTTTTCAATCGCATTTGCAACATTTCGCAATGCTGCAACACGAGCCAAACCATGTTCTGTTATTGATCGTGCCCCAGCGAGCCGCGATTGTATTCTCACCTTTCCCAAGCACTATTCACCACCCGCTTGACGAGCGACTTGATAGAGCATAAAAAAAATAGAAAATTCGGCAAGATTCGGCAAAGCGGGTGCAAAGAATGCTTTCCAAACTTTCGGTGCACGTCACCGGTGCGCCATGAGCTGTTGTCAAAATGGCGGTCGACTGCCTAGGGCGAGCAAATATTTCATCAGAGCCACTTCCGGCGTGTTGATTTCGGTGTAGGGGGAGGCCTACACAAAAGTATTACAATTTATTCCTTTTTCCAACAAATATCCAGCAAACATCTTGCCCTGAGCGAGCGAGCGCGCGCGAGAGAGAGAGAGAGAGGAAGGTAAAGAAGCGGGTTCCAAACAAACTTCCGATGGTAGACAGTGGATGAAATTAACCGGAAGTACTTGAAAGTTCGACGATTGATCGCTATAAAATGCAGCGAAAGGCGTTTGTCATGATTTACATGCGATAGAGGGGTTGAAGAATTCATCGCCTTCGGATTTGTTTTGTATCCCATAGCCAACAGGTTGTAATTGGACGATACGAAACGTGAAGTGCGGGAGAGATAGATAAAGAGAGCGATAGCGAGAGTGAGAGAGAGAGAGAAAATACTGTCTCGGGTTAAATAAAACCAGCATTTGGAAGTACGTACCCTTTCGAGAAGGACATTGCAACATAAACATTGCACAAAGTAGAAACGAAGCGAAGCTCTTTTGCCCAATCCATGCATGCATGGTGTGGCGGTTACGCGCGGGAGGAAGATGACTCCGCGCGATTATCTAACGCTTGTAAGGTTTGCCGCACTAAGGTAGGGCCGCAGTGTAGAACACCGCTCGCCGGTGCCGGTGGCGGTGTTGAGTTTGAGAAGCTTAAACCCGCGCTGCGGGAAAGCTGTTCTGATGCAGGCGGGAGCAGATGCACGAACGAACGAGCACTACACGCTAGATCGGTTCATGTACACACCTTACAAACAAATCACGGCAAACCCCGGTAGTAGCTACCTTCAATGGGTCGGGAGAGCGAAAACGTTGCCTCTGCCACGATGATGATCGTCAGCGGATCGTCAGGAACGGCGAGGAACGGAAACCAGCAGCAGCAGTTGCAGGGCTCGTGAAAACGGCCAACTTGCGCGTGGCTTTGGCTGTAAAACGAGTGTATGTATGCGTGAGTGTTTGCAACGAAACGACAGGGGAAGGGCGGGAACCCCATTGCCAGCGGTGGTGGATGACGCGGACACACGCGCGGCCGCGGAATGGAAAAGAGAAAGGAAACTAATATTACAAAACGTAACGATTGGAACCTGACCTAGCTATTGGAACGGGCGGTCGGGTGGTGGTAGTGGGGATGGCGTAGAAGCAACTTTAGAGGTGGTGGCTGGCGGCGAGAAAAGCACAGATTTTTTTTTGCTGTGATCTGTACGTACATTTGCTCACCCGTTCTACGAGTGGAGGCGGCGCGTGAGGGAAGGGATACATACCGCATCTGAGAAGCGGTCAGCGGGTTGTTGGCTACATTTCCTATGTGTTTGTGGCTAGTACTTGCCGTTGCTGTCATTAGTAGCCCATGGAAGTAGTGAGGGAAAGATCGTTCGCACGGAACAGAACCCTAGCGCTGGGCTGCTAACCCTAATGCCTCTCGGTAATGGGTAGGGAAGGTAAACAACAACGATATATGTGATGAAAATGAAAAAATAACTATCATTCCGAATACCAATCAAAAGTGCTAGCTTCACTACTTTCTAGCTTCAACAAAAAAAAAAAAAAATATTGCAAAAGCATGATCAATGATCACTAACAGAACTTTTCGTAGGAAATAAAATGTACCCAAGTTCTAGCGCAGGCATGATCATCTTGCAGTCCTGGAGTAAAGCACTCATCTCCCCGATAGGAAATCGAGCTAATAATGCGTTCCTTTCATGAGCATTTGCATTTGCAAAATGTAACGATCAAAGTAAACCCGTGCCACTTCTTCAACCAAATGTGATTACGGTCATTTGTGATGCGTACCAGTTTCGCGCGATGTTCGCCAGTACGCTAGTACGTAACCGGTAAGCGACACTTACCTCCGAGCATTTAAACACCGCTTTTCGTAGTCCGGTCACAGCGTTGAATGGTGGAATACTAAGCAGCCTCCTCGGAAATCTCGGGATAGCCTGAACCGACCCTGACGGTTGCGTGTCCACGGCGGAAGTCGAACGAGGCGGTTTTTTTTTTTCGTCTGTTACTGTGGAATGTCGTTTCCTAGCCGATTGTTTTATCCGTCTACAGTCTGCAGCTTCCACCCGAATCTTTGGATTATTGCCTTACACGCGCTACTATCGATGGGACGCTACATGGGAATGTGGTAATCCTTCCAAACGGTAGGCTTCGGTCGGGGATGGGACGAGGAAGACAATGTGTTGAATATTTATGTCTGTTGAGCATTTGTTGGCTGATGGAAAGATGGCCAGCTGCTTCCAGGGGGCCGTTGGGAGCGGTGACGTTCGTACAGTAACTGAAAAGCAAATTAAGTAATAAATGTTAGTGCACCTTCGTGTAACTATGCCCGGTGGTAAATGAATGAAATTAAGGGAAACAATCAATAAAATTTGATAGTGTATTACATTAGCTTATAACCACGGCATAACGTTCGCCAATTCACACCAATCTATGCAACTCACACGAATGATGCAATCGATTTCGATGATAGCACTTTCTGGTAAACGCAAATGGGCCGTTTGAAGGCAGTAAACTAAAATGATATGAGCGACGTTTCACAACTATACACCGCCAAAGTTTAACAGCAGCACTACGGAGCATATGCATATAGTATCCACAGCATCCACTAATCAATGGGTGCGATTGATCGGGTGGCCGCGAAGGGGGCAAAAACTGCACAGTGTGGTACATATTCGGGTGCCATTTCCACCAAGGAATTCCATTGTCTGTACCCAGTGGGGTGGAAAATTGTCTGACAAAGCACATGAACGTGAAGTGTGTTGCACGCCGCAAGAAAACTAGCCTAACCTCACATATAGACAACGATCCGTTTGGGTTTCGTGCGATGGCGATTTATTTAACCCACTGTGCAAAATGATCCAAACAGCAATTCACTCTCCTCTCGTGCAGTGCTGCTGCCCTTAGATGATGAGAAATAGAGGGGTTTTTTTGTGCATAAAATGTCGATCATCCGTAGATTAGGCTGGAGGCGGACGTACTAGGTCGCCGAGGGCGCATAAAAGTGAACAATAATAATTTCAGCACTGATCATTTGTTTCATTGTTTGCCCCCAATCGACAAAGACCCCGGTGGATGGATGTACAGACCTCGAACCATCCCCAGGGGACATTCATACACACACACACACACACGGTTCGATCGGGTACTGGGTGACAGTAGAATGCTTGCCTGTGTCAACAGTGCCGAAGCGCTTCCGTCTGGGTGCGGTAGGTAATGTGTTCCTCTTTTTATGTATCGATTCATTTTCCACTTTGAGGTCGATCTTTCCGTGCGCTCGAAAGCTAGACAATCGATGGGCAACACCCAGGCCCCAACAGGCACACACACACACACACACAACACGTTACGCAATCTGCTGGGGATCGAGTGGTTAGCTTGTTACAAATGATCCTCTATCTACCACAACCCCACCCCCCAGATAGGCGCCTATGCGCACACTTTCTATCGAAAACCCGGTGAGCATGCAATCGAAACAACACGTAACCGTTCGCCGGAAGTGGATTGATTTGGCTTCGCACGCTTTCGCGCATCGAGAAAACACCTTCACGTTCGACCTTTGCATCGCATGCTCGCCCAGCAGCCCATCAGTTACCATAGTGATGGATGTGTTCATGCGATGGTACCGGAGCAATGAATTTAAAGAATTTTTTTTAGACATTTAGCATAGTTTTACGAATCGATTTATGCCGCGGTTTCGTGTTGTGTGGTTTAGTTGGAGAGATTTACTCAGCTCAGTTGTGGTGATAAGAGATAAGACGTGTCGTGTAACCTGTGGCTGTGTGACTTATTACCGCCCGAAAGCGGTTGCTGCGGCTTTATCAGGGTTGATTCTCCTAAGTGCGCGTTCTCTTTTTTTTTTGGGAGGGAAACCTTCAATACCCTAACCCCTACTATGGCATTGAGATTTTTTTATAAAGCACTGTTATACTGTGCCTAGTGTGTGTGGAATGAAAAGCGCAACTTATCTCCCGCAAAGATCATGTCAAACACTGGTTGTAGTCACCTGTTTCTATTTTTGGGCGTGCTTGGGCGATTGATTGCGATAAGAAGCGTGTCTAGTTGGGTTGACAGTGAAGAAAGCATCTCAAGCGCCCGCCAACCAATCGGTATGGTCGGTTGTGGTTTGATTTTTTTTTTGTTACCCGCCCATATTAGCCACTTTCACGGTTGCCAGGGTGGTGGTGGTTTTTTTATCAATTTCCGACGGCGTGGAATTTTGGAGCACGGGAGGTACGAGCTTCGTAAGAGCCCGTGGCCATTGTTTCGGGTCTACCATTTCCTAGATAGTTGATAACAACATCCAATCTACGCTCTAGCGCCAACGCGCAAGATAACGACGAAAGAGTGTGGTACCTCTTTTTCGTCTAGCTTTTCGCCGGACTCGGGTTTATATTCTAGCCAGCCAGGGATTATCAATTGGAAGGCAAGATTCGTACCTCGTATCGTATGGCTGTGCTATCACTTTCACAAGAAAAAGCGGATTTACCTAAACGAAACTTTTTTTTACCAAATTTTTAGTATACGTCAAGAAAACTACGGCGCCAACTGTAAAGCGCAGTGCAATACAACAATACAACACGATTCACCTACATGCGTACGAGCATTCCTCGAACGCCACAAGCCGCCATAGTTTCAAGTGTAATCGATACATAGCGGGCCCATCTTTTGAGGAAGTTTTCTCGCCCTGTTTTGCAACACTCGCGCGCAGGGTTTCATATTAAGGAAGGCACGATAGGTGAACCCACGGGAAAACACGTAGACCCGCGGCGCAGCGACGGCGCACTGTCAAACTCAAACGCACGGTGGATGCACAAAAGCAAAACATGGAGCCCCTTTTGGACATGGTGATCAGTGGTGCGTTTGAAGCTCACGTTTTGTCAAATACTTCTTCTCCGTTTTGTGATGGATAGGTGCGTTGGGTTAGTTCGATGGTTTCTTATGCGTTGATAAGTGAGATGCGCGTGTTTTATAGCGCTGCCGACAGCACTATGTTTTGTTTCCAAAAATTTAGCTGTTTCGTGTCGCTTCACGTATTTTATCAACAGCCGGAAAAAGGGTTTTGTTTACACCGTTGAGAGATTAATAACGCGCATCGTCGGCGCGTGGCTGAAACGTGTGCCGAATATACATATCTCAGCTGCGCAAAAGCTGACCGGTGGAGGCTAAAAAACCCAAACTCTTTAACGGCGTGCTAGCACCAGCACAAGGGTTTCCGCATGAGGTTGAAATTTACGCTGGGAAGAACCAGTGCCTAGCTAGCGCCCATTCTCGTCCCAGTTCCTGCGCAGTTCTATCGCCCGAAGCAGCACTAACATTAGGTTAAAAAATCAAGGCCATCGGCTGGTGCATAGGAAATGATCTACCCGCAACCACTGTGGCAACCCACTGATCAATGAAAACCTTTGTTTTGCCGATGACTCCACCGGCATCTAAGACGCACCAGCAGTGAATGTATCCCACCACCGCACTAACATCCGCAGCAGTGGTCGCACTCGTGGCGGTAGAAAATCTTTAAACACATTCACGGAAAGAATCGTGATTTGACGACGCGATCGTGCACTATTCACCAGCCGAGATCTTATCCCACTAACGCCAACGGGAGAGTGTTGCTTTGGAAGGGCACAGATGATCGTGATGTGTTCCTCCGCAAATGCGGTAGTTGTTTCATCCGCTTCGCTGCAGCAACGGCTAGGGGAGATCGTCGATGTAGCAGCGGGAAGCAAAGCGAACGGTGTTACTAACACTATTCGGAGTAGCGAACTGGCACTGGTGATGTAATCGTTCGACGGATAAAAAAAAACAGAAAAAAAAAACTAGCAACCGCTGTGTTCGATGGTAAATCGTTCGTTTTGATGCACACAACACTTTTTGCTTGCAGTAGAACGATTTTCGCAACTCGGCTCCAACGGCTTCTAACCTTCAAAGGTCAGCGAATGTAATATATTAATAACTGATAATTGTAAGAAGTGAACGGTGCCGTGCCACTGTAAAAAGTAATATTCCGCTTAAATCTACCCAAGAGCAAAAAAAAAAACTATGACTTCGTTCGTTCGCTTAATCGTTTGATGAGCGAGGTGTACAAAACCGAAGAATGATGAAGAAGAATGCTTATGCTTACACAAATACAGAAATACAAAGTCGTGTTTGAAAAAGGTAAAACGAGCTTACATTAAAAACATACCCATTTCAGGCAGAGATGAGATTAGTACAGAATAACCTAAGGACTTGATTACTTCCTGATCATTCACTAACATCCATGTGTAAGTTCAATAATGATAGGAAGGTATCAGAATTCACATCCGCTTCCCTTCACTAAACGTCCACACACAGGTGGTTTTATATTATAATTCGCATTAAAGATGAAAATTACGGCTAAAAACAAACCCCATTCGTTTCAATGTAATCTGTCTCTGCTATTTTTGTCCCTTCCGTGGCAGGAAGTGTAAACAAAGCTGAGAGGTGTAAGCGGAAGAAATTAAGCAAAATAAGCACACACACACACACACGCACACGACCAAAGCCAAACGCTTCCACGCGCTCGACACTTGCCACCACACGGGCTCATCATCCAGTTTTTTTTTTAATTTTTTTTTTTTTTTTCGTTGGGTAATCTGTCACATGTGGTTTTGTCACTTTTCACTATCTTTCAAGGTGAGGCTTCTCCTCGTGGCGCGTTTTTTGGAGGGCTGTGCTGTGTTGTTTTGTTTGTATTTCGTATTGCTGCGCAACGCAATTCTGGCCCGCGTTTGGAGTTGGGTTGGTTGGTTTGTGTTTTAATCGTAAACTTTTGTGCTACTAACATGCGTACGGGTTGGGGTTGTGAAATATTTCGCCCGAATCACGGAACCGCCCCGTGCCCCGTGCGTCCTACAAGCGGCACGTGTAGGAAAAGCGCGTTTAGTCGAGTAAATCACTATCACTATCTCGTCCGTCCACTCGTGGGTTGTAAAGAAATTGGGTTGAATATTCTATACGAAATGAAAACCAGTGTACCAGTGTACCGGTGGGAAAACGTGTTGGCTAGATCAGTTTCCTGGGGACCGTCGGTAGTTTGCATATTGTTGAAACTTTTCATCCCAAAAAAAAAAAAAACACACACACACACAACTAACAAAAGACGCATCCATCATTGCAATTAGACACGAGAACACGAACGCGACAGTTTCGTCGTTCGTCTATTTCACCTTATACAGATTTTCTCTCAGATCGGCTGTCGGAGCAAGCGGTTGGGTTGGCGAGAAAGCGACCAAGTTGCGCCATGCGGTTCTCCCACCGTTCTGCACCGTGCTTTGTTTCGTTTCGTTTTGGCCGCTCTGCGGGCGCTGCATTTCGATCGTGTGTGCGTGTGTGTGTGTGTGTGTGTGTGTGTGTGTGTGTGTGTGTGAACGTATTCGACCTAAATTCCCCAAATTGTGCACGCCATATGCTGCTGTGTCGCCTTCCATTCGATCCATTGCAACCGGCTGCACATAAGTGACGTTTTTGACGAGCTGAACCTACGAACCTTCGCCGCACTACCGCCGCCGCTCGGTTCGTTCGCTCGCCTAATCGAAGCGCCTATTGGATTGCCCATACGGTTGCGGTTTCCTCGGCGGGTAGAGGCAAGCCGACACTCACGGCTCACGGCGCACCACCAGAACGACAATCGCATGTTCTTGTGTGGAGCGGAGCGAATATTGCCGCACATCTAAGCACGGCGATCGCGATCAACACGTTTTTTTTTTCTTTTTCTTTGGGGCTTTCTCGAATATCTATTCTTTCACACATTCATTAGCAAAGCGGACAAATGTCGACATCGTCCTGCGCTGACTTCTTGGCCACTCTGACCGTCGTCAATGCGCGACCATGTGCCCCGATCGTGTCACCGTGCATGCAAACGCAAGTGTTTCTGTGCCGCTCACCAAACGAACGTGTAATGTGGAAAGTGGACAGTGGACGGGCGGCGCACTCTTGACGCAGGCAGGCAAGCCGTGTGGCCGGGTGTGGTGTGTAATTTAATTATTGCAATCCTAAATGATGCAGCGATACGGGCGGGTGGGACGATCACGGCAAAACTTGATCCCCGATCGACACTCTTTCCCTTGCCAAATTTTTGCAAACCGTTTGCTATTGAATATTGAACAAGAAAACTAAAGCCACCCTTGTGAGGAGCTTCCGAATCCGGTTCGGTTTTCGCAATGCCACCAACTTCCTCGAACCTCCTCCTCTGGAGGAGCTTTCCGGCACCCGGTGTCATGTGTTTTTTTTTGCACGGAAAACTCAAACTGTTGCTAAGCCGCACGCGAACGACTTTCGCCGTAGGTCATCGTCACCCAACGCCAGGGCCAGGGGGGGAACACACCACCACGGTGGCACCAGGCTCCGCGATTTGCCGACGTGTCGATTTTCGTCTCCAATTCCCCTCCCCCCCCCCCCCGCCACTCAAGCGCGCCGCCCCTCGCTCCTAGGAACTGTCCGCGAAACGCTACCGAATGATTGATTACGACTGCTATTTTATGGCCCCATTTTGTGTTGCAGCAATAAGCGTGATTCTTGGGTGGGTTTTTTTTTTCTTTTCGTTTGTTTGTTTGTTTCGCCGTTTTGCTAGCTCACCTCAAATTTCTCCCAAGGTGTAAGCCCGAGCCCGGTCGCGGCTTTGAGTGTGTGTGTGTGTGTGTGTGTGTGTGTGTGTGTGTGTGTGTGTGTGTGTGTGTGTGCGGGTTTGTGGTTCGATTGGAGTTTATTCGTACTGTGTGCAAATCGGTTTTATCGAGCACCGAGCGAGATAAGGATCAAGAACTCAGGTATTCAATAAAAGCACTTACGATTATCTAATTGCCGAAAAATGTCAACGGAGAAGGTGGCATATCTTTGAAGAAGAAACAATTTTGAATTTAAAACCAAAGATAGCATCGCCCGTCCGACTGCTAGGCGGCGAGTGCTAAACTCCGCTTCAAATCAAAGAAATAAATTCACGATGACGTCAGAGCGCAGGTATGGCCATTCGACAGCCATTCGTGCTCGTCTGTGTCATGCAATTGATGACGTTCGAGAAGCGGAGTTGACGAAGGTGCCTAGATGCATGGTGTCGAAGGCAACGGTTTTTGGCATGGCACTAGTCCGCTTCGTCTACGGTCGGTCGGGTGGCAAAAAGCATTCTCCATCGAAAAATCCACGAAGCAGAGCAGGCGCGCGCGATACAGCGGTGAAATGCCGGCAATGCGTGCAATGGCCACCACACCCGTGGTGGCGGCTAATCCGTCACCGAGCATAATTTATAATTATATCATTTATTTTTGTGTACAAAATCGTCACTACAACCTGCTCCGACTCCCCGGGGAAGTTTCGGGGTGGCAGTCTGACGTTGGTGGAAATGAAATGCATCGGTTTCGGTAGCGAGCCGATGTTGCCACCGACGGGTTGTACTTTCTGCCGGAGGCATCTAGCAATGACATAAATCACACCTCGAAAATCACGAGCTACAACAAGCAGCGCACGGCAGATGCTGTTGGCTGGGCGGCCAACGTCTGTAGCGGGGTGTAGATCGCACGAGATCGCCAAGGATCGCGCCAGCACGCGCACTCGCCGACAATATTGGTCAATTTCTTTTGGCCCAGGTTGAACCGGCCAACCCGGTTCGGTTTGGCGGCAGGATTCGTGTGCATTGTGCATCAAAAAACGGCTATCTTCGGCTGTGGACAATTTGTGAAGCTTTAATTTTAATTATTAATAATGGGTCAGTCCCCGGGCTAGGGGCGATGTTACGAACGTCACCGACGCCTCTGTGTGTGTGTGTGTGCGGCAAAAATTTGGCTCATGTCAAACCCGACGCTGGTTCGAGCGTCGCGTAATGGTTAGAGGGTATTTCCTGGGCGTTTCGCAATTCGCAATTGTTCGAATTTGTCTCGCCAGGGTCTGTGTCCATTATTCAGTCTCGCGCCCCATATCTCGCCAATCGAGTTCGACGGAGAGTGGCCGTAGACGATGGACGAATGGAAGGGAAGGCGAGCCGTGGTACATATCTTATCTGATAGTAGAAGTCTGGTTCGTGAGCAATCTCGACAATAAAAAAAAATAACAAAAAAACGGCTAAGTCTACGTCTGACGAAACACTTATCTCACATTTGTTTCAGGAGAAATGCCCAAATCAACATTCAATACTCATTCAGTTACAAATGTGGCAATTACACACGTTCTGATGTATCTGCAAAGAATGCACAGGAAAATTGAATGCGTCCCATTCAGAGCTTACGGCAAGAAATGATACCGAAAGCACCACCACCAGCTCCATCAGCCAATATGGGTGCCGGGAGGCTCCATGACGATACACGCGTTTCTTCCGAATGGAATCACGGTCCGGTCTATAGATTTCGATGACGCAATGACGAAAAGGCAGTAGGCGAGAAAGTGGAATGTATTGAATAAACGGTTCGGTGCGAAGTTGCAGTGAAAGTGAGAGTGAAATGCCAAGGTGGTCGGGCGCAAGCTGCTGTTTCACTCGCGAATCGGGCCAAGCCGTGAGCCTATAACGCACACCACGATCGATCGATCGAACGAACTGCTGGTGGGTGCGGCATGGGACCGGTAGAAAAGAGTCTAGTTTTCAGTGGAAAGTAAATTGCAACAAATTAGGCGATTGGAGTTGGAATGGAATACAACCGTGCGTAGAGATGTTGGTGTCATGTCGAAGCATCAATGTCATAAAAAATACAAATAACGCAAAAACAGACCACAAATGGATGATAAATGCTGACTCAGAACTAGATCATTCTATGTTGAAGATGATGTGGAAAAGTGTTTCCGAGAGTAAAGTAAACAAACAAACAAAAAAAACAAAGCCGAGCGGTTTCAAATGCAGGAGAACACGGGTGGGTGGGAAGCGTACCGACTCCGGGACGCGGGCTAAATGGAGTCAAGTAAATGCGGTTTAACCTAGTTGAGTCTAAACTCTCCCCGTGCCCACCCGCCATTTCCACCCCGATCTGGTTTCCCCAAAGTTCACACACACACACACACACGCACGCACACAAACCCTGACGACACTTCGATTTCAAATGCAGCGGCGCTGGCCAAATGCTCACCGCGCTGGCCTCACGTGCACCCTACCCCTCTCTCCAACGCGCAATGGTTGCGGCTGGCGTAGATCGCAACGTTCGCGCAATCGTAGGTTCGAGTACGGGCAGCACCGCGTGCGCTCCCGGTTGGGTGTCGCGCGATCATTCACAACGCGCGCGCACGATCGCAGCGGCCCCAAACAAGCGTGCGCCGAGCGGTGAAAGGAGGAAGTGAGAGCCGCAAAACGTGTGTGTGGAAGAGCGTGTTGCTGCAAGCGTTGCCATCGTGTGCGTCTCCAACTTGTGACTCAATGCTCCACCATGCTCCATGGCTGTGTGTGTGTGTGTGTGTGTAAGCACGTGAGGAGTGAGCGAACACTGGTGACAAACAGTTGGAAAAGGATGATGAAACGTAAAGAAAAGAGAGGGAGAGAGAAAGAGGGAAAGAAAAACGATCATCGCCGCGGTGCGGTGAACAGAAAGTGATGTTTTTTTCTGTCTGTTTTTTCCCCCCGTTTTTTTTTTCGTCTGTGGAAGATCTAGCGCGGAGGAGCCGATGGTAGCACTCTGATTGTGGGAAGGGTTTTTGTGGTACTGGCAGTGGGTGGTGGGCCGGAGATGGTGGGAGCGCCAGAGCGAACAGCCAGTGGCGAGAGGGGAGGGAAAGATCAAGGTACTTTTACACTGTAGAGCCGTGGTGGAGAGACCCATATGAAATTTATGCTCGTTGCATAATCGCTTCACTTTCGATTCATCAGCTTCGACCCCTTCCCACGCTGGAGGGGTGTGTGTGTATGTGTGTTTATGACGGGGTGGGAGGGAGTGGTGCGGTGGAACAATGTTGCCCCGGTATCGTGGTATGAGTGTTGTAAGCGGGTTTGATGATGGCGCCCCAGCAAACGCCCGTGTGACACTGTGGTCGATGAGAAGATGAGATTTTTTGTTTTGGTATTGTTCCTCCGCTTCCTTCACCGTTCTTATGCTCGTCTATAATGGTGGCGGTGATGGTGGCGTCATCGTATCGGAGCACATTTATCGTTGCTACCGCTGACCGAATGGAATTGGCTCGGGTAAGCGTAAGCTACACTTGTCACTTGTCAGTCATATGTTTATGCGAGAGCAAGAGCCCAAACGACGGATTGTTCTCGCAAATCGATGTGGTTGGGAATACAATTCCCACTCAACCACTAGCAAGTAGTCTTCGCTACGCGCAACGCGCCTTCCACATCTGTTCTAAATTGATAACGATCCCGAGAGTGGCTAGAAAGCGTCAAAGGTGCGCGAATACCGGCCACTTTCTTCATGCCCATGCCCTGTGGGCCTGCTGCCTTCCCCGGGCAGTCTAATCAAACCTGACGGCTGACCTACTAAACTTCCCGATAAGGAAACCATCGTCTCAATTCTAGGGTGCGTTGACGGTTTTGATACCATCCCGCGACCTGCTACTAGTCGAAACCGAAACCGTGCGCTCCGGGTTGGTTCGATTATGTGATTATGTTGAAATGTGCGAGCAGATCGATTCAACGGTCGATCAGGACAATGAGTGTTTGTTTGACATTAATGCGGTTATTAGACGATGGAAAATACTGTTGGATATTTTCTGTCAAACTGGACTCAGGCGGGGTGTTTGGCATAAAAAATCCACCCGCTCGTGTAATAACGAATATTTGGCACAGCGGTTATTTAGTGTAATAATGCTGTTAATAATGATTGTACAATGAACGGACAAAAAAGTAGGTGAATGCAAAACCACAGGAAAATCAAAACAAACCGAAATATAAACAAACAACGGTTTTAACAGGAAATAACCGGTCTGTAAAAAATCAGAACTGAGTCGAATGTCGAATTCTGATTTGCGGTCTGGATAATTTCTATCACACGCGATTTGGCAGAAAATATTCAAAACCATCTGACAGTAGTTTCCATCGTCTAATAACCGCATTAAAAGAGCAAAAGTCATAGCTTTCTTCGATCAGATCAGATCAGAGAAGCACCAGAAATTGCCTCACCTTTCCGCACGGTTTACCTGACACTTTTTCTTGCGTATTGCACGAACACCGCTTAGCGCCGTTTCAGTTTCCAAACGTTGCGGTGAACACCGGCACATCACCCCCTCTCCCCCTCCCCCTCCCCCCTCCCCTTCTTGCAATTGCATATTATGACAGTAAGCGAGACCGTGCATCAACTCCGTCCGATGGTGATGCGCCGAAGAGAAACACGACCACCAACGAAACCCAGCCACAACATTCGGTGCTGCTTTGGTCAGAGCATTCGCCGACGATTGCATAATTTGTGGCCGGTTCAAGAGAGAGAGGGAGGTGGCAGAGGAAGAAGAGAAGGCACTTTCACCTCTACACGGCAGCCGCGGCTGCGTTAATAGCAGCGGTGTCCATCCATCGTTGTTGGATGGAGCATCGGATGGAAATGTGTTTCTTTTTTGCCGTTTGTCTCACCCCGGCCGGCCCATCATGCGCCGTGGGACAAATACCGTGTGAGAAAATGAAAGAAATCTTCACAATGAAACGGAGCGCTTCGCTTGGTGAAATAAAATGCAATGCTTTATTATCGTTCAACAACTTCGCAACTGATTGGAAGGAATTTGGAACAGTTTACGCAATTTTTGGTTTTTATTCAAACATTTATTTAATTTAAAATAAAAACCGCTACCAAACTGGCACGCTATTGCTTCAAAACAGATTGAAAGCACAAGCGTTTCAAAAAACAAAGGCACACATGAAAATAGCGCAAATTGTTTGTGATAAACGCACCCGTTTGCCGGAATTTGTGTAAACGTGCCGTTCATGTGAGTTTTTTTGGCTTTTTTCACGCAAGTGCAGGAATAAAACACTCTGAGCACGGAAATACGGAACACGCGTGATAACTTTATCCAAAAAAAAAAACCGTCCCTCCGAAGATCCTGTTGCTGGTGGCTAATCGTGCGCATTATCTCTTTCCCTACGCTTTAAATTTTCGACCGATGCTTGCGCCGGCAGTGAGTATGTTTTTCCTTACGATACACAATACACATACCACATGCCAGTACCCTCAGCCAGACGGGTGACACATTTGCACCCGTGTCCACGACCAGGCCGGGGAATCAAAGCGACTGGCGCGGTTTCCCTGGAATCGGTATCGGCAGCGGCAACATGTCTGTTGTAACGCACGCGCAACCGGAATGCATAATGATCGAATGCAGCCAAGGTCAGGGCGCACTGGCGTGGAGAAAAACCTTTGCATGCGATCCTCCTCTCCCCCTTCGTAGGTATGAGGAAACTTTCGACCTATCTGCACAACCACCTGTGCCGCGCACACTCCCCGTCCCGTGTTCCGTGTCCCCTTGTGCAATATATTTTGGAGCGTACGAAGCTCGCAGTTTCACGCCGCGTTGATAAGCGTCCCTTAAACCGCACCGTGACCGCTGGTGCGGTTGCTTAGATAGTGGCTGGCGTGGACGGGCGCACTGGTAAGGTAGGAACTGGAAAGCGCGGGAAAGCAAGCAAGAACGTCCCGGGATATCACAAACCCGGGCAGCTCTAAACGAAAGATGGCGCAAGAAGATAAGCGGTGTGCTGTGCGTGGCGCTTTCTCACATTATCGCCAGTGCTCCGTAGATGCTGTTTCCCCCGTCCCGAAAAACTCGGTGGATTTCATACGATCGTAGCTGTTGTTTCCCGTCCCCACGCACAGTGCGTAATGGCTTGTTGTGTCGGCGGTCGTCACAAGGCCAACGGGGAACGGCACCGGCCGTATCAACCGCACCTAGCGATTGTGACTTCGTCATACCTTCACATACATTTGGTGCTAATTATGATTGAGTTCTGCGGGACGATTCCATGCTTACCCCTTTTTTTAAAAGCTGAACAACATAAAAAGTAACCTTAAGTTTATCAACATTCGTACAAAATAATAAAAAAAACCCTAATTAGAAGAGCTTTCGAAGCAAGCGAAATAGAAGCAAGAAAAAAAAACACCTTAAACCCCGTGCTCCATCGTATTCGCTTTGCGTATCAATGATTAGCTGTGGAACAATTTCCCAATCACGTTTCATTCAGGGCCATTAGAGAAGTTCAAGCAGCAGGGAAGGGAGTCGTGCGTGCTCGGGTTTATATATAAATATATGTATATGTGTGTGTGTGCGTGCACGAGTGCCCTCCATGCAGGCACGATCTTATGCGCCTCTCGTCAGCGTGCGTGCGTGCGTGCTTGTGTAGGAGGGAGGCCTTTGGAGGGAAGGAAGAAATAATCATTGACCTTCAATGGTAAACAAAACCAAACGAGAAAACCTCCACCAAAAAAGGCCACTTAACCAGCGAGTGTCACCAACGAGCGGTGTCCGACGCATCTGAGAAGGGACGTTTCCCAAAGATTGACCCATTGGACGTGCGTGCAAGGACAGCGTCGAAATTTGGGTACGAGTCACAGGGCCACAACAGGGCGCTAAAGAAGCTAGCCTCCCCTAGTCTACGTGGCGTACGCGAACCAGCTACAATACGCGCTCACGCACGCACGGGCCCACACGATCGTCTATGTGATCGTGTACAGCTGGGGATCGTACCGCGCCGGATATTCGAAAATGACATTGGAACACCCAGCCCGACTGATTGCGACACACAAATATTGTGTGCGTGCCCGTATTGTCACGCTTCGGTTTTTATTTTTCTCTTTTTTTTCTCGCGTGTATGTGTTCGATGTCACTCGTGAGGTGTGCCTGGCTCAAAGGTAAAGCGATGGAGATATTTCGAACCAAAGAGGGAGGGGGAGAGAGAAAGAGAGAGCGAGGAAACAAACTAAACATATGCCCGTTCCCCAATGCCTCAACGACAGCAACAACTACAAAAAAAACTCTTCTTCTTTCTTCACTACTGTCACCACCCTTCGATGCTGTTTAGCCTTGCTAATACTTTCTCTAGTGTGTCCACCACTCAGCCCGGACTGGCCGGGAAGGGGAGGGGCAGGGGGCAGTAGGTTTGACTCGGGGTTGGGGTTTTGACTTTGAATAGGCAAGGTCGGCGTTGTTGATTTTCGAATTAGTGTTACGTTAGATGTATATTTCGTGATGGTGTGAACCGCACAGTCAAAGGATGCCATGACAACGTGAGGGGATGGCGAAATGGACTGTCAACAGACTAAAATGTTCAGCATGATTAGAAATATGCCGAAATTCAAAATTTAATTTTTCTGTCACTTGACATTATTTATCGTATTTAATGGAACACACATGAGCATTAATGAGTTTGCGTCATACAATCACGACCGGTTGAACTCGGTTGATATCAAATTTGTTCCAAAAGAAGCTTCATGCTGAGCAACATAGGTGTATAGTTATTTTTTATGATTAGGATTTGATGCACTTTTGTGAAAATATTGGTTACATATTCAAGCATAAACATGATTCCCCTTGCTTTCTTACGATGAGAAATTGGTTTTTAAGTTAATATACGTTGCATGATGTGGTTATCCATTCTTTGATGATCTTGTTTTACAACACAACATTTTTACTTCCGAAGTAGTTGCTTTAGCTAAAGCGTTGAGCGTGGTTCATGGTTACAATCATCATTTTTAAATAATTCGAAAGCCAGAACTAGCCCCAAATCCAAACATGAATAACAAAATAAAACTTCTGATTATATTCAATACAAAATACGAAATTATATACTCCTTATAATGAATATTACGAAATTTTTGTGTTCCTCAGACATGTGACTTGAGATAAGGATGGATATATCATTGCCATTTTCCGAACTATCCGAATTTTGTTCGTTAATTTCTGAAAGGAATATTTACTGTAATTAATATATTAATACTCTTTTCAAAAAGGGGTACATGTTTGTAAAAAACGGTAGTTGTTTTTTTGTCGTCTTGTAGGCTATTTTTGCAATTTTTTCATTAACCTCGGTGAGGTAATGCCATTTTTCGTTATTTTGAGAACATTGTACTATTTTCTGGTTCATAAAATACAGCGAAATTTTAAAATGTTTAGCAATATTAAGTGAATGTGCTTGATAGCAGCAGCAAAATAAACCAGCGTATCACGTATCAAAGATGACTAAAATATCGGTTCCATGTGTGTGATGTATGCATATTTTATTCAAAAAAATACTTATTTCAACTGTTTGAATATTTGTTAATACAGACATTCATGCAGAAAATTCCAAAAAGCATGAAAACGAACCGGAGTTTCCCGTAATGCTACGTTTGACATTTCTTTAGCTATCAAACATGTTTTATTTGCTTAAACAGATAATAAAACCAGAAAAAATCGACTCCCAGGCTAGGTGAATAGAGACCTAAAATAGGCATTCTAGCACAAGACATTTGGCGCGTAGATTTTGCAGTAAAGTATTATTCAATCCATTGTGACCATCAGAGCCTTCCTTTTCTTATGAGCAAAAAATACACAACTTCATACAAGCTGTTATAATTTACGTTGCAAAAAACTCCAAACAGACACCTTTTCCTGCTTTCCATTACAAATATAATATATAGGTGAAAGAACAAGCCGTTGTGGCGAGCGGAGAGAGAGGGTGAGAGGCGGTGTCCAATGCGATCTCTTAAAATTCGGGTGAAAGTACGTGCTCCGAAATTTCACCCACATCTGCCGGCGTTGCGTGGCCAACGAAATGCCAGACGACAGCGGCCAGTCGATTACGTGGTTTGCCTGCTCTGTTGCCGGGGCTTATGCAATAGCGTCTGATGGGCGATCTTTCATCAACGGTCGCTCCGGTGCGTTTCACAGCCCCTCGCTCTCGCTCTCGCTCTCGCCCAGTGCGTGTGGTTGGGAAGTGGAGCTGCTGATGAAAGCGAAAGTCGCATCACAATGCGCGAGTGACACATTACCTCCCCACCAGCACACTCGCTCACGCACATCCACACGAGCACGGAAAGCGGAAGAGCCGGTCCAATAGAATGGGGCGGCGCATGGGCATGGAGGAAACAGCCTCTCTTCAGCTCTTGTTTCCTTTCTCCCCACCACTCATAGAAGAAAAAAAAAAACACCCGTATGCTTCGATGCGCGCCACTATTACCATTACCAACACGCAGAAACGTTCTGCACCAACCTCCCCTCACCCCGCCGTCCCCTCCCCACGAACCCCATGAACCGAACTGATTATGTTTGGCCCGGTTTTATTTCCATTGCCTCATCCGTTCCGTTCCGTTCGGTTTGCTTTCGGTTTCGTCCGGTCGCTTTTTCAACGCGTTGTTGTTGCGTTGCCCATTTTTCGTCCACCGCTCGGGGCGGCGGTGAAAGTGGATTAGCGAAGGTTAAGCCACTTGCGCGCCTCTCGCACTCTGCACTTTGGCGATGGATGAGGAAAAGGAGAAGGAAGTGGAGTAGAAGCGGTGGAGAGCGAATGTATGCAGCGAGAAGGGAGGGAGGGTTATTTCGCGGCGAAAAGCGGGCTCTATTTCCAGCGCCTTGTGTGCCTTGAGACCGGCTGCTTTGCTCAACCTTTGCTCCGCACCTCTCTCACCCCTCCACTCCAAACCGCCAACGAAAGCGTCGTCACGAACAGACGAACGGACAAAATAGTCACGGTTAACGTAACGCTTTGTGGCGGATGGCCTATCGATCGCAACGCGAGCCGATCTTCCGGTCCGGTTACGAAGGTTTTGACCATCGTACCACACATACACACACACACAGACCGCACACTATGCGGTCTACTAAACACATTCGCTCGCATACACACGCACACACGAACACACATGCAGGCGTGCGCATGTTGCCATTGAATTTACACTTTTGCTTTCATAGGTTGCTACGATTCTGAATTGTTGGATGTATTTTTTTTTTCTTGTTTCAACACGTGTACGATGTCGTACTGTAGAAATTTATGATTTTGAAGAAATCGTTTTTTACGAAGTATAAACGTGCTGCTTGTAGGTGTTTTCGATTGCCAGCCGGAAACACCCCATCACAAAATCCGCCATTTCCTTGCGGCTACGAGAAATACCCAACGGCAAACGGCGGTACAGCTTCGCATTAGATAATCACACGCCTTTGGATTTTCTCCTTTCCCCGGGGTTGTGATTGCATGCGACATCCCGGTACCGATCCCTGGTTCCCTGTGTCACCCTTTCTGGCGTGAACCGATGCGGTACGGGTGAGCCTTAGTTATCAACCGTTTTCTCATTTCACTCGCTTCATCGAACACGAAGGATGTTCCTAAACGCAGTCAAACCGACCCGTTTGGTCGGGCATTAGTGGTGTTTGTGCTACCGTTGACAACCCGGCGGCAGGGGAAGCGAACGGGAATGCTGGAAAAGGAAAAGGAGGAGGAGTGCAAGCTGGCAGGCAGGCAGGCAGGCAGGCAGGCAGGCAGTGCAAGATGCAAGGGGGTGTGGTGTACTGGACTGGTGCAGCAGATATTTAAAAGGGAGAGAAAAACTGCATCCCTGCTTTTGCTTCCTCCTTATGTTCACTTTTACCCCTCGTTTGCTCGAACGAAGAACACGAACGAAGGATGCACACATACGCACAGCAACGAGCACACACACACACACATTTCTAGGCATAAGGACCTAATACAACAGAGGAAATCCCTCGCGCAACGAAATATGGCACATTTTGGTGAAGGGTACGAATCTGCCGAATCTAAACGATGCAAAGTGCGTACAAAACCGACGATAGCGTGTTTTCAACCGAAACTGGGTTTCATTTCTCTAATATAAATCTAATATTTGAAGAATTTCGAGCTGATTATAAGCGTAAAATAAAATAATAGGCTTTAAATGGCGTTTCCGGTGCTTCTGCTCGCTTTTGAATTACATCGCGGACAGGAGGTATATAATGAAAAATAAATAGTTTGAAATCAAATTTCTAACGATTAAATCCCAAAACTCTGCAAAGCCATTCCGGCAACGTTTTCTTTAAATGTTTCAACCAATCGCCCTGGGTTGGGTTTGTTGAAAGAAGGATTGAATTAGCAAATGGTTAAAATAATGCAACGTCAAGAATGCTTCTACATTTACGCCCGTCGTACTAAGGTCGCTCTTCTAATTTTTTGTTTTAGTTTTGTTCGTTAGCTGCTCGGTGAAAGACAGAAGCATCGAACAACAAAAAATAAACAAGAAATAAAAACGCAATATCGTTGCCACAGACGTTGTCGGCTTTGGGGCGCTGTTAGGACTTATTCAAGGACATCTGTCGGGTTTGGGTTAATTTTGTTGATAGTGAATTTCTGAGTGGAAACATTCGGTAAACTTAAATTGCAGGAGAAACCTTACCTGCTAGTGAAGCAGATTTTTTTTTCAGTCGAGTATTTCAATTGATTTGATTGGAAAATGCATTTTACCACAGTTAAAATTGCTTTGATGTGCAAGAAAACATACCAAGGACGGGGTGTTTTGGAACGTTCATAAAGTGCTATTTGAGTTAGAAAAGGAAAATAAGCGTTTCTAGAAACGACGTGGTTTTCAAATTTTAAAATTGTTGTACTTCTCGAGGCAATCCGTTTTCCGAGCTAAGACTTTGCTTAAGCGGGATTTTCATAAAATCCCTTCGAAAATGAATGCTAATTTGTATCCATTAATGATTCTGCTTCAAAGGCTCTAGGTTCCGTATAAAGTTCCAAACTCCGTCGCGTAACTTCACCAATCTCACGAACTAGTGAAAGTAAAGGCGAACGAAAGTAAAAATTTTACACACAACTTACATAATTCGATTCAACATCGATTAAGATGCGTGGGATACTTTCTTTCTGTTTGGAGCAGAATAAAAAACTTCAAAAACCAAAAATGCAGCACACAAAAGATGTGTTCCGGTGCGAAAAAAAAGCGGGATAACACGGTTTACGCAAATCACAAGCACAGTAATGGAAAGAGACCGGAAATAGCTTCAATATTTGCATGGGTACCACCACATTCGAAAAAAACGTTGCAAGATAAAATGATTTAGGACTGTTTTGAACAGCGCACGCTTTCTAAAACGCACACTTAATGGACATTTCAACGTGTCATTGTGTGTCAGCATCGCTTTTTCCACAAATCATCATCACTTATCGAGTTCAAATCTGTTCCTTCGGCTTTGAATAGTCCTTCGTCCGTTTGAAATCAGTTCTCTGGATGTTGAAACGAAAATCACCAGCACCAGAACACATTGCTCGTGCTGGCGAGCGACACAACAAATCTGCCCCATTTCTTGAACCTACATCTGGATGAATATTGCACTCGAAGCAGTACTACCCCTCCGTCACACGATGGACGTCAACACACAGGCTCACTTGTTTTCTTCCTCATACATCCGTATCGTGCCTTCCTGTTCGTTCGCAAAATGTAAAACGAACAAAAAAACAGTGCCAATTTTCACGCTCGGCCTACTGAGCAAAATTCGCGCGCTATTATTTGCACCGCTTTTGGCGAGCAAGGGGGTGGATGGTCGGGTTCTTTTGTTTTCGCTCGCACACAAATAGCACTTTTTTGTCACGCCGTGTGCCAGTATGTATTTGGACACATATCTACCCCCTCTACTCCCGCCCACACACACACACACACACACACATACAAACACACGTGCATAGGTCACCCTCGCCAGGCACAGACACCTTATCGTTTATGCTGCTACATTACAACGCAATGCCGTAGGCCTCACTTCACACAGGACCAACACAGGGAACCCGGCAGGCTTCTGGTTCCGCGCAAAGGTCATAGAGACGCGGGATCGCAACAGAACCGACCCACCAGCGAAATTTTCAGCTTCACTTTTCCTTTTACTTCAAACTGGTTTTGGTGATCATTCAAGCCCAATCTCTGTTGCTCGCTCCCGTAGCACTCTGTGTTTGCGACGCGACGCCTCGCTTTTGCGTAATCGTCTTCGTAACTTTGTCTTTTTGGTTTTCTGCTTGTTTGCCCGCGAATGAGCTCTAAGTGTGCACGCACTGGTACCGCCAGACTACACGTACGTACTACTTTCGGTAACGTTTAGGCCACTTGCAGAGCTATTTCTTCGAGAATTTTTTTACATGCGGTTAACCCGACTGTGCGTATGAATTGGTGTTTTTTCTCGGAATATTTCACAGCAGCCGTGCTGAGCGACTGGAGGAAAATTGTCGAATAGAACGGCGCAAACGGTGCGCGAGATGTAATGCGAGAGCACAAACAAAACGTACGAATTCTGGATAAAAAATCCCGCCCAAATCTTGGTCTTAGTAAAAAAAATCTCACACTACTATCGAAATACACACACACACACACACACCATCAAACACTCACCGTGCAGGTGACAACACTCGCTCCGCGGGTTGCTTCTCATCCACGCTCAAGAACGTTATCGCGTTCGGTGATGTGTGGCGAACCTTTCACTTCAACGCCTGCTTCACAAACGCGCACGATCATTAGCACCGCCCGCCGCCGCACAGATGAATTTTGCTAGCAAAGTAGCCACTTGTTGTTGGAATTTGACACGAGTAAAATAAGAGCTTCTTCTTCGGCAGGTTCAGCGCAGCACAAACACACTCAATGCAGCATTTTTTTTTTTCGCGAAAATTCGGCTGCAATCAGCGAGCGTTAGATGTGTACCACTACGTTTTCACGGAATCAAAAATATTCACCGCACCGTTTTCCACACCAGCTGATGCTTTCGACAACAACTCAGCCGCGATCTATTTCCCAACCTTTCTTCGCTCGGAAAATGCTACCAACGAACGAATTCCGAACTATAGTAGCGTCAACACTTCTTCGTCACCACACTAAAACTTCGCACTCATCGCATGCACGTACGATGGAAAAATTTCGAGCTCGAGCTACGTGCACGCATTCGTTAAAGGATGCGGGTCCTTTGGAAAGCACTTCTGAAGTGATGAACAGCAGGGCAGGCGTTGGTGAACATTGTTTTTCGTTTCACTATGCGTCGCCGCGGAAGAGATCCGGAAGAGTATGCGGACGGTGTCGATATTTTTCGAACGGCGACCGTAGCCCGAGTGTGGACCAGCCCAACGCGATGCGATCGAACCGAACGAATAAGTTGCCAGAAGCTCGAAGCGGGCGTTCGTCGCCTGCTGTCGTCGTTGTCGTTCCGGTGAAATATCGCGCGCGCGCACGCACTCCGTGTGATGTGATCACGCTTGTCTTCTTCTTTCAACTGAAAAACAAAAAGCAGGCCAAGAGCAAGCTTCCCTCCTCGGCTAGCGACGTCGACCAGAGCGGAGAGCGAACACTCGGCGCTCTTCCATTTCGCATATTCTCTCTCGCTCTCTTATGCGACTCGTACATGCAGGCAGTTCGTGGGAAGGAAACAGTTTGCGTTCATATGATGTTGGTACGAAAATGTCTCATTTTTGAAACATAAATTTTAGTTCTGTGAACTTTGCGCTAACAAATTGTACTTTATTTAAAATAACCGGAAATACGTTTGTTACTTTTTCACAATATCAAAATTTACCCTTTGACATTTTCAATTCATTTTTTCATTGTTGGAAAAACTATTTAGAAATGTTTTCAGAAATCCTGTCCAGATATATTTGCAGCAAAATAATGGTAATACTGACTTATTACCTGCAAAACTCATTGCTGAAATTTATTTTATTTTATATGTTAGGTAGTACGTGATATCCAAGTTATATAGTGATATTCATGATATTTTGAAACATGATTTTTCATAAATACTCCAGAAGTTTTGAACAAGTGGAAGCCAAGAGCGAATGAAGTTGCTGAGCAGGCCACCGTAAACGGAGAGTGAGAGTGAAACTGTGAGAGCAATTTTCGCTCCGTCTTTGTCGCTCTCTGTAAGTAAATTGAAAAAGCCCGCGCCTTTGGTTGGTGAAAGGGAGATAAGCGAAATGGCGAGAGTTGTAACGAATACTATTAAAAATAGCATGCTTATGTTCGCAAAAACAAAAAATACATTCGAATCACATTTTCTTCGACTTACGCTAAAATTCTAAGCGAAAGCTGATGAATAATACACGAAGCGGTTCGTAAAATTTGTTCCACTAACGAAGCTGGTTTCAATATTGCAAGCATTCCGAGCTTTTGTTAAGCATGTTGCAAATCATTCTCACGGTCAAGAATAGCAATTAGTCGCCGATTTCGTCAGCAGAATGCGCCCCAGGGAAAAGTGAAATTTATACAAAGGATTTTTTCGCTTCTGTTCACGCTTTCTTTGCTAATCAAGATTAAGCATGATTTAGCAATTTGGTCTTTCTATCGTGTGATGATTGTGCCCGTGTTCCTTTGGACACTTGGACAACTAGAAAATATCAGTAAACTAAACACCAAGCTCGTGCACGTGAGCAGTAAAATTGGGGGTAATTCGCAAACAGATAAATATGTTCGAAACTCAACATGTGAGGCCAGCTCCGGCGGCAGCAGCGATGGCAATAATGATCGTAATAAAACGGTGGGTTCCTAAAGAAAAGCGAAAGGAAAACTAGCAGCAACGAAGCGAGCTCAGAGGAAAAGCTACAGTTAGGCAATAGACCGGATTAGGACAGACGGTCCATTGTGCAACGTGACGGAGGGTGAGCAATAAATTTCATTGTTTTAGTCGTTCACAGCGTTAGTAAAAAGCGAAGAAAAGAAACAGAGAAATGGAGAGGAAATTACCTAATCGAATCTCACGCCTACCAACCAGCACGCTTTGCTACCGTGCCGCAATGATTTCCCCTTTTGGCCTTAGTCTAAAAATGCCTCGTTAGATGCGCATATCGATAAGCTAGAAGTATTTTCTTTGTTTAACGAGTGCTGGAGGGGGAACTAAAATTGCAATATGGGAAAAGTGAATTAAGAGATCGACAAATAATTAGAAATATGTTAATGTATTTCGTGTATGCTTTCACGAGAATTTAAGAAATGCCTTAGTAATGTGTGCCTTATAATAATAGTCGTAATATTTTTTCATAAATACGATGTAAAAATATGCAGAACAGAAAGTAATAAATAAAATTATATGGATATTGTCATGGGTAATAGTTAAATTTTCATCTATTCGTGCATCTAGCAAAGCTTAAATATCCTACTTTTCTAGTGTAAGTTTATTTAATAAAAAAACTAAAGTAAGTAAATTTCAAAAAAATTACACAGAACGCTTTGTAATCTTTCACTTTTGACATATTTATATCGTGTGAGAAATTATCTTCATCTAGCTAGTTTGGCAACAAAGTAAACTCTCTAAATCTCTTTTCATATGCCAGTATTGCACAGTATTGACTCGTGAAGGAGAGGTCTAAGAAGAGAGATAAACTGAGATTTACAGGAGTTGTTGAGATGGGAGGGTGGGAGTTATTTTATCTGCTTGCTATTGAACGATGGAAATGAAAGCTACAATCGCGTAATCAATGTTTGCCAGTAATTTTGGTTCAATTTTATCGTTGGGATCTGTTTTTTATTGTAAGAAATAGTAACGGCGGCATCTAAAGCATTGTAGTATAGTGATTTATATGTGTAAATGTAATACCAAAGCTGGTTTTCTACATATCTAACTGGATTTCAATAAGCACAACGACGAGAATTGTTTAAAATTGGATTAATTTCTTTTTTGTAAAAGTATCATCACGTTAGATTATCTCATCACTTTATCTTTATTACGTTATCTCTTGAAGCTTTCGTGCCATGAATATATATCAAGTTTAACTACGTCCTGCACTGTAGGTTTTTCTACGTAAATTCAAATCATTTAAAATACAGAGCCGTATCCTCCGACCGGAATCGTAGCGGTGCTAATAGGTGAAAGAAATTCTTTCAATTCTACCTGAACAAGGACATTAGCGATTTCTCATCGTCCCTCGATTTTCTTAGCCGACTGTCGAATGATAAATTGAGTCATCATTTCTTATGATCCACCGGCAGCAACCACCACTTTCTCCTTTATATTCTGCTACTTACTGCTCTCATTTTTTGTACGGGACACACGTCATTAATCAATCTGTAGGATCGTTTAATCACGGTGACCTCACCAAAGGACGAACTCAAACCACTTGCGTTTCACGATCGTTGGAAGAAAAATTCGACAAATTTATGCTTTGGAAGCGAGCACGGTAAGGTTGAATTTTTAAAAGTAAAAGTTATTCTTAGGTGCTGTTAGCAAGTATTAGTTAATGTTACAAAAGTTTTGACAATATTATTCCACAACAGATTTTTTGTTTTATTTGCTGTGAACCTTCGCAAACCACCTGAAATGCGTGGAGCAACAATGTTTATCTCTTTTTCGCACCTGCGGCAGTGAAACAGCAAGCCACAGCCTGCTGTTGCTTCGACCAAAAACCAAAACCACCTCCCCTCCATCAGTGGCTTTATGGTGGAGGGGAGGCTCTATGCAGCCGCTGCTGTGGTCACATGTGTGTAACGCGTGTTACAGAATGAATTTCTCTTTCTACTGTTTCAAGGTCACGACGTATTATGTAGTACACGGAGCGCGGCTTGCCGAACGCGATGGAAAACCGCGCACTTCCGCGGCTTAGTAATTTACTCGCGCAGTTGTTTAACTACGCATACATCCGTAAAAACAGTACTGTCACGTCGCTTTTTGCTTTCATAATACAACGTTTTAATGCTTGCCGTCGAGTCTTCAGGTAGGCGGACTGGATTAGTCAACTTGTATTTTAATGAAATATATTTGTTTTACGAAACAAATCTATTACAAAAGCTGATAAATATATGTTATTTATTTGCTATGAACGTAAAGCTTATCTACAAATGGAACTTAAAATTGATCGTGTAATAAACTGTCATAGCAAGGAAGTAAATGAAAAAAAAAAATTAAAACGTATCATGTCATTTGTGAAATTTCCTAAATCCATTGAATTCCCGGTAGCAATAGTGGCATCAGCCCATACACTCGAGCTTAGCCGCATTAAACGATCTGATCAAATGCATTCGGTTACGTCTGGCCACATTTCGTGATCGTTACGTTCTGTTTTCGGGTTCCGATTTCCTCTCGCTCACCCGTTCTCTTATTATTCCAGATTCTTTAATCTCTTCCTTTCTTCTTTGTGCAACACCTTCAAACGACTCATGGTGCAATTCCTTTCAGTTGCATTCTTCCATGTCTGCGTTAGGCACCTTTTCGGTCACAAAAGGTTTGTAGTTTGTTAGGGCGTCCTGTCTCGAGTTTTTTTTGTGGGTGCAACTTGGTTCTCTGTTTTTTCTTCTCTCTAGCAAAGTTTATTAACAAAAAAGGCAGTCCAATTTTGGTTCATGTGGCCTTGAATCGTTGCAGTATTTTGGAGTTTGTTGCTGTGATTGCTATTTGGTAAAACTAACTGCTATATGCGACATCATTTAACTTAACCTTGTTTGACTAAGCCGTACTTGCAGTAGGTGCAACAGTGGGAATAAAGTTTGCCTATTCTTGTTTAAGTTTTACGTCTATTGTACTGTTAAGTTGATGTCAAATTTATTGTTTAAGTTGCATGTCTGTTGCACTTATAGTCTTACAAGTATTATGAGAAATTAGTTTATGAACTATTGGAAAAAACAGTATTGCTTATATTGGATTCGGTAACAAATCGCTTTCTTTCATTCAATTTTAAATTTTTTGTTCAACTTAGATTATCTAAATCTTATCTTAGTATCTTGATTATCTAAATAAAATAAAATTACAATTATGAAGCAGCTTGAGATAGTCTCATATCCTCTATACAAAAATAATAGTTAGTCTTTAGGTAACTCGAAAGGTACAATCACAAAACAAAAATCATACTGATCTAATACAATTAAAATAAAAATCATACAGATCTTTTTCATGAAATTAAATTAGCCTACATTGGAGGGAAAATTCTAGTTTCTAAAACACAACCTCCATAAAATTGTATCACAAAATGGGCATGCTTCTTCATGACGTCAACCACTAGCGAATCCTAAGCATTAGTAAACCCTCACATTTCATTTAAAGTTGTCTGTGCCATCCGCTAAGGTCAAAATCAAATTCGTAATGGAAAGAACGGCGCAACTGCTGCCAAAAATAAACTAAACAACATAACAAATAGAGAAAAAAACAGCATAACTCTCACGCTGCTACCCCTTCTTCCTGTTCTGAAGCGTTTGGCGAAGCCAGGTAAACAATCGTACAGGCTGATTCCTCTGGCTATGCCTCTTGCAAAAGGAAGGGAGATCCACCGATGTGACGTTGATGAAAAGAAGGAAACACTTCTCACGAGCAAGCCCTCCCTCCCATCCCATTCCGTATCTCCCTACCCCACTCCACCACCATAAGCACACGCAAAATCACCTCGGGTGGAGGGGGAGGGCACTGCTCACGCTAGTGTGAGTGAAAAGCTTCACACAGGCACCCCCCCCTCTCGCCAAGCGAGAAAAAAGCGAAAGGAAACAACGTCCGCGATCGCGCGCGGCTTTCGATGCTGCACATACAGCAAAACCGTCAAGGTCAATTAATTAGAATGTGGTGTATAATGAGCAGAAGGTTGAGGAAGATTGAAGAAGGAACAGATTGTATTAGGAGATTGTGTGTTGCAGGGCCGCGAAAGAGCCGCGGTGAGAAGGCTCCACACGGTGATGAGCTCGCGGTCAGTGGGGTATGAGAGTTGCGATCGTCACGATGCTGAGATCGTTCGAAGTCTGAAGAAGGGCAGACTAGCACAAACCAGTGGGAGGTTGGAACTGTGTGAAATAACTCGTTGATGGAACAGTTTCTGTCGAGCAGTTTGTGCGTTCATTTTGATTTAAAAATCTCTATGCCTACTAAGGACGGGTTTCAAAAAATTTGAACGAAAAGTTTCAATGAGTAATCTAATCATAACCGCTATGTTAAATATGCACGTATAATCCCCATCCAACGTCAGTTGCAGTAAAATAATGTTTTCCTACCGATATGTAAATGACGCTAACTTTATGTCAATCATGTAACTCTTCAAAACCTCCAAACACGGTGGTTTGAGTCTCCTTTCCATTCCCTTTCCGTCACCGTCACCGTTCGTTACGTGTTTTTGGCCAAATTTGTGCTCACCACCTTCAACCAACGCAAACGACAGCGTCGCGTGCTTTCGCAATCGGGAAGGAATACTGTTTTTTGTCGAATTGACATTGAAATGATTTTCAGTGCATGGTACGGCATGCAACGGGTCCGATCGGCAAATTCAGTCTCACAACTACACATTTGTTGTGTGTTGTGTGCGGTTTGTCACAGGCCGCACGCCGCGACTCGTGCAAAGTCAAACGGGGCACTTTTGCTGGGCAGCGTTGGGCGGTTTGTTGGTCGGCAGTGTGGCAGCATTTTTGGGGGTTGCTCATTCGAATTTCAATCATTTTTTGTTCAGTCTCCGGCTCCGGCTGCGCACACACTGTTGATGCTCTCCTCACCGGCAAGTTCAAGATCGACTGCAGCAACTAAGCGATTTTTGTTGTGTTGCTGTTTTTTGGGTTTTTTTTTGGCAGCAAAAGATCTCCCGCGGTGCTAGACTGGCGAGCCGAGGGAGGGTTGGGAATTAATCTGAGTAAGACAATTGTTCTTCGACAGTGCAGAAAACGCTCGCATTGTTTGGGTAGGGTGAGCCTAAGGTCAAGTCAAATGTACATTTAGAACATGAATGGGTGCATAGGAAAACCGTTTACAGAAGTAAAATAAAAAGACTTTTATTCAAACCACCTCCGATGGACTGTGTGATGTTAATGTGTACAATTTTCACCAAATTTTTATCCATAACACATTTCCGAGCGATCCGATTTCGTCACGTACAAAAGTAAATCAACGCGTAAGCTTGCGAAAGGTTCCCTTGCAAGTGATGCGTTGAAGTCTTTCGTCGATCAAGATGAAGAATTGTACTAAAATTAACATAACTAACCTGCTGCCTGCAGTTGTTCCAAAATCCAAATGAAAGCACTTCCGTGCAAGAAACACAACTAAGCGGAAGACGGAAAACATCATCATCCTCAGCACCTTCAGTCATCCTACCAGAAGAACCTTCGCGTTCGCATTGCACATTGTTGCGTTTTCGTTACACTGGCAACTGGCTGGCTGGTTATTAATTTCCATCGTTTTATGTGACCCTGAACAATTTCCACAGCCTCACGCCACCGTTTCCGGTCTCGGCTGGCTGCTTTATGAGCTTTGAAGGCTGCAGCCTACATTATACCCTCATCATCGACATTTCCTCCGAAACGTGCGGCATTAGGTACGAGCACATCGGAGCGCATATTAATTGCCCGGAGCACTTCTATGATCGCCACTATTTCTTCAATTAATGTTCATTACCCGGTGTGTGCTCCGAATTATGCGCCCGAGCAATGGATGAATCGCGAGCGGTGAGAACTAACGATGGAAATTGTGTGATTGATTTCAAGGAGACAATTGTCTGTCGAATTTTGAATAATTTTTGTTTTATTATGATGGAAAAGAACTACAAATTAGAGGTCATAGAAGAGTAAATAACTAGCGGATTTAAGCTAACAAAACACATACAAAAATAAAGGAATCAACTTTAATGGTAACATTTTCGGTATTTTCACCAACGCCTGTTTGAACTTTCCCAATGCGAATTACGTCTACGATCACTTTAATGAGTTTAAGGGCTACAACCTCCATTTCCAAGTGACTCAACATCACTCGAACGATGCGGGTGAAGAAATAAAATTTCTCTCCGGCACGGTGCCAAGAACCTTTCTCCTTTCACGCTTGAACCGTTCTAATGCTAGCGTTTGTGTTCGATGGAAGGTGAAAGAACTACAAACTACCGTCCCGATAAACTTGTATCAGCCATTGATGAGTAAGCACTATTTCAAAATTCTTCCGGAAAACGCACCAGGAAATGATAGGGCACGGAAAATGTTTGCTTCCATTTTTGAAGCAACGCCTCGATCCCGACGATCGTTTGACGATCCGTGCGCACATGCACCACTGTATGTGTTGGTGGATGAAATGGTTTTGATTGAAAACAGTTTCCAATTTCACCGTGTATTATACCATACACGGCGATGTTGGTGAGTTTACGATTTGCTCGGGCGATGATCATTATTGGACAGGATTGATTTGAGCGAAAAGAAGAAAACAAAAAACACAGTTTGAAATTCATACCGAAAGAGACGGCAAGGGTGATGAATGGGAATGAATGCAAGGATGCTGCGTGATGGATTGACCGGGACAGATTGATGGTGTTTGTACAAGCGAGGGCTAGGGGGCTAGGAACACAGCCACATCAGGCCGGGGCACTGGGATAAGAGGAAAGCGAGACACCTTTTTTTTCAATGATCTCTTCACCTTCACCGCCGAATCGACGGCGAAGAAGTCAAAGTCAAAGATCAAACCAAGGCGATGGACGATCCGTTGTCCTTCAGTGTGTTACGCACCGACGCCACGCTCGATGAGATGATGGCAGGTTTCGCTTGCCTCGCATCGCACTTCCTCAAATGGGCTCCCAAAATGTGTGATCACTCGAACCTGCGCTACGGGGTGACCCTTAAACTTTCGATGAAGATCACAGCCAAGATCGCAAGCGCAGTGCAGAACGTATGACCTCAAATGACTGTCAAAAAATGGTTGTTCCATTGTGCGGAACTATGCGTGCGCACAACGGTTGATTTGCGGGGCATTAGTAGCATAACATATTTCAACATTTTTAATCCAATTTTGGAAATTAAATAAAATTAAACTGAAGACATCAAATGAATGACAATATTTTATTTCATGATTTTATTATAATTTATTTCACGATCATTTACTTCAATTTTGAACTTAACTTCCGAGTTGATATTTTCTATACAGTCAAAACAGCTGACATAGTACAATATATTTTGTTTTTAGCGTCCGCTTGAAAGATCCTACAAGGATCCCGTGGTGAACAAAACAATACAAACTCACCATTGACCGCCCACTGTTGATTGGATTGATCGACGGTGTGGAATGACTCACGAGTGCACATTTTTGATCACAAACATATCGGCGATATAACCGGAATTTTTTTTTATTCACTCGTGTATCCAACATTTCTTCGAGTTAGAAAATAACTAATAATATACAGGATGCAAACTTTAAGTCTTCCTATCGCACATTACACATCTTCAAACACAAGTATTGTCATTGTAGTCTATCTTCCGAACATAATCTAGATGATGCATCGAAATGTCGACATTATAAAATGATGTGCATCCGAAAATACCGTTCACACACAACGATCATGAACTTGATCGATGACTGGAACGAAATTAGAGCCGCTCTCGTGCAAGAGCTTGTGCGCTTGTGCAACGAAAACAAAACGGGGAAATGCTGAACCTCCAATTTATCAACATTTAACCCACCTGACCAAAACATTACCTGTCACTACATCACTTGGTCTATGTACTTGGAATGCAGCCGGAAAGGCCACAATAAGACTAATGAGGTGTCATTTATCAATGAAACCGATGAGTTTGCAATCGACAGCAACCTCGATCGCTTCGACAAAACCCACCGTGCTCCTTTTTCACCTATCGGCCGCATGAGTTTCGACCCCTGAGGTCCTGGTGAACGATTTGTTACAATATTTCGCATCAATGTTTGTTGTACAATAATTAGATAGGGAAGGGAATTAGATCCTGCGGTACGCTTACCAATAGCAAATCGAAATGTTCGGTGGAAAGTGCGTGCAAAACGTGTTGAAGAGAAAAATTATCTGCAAGTTAGATGTAGAAAAGGATGGCTAGGACATATGTTGTGGATTTTGAAATCACGTCAGGGAGCGTAGGGGAGAAACACTTGACGGTGAACGAATCAAGTGCTGCAGCCATAGATATGTGACCGGGAGATCGAGTCCATGAGGTAAAGAAATGTTTTCTTATCACTATAACTATCAAATTATAACTATAATATAACTATCAATGTATCATTCTTATATAGAATGACATATTACACTTTGTTAACAATAACATGAACAGATTCAGTAAACCGTTTGTTTTAAATATCATGTGAAATGTTCTTGTGTTTGGAGCTAGAAAACATTGTAACTTGCAGGTTACAAGCCCTTCGGCCTGATTCAAACGCTAGAGGTATCCAAAGTATGATGTTGATGTAAACTTCGGGTAAACTTCTAGATTAAAATTAGCGTTTAGATTAGTTTGACAGCTGTACCTTAACTGTTGTTTTCTCTCTAATGTCTGTATTATCTTACACTAACCAAAACGCCGATCGTTTTTGTCAGCTCATCGTTGCGGAAAGTTTAGAGTACCATTGTACAAAGTTTAGTTTATTTCATATACACAACGAGCTAAAATTGGATTATTGTTTTAGAAATAATCTGAATTAATATATCAAGGTAATTATAAATTAGAAGTGATATTCAGGGGAAAATTATAAGCAAACCAGAAAATCAGAATAAATCAGATTAATCCTATAGGCATTTGTTAATTCTTATTCTATACATAATCTAATGTTCATTATTTCAAAAGTTATGATTGGGTTTGGGCTTGCACAAATTTCAAAACTGTTTACTTACCCTGGTATTGTTTGGTAGTGCGTGACACTAACGCAGTTTGTTTTAATCTTCTGGGCCCGATCATCGTTAAATCATACAAATGGTATTTCTCAATGCTTCAGAAAACGCATCGCATGATTTAGAAAAGCTCAATGAGTCAAGCTTACTATGAAGCAGGCGGCTATGAATGTTATGGTTTTTTTTTTTGTAGCATTTTTCACCTCAGTTCTTCAACAGTTACAATAACTACACTTCCAATTTCTCTGTGGGAATGAAGGACACGGACAATTTTTAACGAAGTCGAACACGATTCTAACACGTTACACGTTAAAAATACAATTTTAGCGTATATCAGATATTCAGATTAGCATCTTATTATAAAGTAAACAATTGTAAAAATCGTATAAATATAATTATAAATTATTATTAAAATAAACATTATCTAAATATTTTAATTGTAAACCATACACTTAGCCACTCAATAGTGGTGATATGATATTTATTTGTACTAACAAAATTCTTATATTAACCACATATATTGCAACATATATTATTCATGACACCATATGTTGACACAAAACTCCATGAAAAAATAAATGTTTGGAACATAAGATATAACCTAACAAAATGCTACAATCTTTCGTCAATCCAATCTACCTCTCTTTCTAAAAAATATTATTTTGTAGTATCCAAAACTTACGAAACATGGCATAAATAAATTAAAGGTTTACTGATACAGACTGCTTTTACAAATTGAAGATGGTGCATTTTACTTTGTAATGTGTTTAGGATGGTTATCTTCAAGAGCTTCGAAATTTTACCGAAACTTGATACAGTTCAACGATCGTTAACAGGGAAGACTTCCATTTTACAAAATTGCACTCTTAATGCAAAGAGTAATAAAAATACGTTAAAAAATAGTATAATTATTACAATAATTTACAAAATATTATTGCGAAACAAAGATGCATTTGTTATCTAAACACCATTTCTATGTCAGTTAGAATTATCATTTAACTGTGAAAGTATTTTCAAGAGCCTGATCATTGGTTATATCATTGGTTATTTGTACGATGAACACCAGTGAGAAATTTCACATTACAAAATAGCACCTGTAGTGTATATCGCTATGAAAATAGTTTAAACATTGATATCATTATTACAATTATTTACATTAACATATCCTCGAAATAAAGATGCATTTTTATCAATAAATAATAAACGTTTATGTAAGCACCATTTGTATATCAAGCAGAAGTAGAAATGTTGAAGAGTTTTAAGAGCCAACAAAACGTTCACCATACTACCTTCAAGCGAATGGCCATTCATGCAAATTAAAAAAATTCTTTTCAACTTTGGAGTTGATAAACTGTCAATATTAGAATCACATTTTACCACCTTGATGAGTTTCGTTTTAATTTGCAAATGTTTCACGACTTCATTTGTCAAGAACTTGGCATTCAAAGTCTATCCAGCTAATCAAACCCTTAAGCATATGCTTCATTTAAATATTAAATAATTTATTAGACTAATGTAAAACGCCTGTGAGAAAACATATTTTGTGTTGTGTATTTAACGTCATCGTTACCAAATTTATGATCCTGAATTTTCTATTACACATCGAGCAGCAACCCCGCACCGCAGTTCAGTGCCGTGTTTCGGGCCTTTTAAGGATAAACCTTTAATGAGCCTTAGTACTCATTAAAAAATCCATAGGTAGCGGGCCGCACCTGTGCACCTACTCACCCGACACGGCGATATTGTGCACATGTGCAGTCTCTAGACGGGCAACGCAAAGTCAATGTCACGATAAAGGGAAAATAGGAACAATGACAACATATACCAGAGTCTTACCAGTGCGTCAGCCTTACAGCGATTGGGAAGGGAAACAAGAGCTAATATAAACACATCATCATCGTACCATCGCACTCGTAATTAATCATTTAATTAATTGTACGACTCATAAAATTGCTCTTGAAACAGGGCCAAACGGCGTAGGTCGGTGTACGATCCGTCCGCCGCTCTACAGGCAGGTCTACGGTCTCCATCCAGTTCCTATCTGGCTTAGCCTTCCGTATCGCTGTCCTCCGACATAAAGGACAAGAAGTGTGTCTCATATTTGCAACAGCAGCAACAGCTGTAGTGCATTCCTCCGTCAGCTGATGCTCGTGGACGCGGCCGTTGTCGCCTTGGCATGGCATTTAATGATCTGTTGGGCACTGTTAAGGTCTTAAATGTTTGCTACTTCGTTCGGAACACAGGAACTAGATGGAGGTTAAATAATAGTGCAACATCTTTCATTGTTTTCTGCCACAATATCACCGTTGTGCGTGTTGTGCTCGAATCGTTAGTCGAATCGAAAGAACACATTTCCTTAAAGTGTTGCGTGTTTAAGGTACCTGAAGGGTAACTGAAGGATTTCGAAAGTCAATGCTATACTATTTTTAGTTCCTACATTATGTTATTAATTTAAGTATATTAATAAGCTGTAATTATTATCAGAATAATACTTTTAGGATCCAATATCAAGTAGTATTTTCCGAGTTAATCTGTGTTTTATATAGCCTCTGTTCTTTCACATACTAGTAGTAGTCACACCATACTGCTATGGTTGTCTTTACACCAATCGCAGCGCAGAGCGATATGAGCAAAAGCTCTCGCCAGCGATCTCCGTCCACTAGCGTGCGCACAGGGTCAAACGTTGGAGTCGCGTGGGGATGAATGTTGGTTGAAAAGCCTTGCAGTAGAGAATTTGACAAACTTATACCAGAAAAAAGAGCATGCGCGAACGCACGCCCGTATGTGTGTGTGTGTGTGTGTGTGTGTGTGTGTGTGCGTGCGTGTGTGTGTGTGAGGAGGAAGCAAACTCGCAGCAAAAGAGGGGCACGGGCACTTTGTGGTGAAGATAGTAAAGCGGTGAGAAAATCAAACGCAATAGATTATGAGCGGCGAACGGTGAACGGAATGGGGGAAGCTTTCGGTGGGTCTCTCGGTTTGGGAAGTCGGCATTCGGCGCAGCACTGTCGTTAGCTTTAACCTTGAAACTTCAACCATCCAACCGTTCCACCATGTGCCCGTTTTGGTCAGATCGCCGAAATCGCTTCCTAAAGTTTGGCCCGCAAGCCGTCCCAGCGAAGCCAGCGAGACGAAGAGAGTGACTTTCGCATTGTTCATTTTGCGTGGCGATGTTTGACGAGATTTTTTTTTTTTTATTTTGTTTGTTGTGTTTACTCTACGGCACGATCGCATCGATGGTGGTTTTGTTTCGTTTTTTTTTTTTGTTTTTTTTTTTTATTTTTTACTTTAGCGCTTTTGCCGCATTTTGCGCCTGGTATGGGCTCATGTCGGTTGTAATGTTTCGTTCACCATTTATGTGTTTTTTTTTTTGGTTCCTATTACCGTCTTCTTTGCACCTATGCTCCGTGCGGGCGACTGGTTCTGCATTGGGCAATAGAAAAGGTTGGAAAGCAAGGGCGGAAGTGAGAATGGTCTTTTCGCTCGCGTTGTCCTTGATGGTTGGGTTAGGGGTAAAATGACTGCTAGTTGATTTAGTGGACCTTGCCTGCCACAATTGCAGTCATATGGCTCCGCAGAGCTCGGTCGTATTCGTTCGGTTTGGTACCGTTTTTTGTGATCATTTTTAACTACGCTACACTCGTGATTTAGTTGCATTTCAAAGTGCAAGAGATTTAGAAAAAGGTGCCTAATGTCATATAAGAAAAAAAAAGATTTTTACATGCCATTTGGGCATATATTTTACATATTTATGATATTTTGCTAAACTCGTTAGTCTGAACATTTTGATGGAGTCCCGTGGTGTTTCTTAAGACGTAGTAGGCCATGGCAGCCCACCGTACCTTCCAACGCACCGATGTTCTAAAACGCATGAATCTGTTATAAATTATATTCCCTTTAGTTTAACGTAGACGAGCATTTATTGTGCAAATTGACAGTATTTAAAGGAAAAGTTCAACATTTTAGCACATCGAAGTAATGAAAAACCATATAATTCAATCAAATGAAGCTGTACTAAAACGTGTACTAAAACGAGTGTAAAAAACAACCGATCCGGGAGAACTTAGATGTGTTTGCGAATGCTTAAGCATCAATATACAAACTATTTACCATATTTAAGCTTTCAAAATTTATCTTAGTACATTTTTGGTACTAATCTGATAGTACTCCAATGATTAACTTTAAGCTATATAAACTAAATGTAGTTATTTTTCCAATCAATGATGTTTTAAGGAGAAGTTCGTTTATGTTCATTCTCCATTTCTTTTTCCAAAACGTGTAGCAAAACTATGAAATGTCTAGACTGATCCCTTTAAAACAATTTTAGCTCCGGGGTGAGAACCGAGAGAACAAACGAGAACATTCAGAATAAAATCTTTCTTGAGTTTTAAATATATTGTTGAATAATATGACACAGAAAAATGACTACAGTTTAATACTTCACACATTCCGAATGGCGTTGTACATTCTCTTCGAGGCTATAAAATTAGCTCCATACCGCGGTAAACCTTTTGCCGTATTTCTAGTTCCTTTCAACGCTAAGCAGGAAACGAATGCCACCTACGTTAAAGTTCACACACGCTTGCGAAAGTGTAGCCGAGCGAACTTTCGGTCAATGGACGGTGCCCGCCGGTGGGGATCAATGCCACAAAACGCGAATTGCAGATTCGCAAAATGAGTAATACAAAAAAAAAACAAAAAAAAAACTCAAAAACAAAACACTCTCGTACCAGCCGGTCGACGAGAGACGCCGCGAAACGAGCATCCATGAAAAAAGCTTTATTCCTCGGCTAGGCTGAAATCACCTCAAAGTCAAAATAATGGACACATGCATGAGACCCGAGACCCGAAAACAAAGTCTAACGAATGGAATCAACGGTCTAATGACTATTCAATTATCCAAGCGGTAAACTTTTTTATGTTAAACACAAAAAAGCCTTTTCAAAATTGTGCTGCCGAACACCGGCACTACTGGAACGAGCGCGGATTTTGCGTTTTTTTGTTTCTGGTTTGCGAACCAGTAGAATCAGACTTTGCGGGTGCAGCAGAGTGTGCAGTTTTGGGTTCGCGAGTGTGCAGCCATCTCGTTTTCGATCCACTCGCGGTTGGCTTGCCCGCAAAAACTTGCACTCGGATAATTCCCCTTCTCGCTCGGAAGTGTTCTGCAACCGAACAAATCAGGGGCGGTCATACATTTTTTTGTTTGCACAATTTTCGTCCCGTTTCCCATCGTGATGCTGATGCGATTCATACTGAAAGTCATGACATAAGAATCATGAAATGTAAATCCAACGGCTTAGTTCATCATTCTATCAGGCAAAACGAGTCCGTATCTTGAACGTAGGTACCGAATGTAAATCTTTATCTACAGTCTTTGATATTGAAGGATATATAGGAGGGGAGTACGAAAGGAGAAATAGTTCAAACAGAGAAACTATTCGATATTTCGAACTGGGTACTTTGATAGAGTAACGAATAAAATTCTTATTTTTGTGTGTATTCTGCTGCTTTTTATTGCTTATGACGCTCAAGATATCATAGACTGTACGGCACTGTATTTACCTACTGCAGTAGAAACAAATGCTCCTTGAAATGGCGTGCCTGGCGAGCTGTTCAGCATTTATAAATCTCCGTATGGAAAGGGGCGATATCTCTCCACTGTCCTTTTCCCACATATCCTATCGAACGAGCGTCAGAGCAAGCATCTGCATTTGCGTGTCGAATCAAGTGGGAAGTTCACCGAATTGCATGCGTTATGCACCGAACGCAATGAAAGTATAATTTGTGGAAAGATTAGAATTTTCAAGAACAATCACACCGTTTACAATTCGGAACAAGCGCGACGCGATAGCAAAACAACCGTTATGCAAACGGACCATTTACATTCTAAACTATGCGGCCAGCCAGGAGTGGTTTGACTGTTTGCTGAAGGAATGGTCCTACCGTTTTCGCACAGCCGGTCGGTTGGTTGAAATTCGCGTGTGTCGTTCGGTGTTGTTCTAAGCGTTTTTACTGTTGAACGTGAGGCGCTGTATGAGAAATCTATAAAGAATTCGGTACGCAAATCGCTTTCTTCGTGAAATTTTCCAGATGAAATGGAACTATGAGTGGAAATATTTTTTCAAACAATTATTTGGGTTCATCGAAAAATACATCCATCCTAAACATTACAAAATTTGACTCGCTGCTGCCGTCCACGTAAACGATAACACGCGCAAAAGTTTAACTATTCCCGCTTTGGCTCCGTACCCTCCCACAATCTGCGGCGCGTTCACATTCACTTATGGAAAGCAGATGCATGAAGGTGTTGTGCAATGTTTTATTCACCGTGCTGGCAGGAAAATGATTCCCCTAACGGTCACCACCAACCGGCGCAACGGACAGCGACACTGTGTGTAACGGCCGCCGCCGCCACCATCGTATCGAACCGGCAACAGGCAATCAATTTTGTTCTAGCCATTTTCCATAGCAACCTTAGCACGAGCGGCCACGGTGTTGAACTTTCGAAACTCGTTTGTAAATTAAAATCCACCCACCGTGCCCGGGTGCGCGCGCCCGGCTGCCGGGAGTTTATCTAATTGAACATTTCATATCGGCGCAAATGCGTACTTTTTTCACGCACACCGCTTGCAAATGGCATCCCGTGGGCGATCTTTTTGCAGCTAGGTGTGTTTTGCGCAGCCGTATGTGCGAGCGCGCGCGCGCGCGCACAAGGGTATATATTATTAATTCGTTCCAGTTGGCAAAGATTTCAACCGTATTTTGTTGGCCTTTGGCGACGGTGGCCGCATGGTTGGCACCCAGCAGTCAGCGATGGGGCCGTATGGAAGAGTTGTATCTTGTCGTTTCGGTGATTTTTCATGCCCTTTCGATGGGTTCAACATGTTGTTACTTTCAGCTGAATTACTTCAAACAATATTTCCAAGCAAGAAGCTATACCCCGCACCATACAATGGAATCCACAAATTTCGCTTTATTCATAGGCTGCATCTAATGTCAGAAAATGCGGGTATGTGAACGTAAAGCGTGTCTATTTTCTTCGCAACCGAAGAGTGAACGCTAGTTGTCAAGGAAACGGCTAGTATAGGTCGTGCCCCTAATGATTAGTTTCCCCCAATGCCATCGAATTCTCTTGGGATCAATATTGTGTCAGCTTGATCGGTGAGATCCTTATGGTTGTTTACTTTACGCATACATACATGTGTGTGTGTGTGTGTGTGTGTGTGTGTGTGTGTGTGTGTGTGTGTGTGTGTGTGTGTTTGGGTATGTGCCACCAGCGTATGGCTGGCATCCTCAAACGAGATCATGGTTATTTCTGTGACGTGAGTCAGCATACTAAAAGTTTCGCTTTCCTTTCGCTTCACACAACCACAGAACGGTCCCTAGAGATCGGATCCCTCGGAACGATCGAGCACGGGCACAATAAAAGTACCTTTCCAAATTCGTTGCTATGCAACAAGCTTCCCCTTCCTTTCCCGCTGCCAACAGTTCCAGCGGTGAGGACTTTTTTTCCCAGAAGCAGCGCGCTCCGCGCACGGCGGAGAGAATTTCTCGCACAAGACGCTCACACGGACTGTGGCCCTGGCCTATGATTCATTATTGGCTAGAGTAAAAATTGAAAAGTCACCATTCACTTTACCACCGGCACAGTCCCATTCTTCCAGCAGCGACGCGGCGGTACCTTTCGCGCGAACCTATGCTGCAATCGGCCCGTCCTGCTCTTTCGGCCGCCGTCTAAGATTTTTCGCCGCACGATCAAGCAGTGTCCGCGATCAAACTGCACAGCCGTGGGCTCACCGGTATTGCAACATCCTACAAGGAGTTGCAATGCACCGCATTTATTTTATAGGCAATCTGAGCCTTCTCTTCCTTCCTTTCCTTTTGCTCACGATTCTTGGTTGCTGCTCTAGCGCTGCCGCACATGCAGCTGGCAGGGCTTGTGTTGTCTTCTAACGTTTAGTAATTTACTCTGCACCGCTACCAAAACATGGTGATCGCCCGGAACGGATGGATGGGTGAAATGAAGTTTATCAGTCCTATGAAACAATTGAATTATGAAAAATTGTCGTAGTGCCGATCGAAGCATTGGAGTGTCTTTCAGGCGCCCGGGGAGAATGTCTGTCTGTGCGAGCATGCAACAATTGCGCAGTTGCTGTCGCCCATGGAGGATGCAATAAAAGCTCTCGTTCCTTTAATCCCTTCATGTACCTTTCATGCACCGGAGGCACTCCTTTGCTTGGCGGTTGACCAAATTGGGCTAGCCCGCGCTAAGAGACGATAGGCAAGGATAGTTGTCCATACTTAGTAAAAGTAAATTAATTCTTGTCCATGGTGCGTGACTTCAATTTATCTTCCAGTTATTCTGTGCGAAAGTGTCATGGAAACGCGGCATTACCATAGCGTACCGGTCCGGGTGGAGGTGGACGGTAAGATTGCTTTTACCAGCCCGGGGAACCCCAGCAGGCTGCTCTCGGATCCTTGCGTAACAATTCTGGTTTGAAATATCTGTAACCATTGGAGCGCTTACACCTACAATATTACTATACACACGAATTTAATGGTTATTGTTGTGAATGGTGTGGCATCAAGCATACAATTTTATGTGTAGAATCAAGCATACAATGTGTAGAAGAGTAATATTATACTTACTGTTAAGTATTCTTTCAAATATGCACCCATCTGGAATATTTATGATGAGCGTAGTTGATAGCCAGATCTAGCGAAACGCACATTCATTCCCGAAATATTTCAGAAAAGTTACAATTCCAAAAAACACGAAAATGCGTTAAATAATTTTCACTGTTGGTGTAATATTTCGAGATAAATCGTGATATTATCTATCATTGTTTAACAAAAATCTCAATCAAATTCTTTGAAAGCCGTTTCTGTTAAGGTTGTTAGAATGTAAGATCATAATGTTAAGACGTTTGGTATAGATAAGAAATAAATAAATGAAGTAGAGCGAAAACTGCTTATTTTTGTAGATACAACCGTAATCGCTTGCACATGACGTTACGAACCATGATGTTGAGCATTTTTAGAATAGGTCCGAAAACGAGAGAATATTTGTATCATATATTAATCGACATGTTCTTCTGCTCAATTTCTTGGACAGTAAAATACAATACTTAATGTTAGCATTCAATATAAAAATGATACCTCTTTTCCAATCGTAGCACCATTGTTATCGACTGTATTTGTCTCCCCACACACCATTTAATACAGGTAAACATCCAGAAGTAACGAACCTTATAGGCTGCTACGGTAGTAACCAAGCGACAGTAATTCTTCTGCAACTGGTAAACTGGTGTTCCAGGGTGTCGATTGCAGGATAAAACAAATATGATGTTAACCAAAGGCACTGGTAAGTGCCCCCAGGTTATCCTCATTTGGGTTAAGTTCCCATAGGGTCCACCTTTTCATTAACCAGTATGAGAATGGAATAGTATAAATATAAAATACAACTATAAAATATATTTATTTATAAAATGGCTGCCCTATTGTATAAATATTAAAAAACCTTTATTCGTTGTATGGTTGATCAATTACTTTTTCCTGCGTAAAACATTTCTTACGTATGTTTGTAATTAAGTGATACATAAAGTGTGAAATAAAATGGTAAATAAAGTGTATTGAAAATAGTTGACAATCACGAAGGACATTTTAATGACTGAATAAATCAAATGAGCCAATGTTTCATACACTGCATCACGAGTGAGATAAAGTAGCGTAGTGGAAAAAAATATGTTCTACTGTTTTTTTTTTAACAAAGTTTTAGAGTTTAAAATTTTAAACTAAAATTTTGAGAGGACCATACAGCACAATACTTCGTTCTTTAACTGTTAATCTCCATATCCTGATAGTTAGACGTGCAGATAGATGATATCAATGGGAGGGTGGTACTAGTCTTTTCGTATGATGACCTTCAACATACATCATTCATTAAACCGGTTTGGGTTTTCTTAAAGATAATCTGAAAAATCCCAACTCCGTTCTGCTTCATCTAATACAAATTTATATATCTTTTTGCGTTACTCTGAATTGTGTTTTCTTCTGAATTAATGTACCCTGAAAGTATGTTTTATTTAAATAAAAATGTTTCGTTACAGATGTTGGGTTTCGGGTGAAAGTAGGTTTTGTAAAATTATAAATTGCCTACAAAGAAAATTTACTCATTACTTAACAGCGAGACTCAATTAAATGTCCAGCCATAAACAGGCTGGCCGACCCTAGTTATTATAAAAATGAGAATGCGAGATCGATAAAACTTTCCACGAAGACCCTCAGAGTGAAACACAGTTATTTATTCGAAAAGGCATGATTTCATATGAATTGCTACGTATTTGTTATAATTTTATCACGTTTCTAATTCAATCCTAGCCACCCCAGTCCTGCTAGTGTTGTGCAATGAATTTCTACTATTAAAAAGCAGTACGCAAGCATAACCTTTCCCGGCAGCTGCCGTACCGCATGGTGGTATTTTGTCTACAGCGTTAAACCGGCGCTCACCTTTCACCTCGTAAGACACGCAAATGGAGCATTAAGCAGAAAGAAACATCTTGGGCTGGCAGAGAAAAATGCTACAAACAAAAGAGAACCCCAGAGCCGGTTTGCACCACCGTGAATCATCTTTCGCTTTTCGTTTCATTAATTAGTAGCGAACTCAACGAAAGCCGCAGCAAAGCAAACCATACACGAAACAAAAGTTACAACAACAAAAAAATAAACTAGACGATGAATTTACATACTCCTCGCCATTCTTTCGTGCACCCCGTCACAATTACGTAACAGATGGCGTGGGACGTGTGAAGCTACTAACCCACTCCCGCAGTGGATCGCATCGCAGCATAAAACATCATTCACTAACATAAACCACCACCACCACCACCACCACCACCACCACCACTACTACCACCGAACCTACCGAACATAAAGCATGCGGTACAGAAAACCGTAAAATGAGGCAAAACTAAGAGGCAGCCGACGGGCCGTTCGAATGAATGGGCTCATTTGGGGTCGGTAGTAAAATCTTATGCTGAAGAAACGGTCGATCCGAACGATCGTGCCACACCTACAAGAGCGCGAGCTACGGCGCAGGTAAAAGCGTTTCGGTTTCTAAACATTGCCCGTTCCGTAGAAAGCCTAGCCAGTTGCGCCCGTTTCTCACCTTTTGCCTCACGTTACCGGGGTCCGGCCCAAGCCAGCCCGAAGCCGGGAGGAAAAGCTCTCAGCGATCGCACCGCCATTTCGTCATCGCACCACACACAAACAAAACTCTCATCGATGAGTGGAAAAACTGAAACACAAAGCATGCAAATATCACGCCTGTTTCAGTGCCCGGGCCCGGGCCCGATCCGGTTGCTTTCCCCTCCGGGGGCCCGCCTGGCTTTTAGCAGACGTCATAATGAAAGTATTACGTAATAAATTATTCAAATCATATCGGCTCGCTAAATGTTGCATTAGGCTGAAAATTCACACCTACCAAGCGCTGAAACATTACCAACAAAGCATGCAGCCTCCAAGGCATGGTCGACTTGGATGAGCTATCGAATTCAAAAACGATAAGCAATGAAACTTGTTGGCTAATTTTATGGCACACGTGTTGTTCCGTTTGTATGAAATGCAATATCGCGCAGCAAAGGGTGGTTGTAAGCTTTATGTTCTATGCGCTACCCTCTTGGCATTCACATATATCGATCAAAATCAATTAAAACATTCACGACCGTTTGGATTGCTTGCCTACGTTTCAAATTGTGTAACAAAACGGATAGTAAACCGTCGCAGCGTGGCGGTGAAAGATTACATCGCGTACTTTCGCTGCGCTGGATGGGGAGTTTGTCTGAAAGTTATCAGCTGCGGTATGGTTCGATTTAATTTTCCCCCGCGTCAGCGTCTGCCAGCGCCCAGGCGCCCTGTTTACTTTCCTGCACTTTTGGCAGCACTTTCCATTTCTTCCAGCGCAGCGAGCGACGCGAGCTACCGGTACTTTCGATGGCCTCTTTTCCCGTTGCTGATCGGTGTATGGGGGGGGGGGGGGGGTGGGGAAGGTGGAAAAGAAGGCTTTTGTGCCTTTCTTTCATTTCACTTTCGTTCCCATTTATCCAGCCAGCGTGCCAGCCAGCCAGCCAGCCAGCCAGCCAGCGGCGGCTGTAAACTATGATCGCAAAGTGAAAGGGCAAATTGTGTGACGGCGGTCGAAGAACGTGCGATGTTGTGAAGGAGGAGATTACTTCATAAGCGATCGTGCGACCAAGCGTCCCGGTAAAATGTAACGTAATCGGTTACAAGACGGCGGTAAAAGTTGTTGATGTTTATTGTGTGCTTTAGTGTGCACTCTCTATGGTAATAGTGTTTGTGTATGGCGCATTTTGCTGCACAGAATGTCACATGAAAATTGAGCGACAAGAGCGGAAAGATTGCCGTGCAGCAACTGTGCCCTGTGCGAAGCACATCTTCACTACTTTCTAGTGATTCCGGACTGTTTCTTTCCAATGATTGATTGTGATGAAAAGATCGCGAAAAAAAAAATTGGGAACAACAATCCTCACGCACGTTCCACATACTTTCCGCAAGATGCTTCCCGACTGAGACATTCGGGGTCTCATTTTGTTCATTTTAATTAATTGGTTTTAGCAATAAATGGTCAAGCCGGTTTCGGGTGGTACTAACTTTCCTTCGGCAAGCGCCATTCGTTACTAGCAAACACTTTTTCCGCATGTTCACCAACACCGTTTGCTCTTTCACTTGTGCCTTTATTTTGACCCAAAACCACGCCACGGCAGAAAAGTAGGCTGGAAGCCTGTTCGCTTCCAGCACGGTTGTTATTGTCTTACGTAATGCGGTCACCAGTTGACGGGCCGTGCAGATTGCACAGCCACACTCTGCACATTGCAGGGATATTCAAAACCGGGTGCCATCTTCGCACCGACCTTATATTACCGACTTTTCAGCGTCATGAGAATTTGCCGCTGCAATTAGTATGAACGTAACGTTGCTATGTTATTACTTTTATACATCTCCATACCGGATTTGGAGTCATGTAAGACTTGCTAAAATAGTTATTACAGACACCATCGTAAAGTATTTGGCACTGCGTTAGATTCGGTGATAATTTGTATATAAAACCATGAGTAACATTTTATTGTTCTTGGCTCACCAAACGACCATCATGCCATTTCTGCTGGCATGAGCGTGTAAATTGCGGATTGTGATGTGATTGTGATCTTCGATTGTGCATCCCACGCGCTTTCAACATCATTGACCGCGTTGCGTCCCAGGCCCGATAGACTGCTGCTATCTGCCTTTCACTCATTTATATAAAAATGTCATCCCTTCTGTTCGAAAGGAGGAAATCGTGAAATGCCTGTGGTGACGATAAAACAGCATAACCGTGATCGGGTCGGATCGATGATGAAGAGTTTGATGTCACATTTTGTACTGACTGTTTCGTTCAACATACTCAGCAGCTTATCTCGAACGAAACGTGCAATGAATTGTTTAGGGCTTTTTGACTTTCAGATATAAAGAAAATAAAAAATAAAAAAATTATAGTGCCAAATTTAAAGAAGAAATTACCGCAGTTTATCCCAAGTTAGATGTATAATAATAAAAAGTCAATCCTCTGTTTAGTAATCTTTGATTTTTATACATCTAACTTGACAAAAACTACGGTATTTTTCTCTTTGAATTCCGTAGCATTATTTTTTAATTTGATTATACGGTAGAAATGATGATATGAATACATAGTAGATTGTTTTCAAGGTCCATAACACTACGCACAACAGCTTTAATCGAGGGGTTTACTTGCAAGAAAGATTTAGATTAAATATGATATTTACTATACTTTATGCATTAAAGGTTAAAGACGAACTTTCAACATAATATTTAAGTTATGAGAACTCTTCAATGAATGAATGTGTATTGGAAACAACTAACGTTTTTAGAACTATTTTAATAGCGTTAACTGTTTCAAATATTGTAAAAATAAATGGCTGTCCAAATTGTGTTCTATTTGAAATTTATCTAAATTTCTAGTTCTACATAATTTTCATTTTATTATGTTTGCTTTAGTTGAATGATTTTTGAAAATGTGTTATAATTTATCGCAGATAATTAACTAATATAGAATCCTTCAATTTGTCGCCTTCATTGTTAACTGTACGAAATTTGAAGCTATTTTTATTTATATGCTATTTTTTGTAATAAAATTAGATAGCTCATGGGATGCGGATATTAAAACACGAAACAATTACTATTGAATAGGTTTGGGTTGCAGTCACCAAACCTGATTTGGTGCGTGGCCCTGACGAGCTGCCACGATTATGTTGTTTGAACGACGAAGTAGATCACCTTGCCGAAATAAAAATACCAAACTAGTTCCTGGATAATTTCGCTGTTAACACCTTCTACTTCCTACCTTTTTGTCACATTTCTTTCACTTTTGTTTCGTCGCACAATGTTATTTTTAGTAACATAAACGTTGTAAATAAATCGAAATCGATGGGTGTTTGCAGTCAAATCCAACAATAAAACACATTTTACATTGAATTCGAATTCTCGTGTTCAAATATTTGCGAGCAGTTGCTAATATTTCCCATCCTACCTGTCAAACTTAATGATACCTTCTAGCAAAAGTTAATAGGTTGCATCACAGTTCGACTGTCAAAGCAAAAAAAAAAGCGGCCCGTTCGACTGAGATTGTCTTCATATCCGACGTGGCTAGGCTCCGATGTTAAGAGCTTCCGTCAGCCACTATAATGTGGCAAAATGACGACTGTAAGTGGTAATTTCAGTGTTTCAAGGACGCAGCTTTTGTTGAAGCCGAAACGTATCTAACACCGACTGTAAAATTAGACACATATCGTATCAGATCTTAGTTTGAAAAATCTTTCGAAAGGGCCTGATTGATACGCACGAACATTTTAGATGCAATTGAAAGCTACCACAAGAATTTGATCAACATAAAAAGATTCGGATTCACGATCGTTTTCCATATAAATATTAAGCTGAAAGATACACAAACCACTGAAACAACTTAAAACTTATCTTTTCTTTATAGTGTAATCAATATATAAAAAAATATATAAATATTTTTGGTACTTAGTAATTTCTTAACTTGTTTATCTTTTTACCATTCGAACAGCACCAATGCCTGGTGAGCTAAGTCCTTTAGAAAACTTACGGACAGTTCGCTTTCTAATTCTTCTAGCTTTCAAACTGCTAGTATAGCAAACGCATTTCATTGCCTCCTGCGTTACTTTACTTCCTACTCCGACCCGAATCCTATTCTACCCACAAACAAACATGACGCTTACAAAACCACCGTCGATTCGGCATCATAAAGAAAACGTGAAATCGAAAGCGTCGAAGGGCACGAAGAAACCAACCAACAACAAAAAATGAAAGCTTCTACCGTGCATGGCCTTCCACTAAGATTGCTACTAAATATGTGCGGCGCTAAGTTCTCCGACACTTTTTGTGGGTCTAGTTTCACTGCTCCGAACTATACTCACACATTGAAGTAACAGACACTCACACACATACCAATAACACCGGACGCTTACTCGCTTAACGGTGCTATCGTTCGCTGATGGTCACAGCGATCGCGTCGGCTGGAGTTTCAACAACTGTCTCCTATTTCCAGCGCCTTAGTTTTGGTACCAGCAAATTCTTTCAAGGATTAGTAAAAGTCTTGCTACCATAACTTGCGTGGGTCTTAGTTTTAGCTTCTATGGTTTGTTGCATTTACTTTTGTTGCTAAAAATTGTTTTAATGCAATAAGATTATATCTATTACGATGTTAGTAACAAAAACAACATGATATTTATTCCTCGTTTTGTGCATAATTGGAGTAACATCAAAACGGAACATAGCATATAGTGTTCCAATACTTGTCGTCGTTATAAAAACTTATTTGATTTGCATATTATTAAAAACGTACTTAGTAATAATATACTGCTGTGCTTTTTAACCTTAGGCATAAGTATAAACAGAATAGAAAATGTATGATGAATTAGCGAGCGTAAAGCGTGTAATGATTATTAATCCGTACCAGCACGTTCGAACAATAAACCATTTCGTGCTTTTGTAACAACCTTCGAGAAAATGAACAAAACAGATCTATTCAATATCAAAGAAATACCAAACAGGTTTGAAAATGGATAAAATAACTTTAAAAAACTGGAAATGAAAATAAAATCTGATGTGTAAATAGAACACAGGAGCAAAAGGAAGGAAAATTTAATTGGTTCACAAAAAAGTTATGCTTATTATGATTAGTTATTTTTTTATAGTTATGTTATAAAACCTGTTAGCTCTGGAAAGCGTAGCTGATCGAAGGACAAATACGAGCAAGAACACCCTAACACCCTGCCATTTCTACTGCTCTTCCGTTCTGTTAGGGAATATGATAACAAATAAACCATATTGTTCTTACAGACAAAAAATGGTTCATTGTGCTGGATTTTGAGAAAAACAAAAATCTAGAGCACTGATCCTTTGGCGATGAGTCGACTTTTCAAAATAAATCCTTGATGAAGTGTTGTCTGAAGGATGATTTTTCAGACTACTTTTAAACATAAATATGATAATAAATAAATAAATAAATATGATAATTTAATGTTCAAGTTGGAAATTTCCAGTTTTGTAAATAGTGTGGCACATGTAAAATACATAATAAAATAAATAAAATAGATGTGAAATTATGATTAATTTTGCGATTTTAATTCTAGACTCATGGAGTATCTGGACACTAAAATTATATTGAATATTTTTTTCAATGCACATTTTAATTCTAGAAGAGATAAAATATCAAATCATATCTACGTTTAGAATCACATATTTCAAAAAGTGTCATTGAAACCATATAACTGGGGTAAAAAGCAATATAATAAAAAAAAAATATTTAAATCTCCAGCCAAAAAGCTCAATAAACAATACTTCAACTTCTACATTTTAATTTGAATGATAAAAATACATCTTAAAACTAGACTAAATCAGCAATGTTTTGTTAACTGAAAAGATAGTAAATTGTACTTGAGATTATAGCAACAAACACTTTGTGCTTTTTGCAAACATTTCCAACAATTCCTCATGCTTTACTACGCCATTACAGAAGAGGGAAGTAAATGGAACCGCGTGCACGGTAGCCATGGTGGGAAGCACAGCAAACACAAATCTGGGTGTCTGCGCCTTCTAGATCAGTGAGAAAGAAAAAAAAAATTACCCCAAGATGGCGATGGTGGCGCAGAATCGTAAAAGAAATTTTATTTTCATACGCTCCACTACGCATCGTAAAACGCTCGAGAACTTGGAAATAGAAAATGCGCCGGAATTATAGTATGCCGCAGAGGGTTTCGGCTTCGGTGTGGCGCAAGAAGCGGTAAAAGATTCGTCGAAGACTGGCATTTTCATCGCACCAGAAGCCTCGGGATTGAAGATACCGAGGGTGAGTGGAACCGATGGGACCGATGGTGGATGAACTCGCTCGTAAACATAAAACCCCAAAAAACCATACGCCAACCCATACGTACCCTCTTCGCACAGGATACTAATCAGAACACTCCATCGCCACAGCCACACACACACACACACCATGACAAACCGAGGGCCACCTCCTCTGCCTGTGGGATAAAGTTGCCTCGAATAGCGAAACTGAGAAAGCAAAGAAATTTTATGAGTTTCCTCGTAAAAAAAAACCTCGAACGCGATGGAAACTGAAAGCAGGAAGCGGAAAGAAAATAAAACCGAGCGGGAAAATTACGGAATCCCACCCAATCGCAGCCTTGGGTTCCGTTATATGAAGCGTAAAGAAGGATTTTCAGATGTTTTTTTTCTTTTTTGTTATGTGAAGCTCTGCCACTTATTTATGTCGATCCATTTTTTTTTTGCTATCCTGCCAGTTAAAATGAGTTAAAATACCGAGGTGAAAATCTTGTAAGAAAAAAAAGCCGAAACCAAGCCGAAACGACCGGAAGTTTTGCGTTGGCAGAATACGGTCCGAAGAAGTCGTAAACCAAGGACCAAGGGTGTGGGTTGCAACGCTAGCCAAAATCAAACCGACTGCCATTAAAAGAGGTTGCTGGTGGTGGCTGCCTTGAGATGGATTTTCTTTTATGACAACGAATTTTGATGAAAAATTTGACCCCTCTCGGGAGTACTAACATCCTACGCTACGGTTGAATTTCGCTTTATCAAATTTTCCACTCTCGCACTCAACCGTGTATGAGAGCGAATAAAAGCGATATCACATTTATCGTCGTTTCAGCTACGAACTTATTTGTATGTGATTAGAGTTTTTCTCTCAAATAATGCAATTATAATAATGTTCATTAAATAGGTTTTGTACATAACATTGACAAGCATTTTTACACGCTTTTAGTTTAGATTTTATCAGTGTCTTTCCTTATCAAAACAATATTTATAGAGAAAATTTACCAATTCCCCAGCCACACAGGGGAAGAAACTGAGGCTATAATTTGTTCTGCATAGTTTGTATCGCAGTTTGAGTGTAGCAAATGCAGTTTCTAATGTATAATAAAACGTATAGTAAAAAAAATGAATCTTCTTTCAGTGTGATAATTTTCAAAATATACAGAAAATTTTATAACTCGGCAATGTATGGTATGGCTCGTTTGTTTGTCGAAGCTCGTTTGTATGTCGGTTTTGTATTATATGTATTTGCCAACATGTATCTTAACGCTATTGTAAAGCCCTTGTGACAAGTACTGCTTATTGTGTAAAATACAGATTGCATTTGAAACACATGAAGCAGTCCCAAAACAAATTTTTTAATATAACACTTTTTTGCAGTCCCAGTAAAAATCTTGTGCATCGATAAGGACACCAACAAAACAAACCAAAAGAAAAAAAAAACTCGTAAATCTGTCCGTTAAGGAATGTAAAAAATAAAGAAGAACAAAGGCTGAAAAGGATGGTTTCCTGATACGATTTTGAGCATGTTTTTTTGTGTTCTCAAAACCATCGATGACAAGTTGCAGATGTTTGCAGCCAAGGACAACCGGGTGCATACGTAGTCGGACCACACGAATTAAAGCCTATCCTTGGCTGACGAAATAACGAAGGCCATTACAGAGGAACTGTTGGATAATTGTAACAAAAATGGCAGCCATCGAACGCTGCGTCGGATCTATCGCCGGAAAAGTGAACGCACCCGAAAGAAGTTTACGGCAAACGAGCCGGGGAAATGTGAAACTTTCGTTCGAATCCCACCCCTAGCAGTGTAGCAGAACCGATGCGGTACGGCCATCTTTAGGGATCGTATTTTTTTTTTCTTTCCCCTACATAGGTCTATGGTCTATCGCCCTTTCTTAATTTTTCCTATCCCTTGCAGCGATTGCTGAGCGTAGCATTGCGCAATGGCCTGGTTTTCCCTTGCTTCAATTCGCCATTGCTTCTGACCCTTATCACTTTGTTAGGATTCTACCCGGCGCAGCGAACGTTTGTTGCGTATGAACCCTTGCGGCAGGAGCGGCAGGAAGGGAAACAGTATTTCCATCTCACATTCGGGACGCAATGAGCGGCCCGACGTTATTTATGTGCATACGCGTGTCGCTGGTGATTCCATTAAAATTTTTATGCGGGAACTTTATCCAACTCCATCTGGAAGCTCCGTACAGTTTTTGGTTCGGTCGGAAACAAAATAGATACTACACGACTGCCGCATACTGCCGAGCCGGCCCGAAAAAGGGCAGGTCCTGGGCCGGGTTTTCATGCTCGAATCCCGAACCGGGAGAGAAAACGAAAACCGAAACAAAATTCATCCCAGTTTCCTATCGACAAAGTAGTTAAACTGTAAGTAAAACATAATTTATCGTTCCAGTTTTACGAGTTCTTCTGAGAAAAGGCGAATGCTGGAACGTTGCTCAACCGGAGGTTGTGCCTCCGAGGGCGACCGCAACTGTTTCGCCCACGATTTTAATGGCAGCTCCTTGCGTTTCCGAGGGCGTAATGAAAATGAAGATATACTTTTACTGATGGGTGCCAGAAGTTTATCGTAATTAAACGAAAATTTCCATGCTTTTCGAATCGATTCTCGAAGCCATTAAATTAACATTACTAATTAGTTTTTTTTGTGCCTCTCGGCATACATTTAGAATCGATACAGAAAATGGGAAATTTTCATGGTGTCTGAAAATAACCACTTTATTCTTTTGACCTTCGTAAATTGTGACATTCGTCCCCTGGAGTGATAGTATTGGATTAGCAAATCCTCTTATACAACAAAACATCTAATGCTTTGAAAAATAAATAAGGTTAAAAAAGATACTAATGCTTTGAGTATCCTCTGCTTCATTTATTATACAATCTAAGCGATAGAGTTTGCTTTATAACCAGTTTTCGATCTGCTATGTACAAGATCTTTGACTTTCGGAATCAATCTAAGGCAGATGTCGGCTTATTACAATTGATACATCAAAATTTTATAGAAACATTATAACGCCTATGACATGGCTGCAGACTTGTAGATAAAACAATTACGATGGTTTTACCAAGTTTAATTATATTCATATTCATATTATTCCATCATAATCTGTCGGTAACAATCCCCGAATGCAGATTCAATTACAGTAATGATTAAACATTTCTCTGTTTTGTTTGGATATATCATGAAATCATTGTAAAATAACTGCAATAAGCTGTAGCATGTATGAATTTTCAAAACATGCTCGTACATCAAGTAAAACAAAGGAATAGTGTATCCTATTTTTCATAATGCATGTTTCACTTCACTTGCATGCACACCAAACTTAAATTATCATCTTCTACACACTATGAAGCCAAACGTAATTCTCTGTTCAGGGCCGAATGATGCGAACGTGGGACTAAATAGTAACAAAATAAGGTACACTTCTACCTCTTCCTACTCAACGCAGCGCTCAGCAGCTGAGCGACCTCTTCCTACTCAAGCCATAAACATGAGGGCTGATTCACATGCCCAACATGAAGCTGAAAATATGGGTCAGCTCTATGCTTAGATGGTCTATGCTGCTCGAACCCACCAATTTAAACGCGGTAACGTTAGCGTAGCGCCTGCTACGTTCGAGCCACGCGATGCTGCAACGATGGTTGCTATGGAGCATCGCAACGGGCACACAGCAAGCCAGCGTACCGCACAAGTATTAGCGTCTATGAGGTGAGCCGAAGGAGAAAAACTACGATCGCTGAACCGTGCGCTTGCGGGAGGTGGAAGATTACTTCGTACGACGTATTGTTGGTGTGTATGTGCATGCGATAGATCGACCATCAGCCCCACCACAGGACCAGCAAGCAAGATGGGCAGCCAGCAAGCTTCAAACCGCTGCATTGGGCCAAGAAAAACGTGCCTGCTCTTACGGTGCTTTGTGTTTCGAAGCCACCCGAGCCGACTCCACCAGTTGCTGGGCGCCTGGTAGTTCAAATCTCTATGCAGAAAAGCATAAAGAGGAAAACGGAAAACTTAATGCCTCCCTCCAACACTTGCGGAGTTACTTCATCGTTAGTACGATGGAGGAACTGCCACAAGACGACTGTGTGTATGCCTCTCTATTCGTAAAAGTGTTTGTTGCTTCGGACCTCCGGACCGACTCCGATGCACATAACAAGCGCTCGGTAAATGTAGAGTTAGAAAGCAAACGTTTGGTCATGTCTTCGTTGAAGAAATGAAACAATCGCTATAGTAATAATTTGATGTAATATTTGTTGATATATTAATACCATCTAGGCCCATGTTTCAATATGTACACATGTAAAAATATTTTTAGTTACCTTAGTTACCAGTGAACCGTGTATGTTTCCTTCTATAAGACGTGTAAGTTTTAAAACAAATTAAACATACAAACAACTCAGCCATTCTTCATCACTCTCACCATAAGGAGAATTCTCCAGTTGGCACAGCAGTTGGCCATCGTGAGCCTAAAGCCAGCAAGGGGTAGCATAAACCTAGGCGTTAACCTGATACAGAAGGCCACGGGCGACAAGGGTTCCGAGGGGCAGCCGTACTGCCTAACAGTGGAGCATAAGAAAATATCCACACATCCAGCGCGCAAAACCGTCAGCGCACGGCCAACAGTAAGTTCTCCTCTCGGTTGACCATGGTGTAGGCTTCTACTTTCGATTTCGTTTCATTGAAGGTTTCCTCCTACTTACCAATTTGTGTGTGAGTCTGTGTGTGTGTGTGTGTTTGTACGTTCCTCAACCTTTATCTTTTTCACTATCCACTCCACCCCGCACCCCCAGCCCCAATTTGGGGTCCACCAATCCATTTCCTTTCCCATCGCCTGCTGCCCCTTCCACCCGTCCACCTTCCGCCTTTCTTTTTCAACGTCGACCTAGTATGGGTAGTATTTCTCCTACCAACAACCAACAAACTGGGCACGACCACTAGCGCTGCAGGCTCGCTAACTAACACCGAACGGCGACAGCATGGACGGCATCAATGAAGCAGCCTTCTAACTAACACAGCCTTCTGCGTTTCCAATCTCTGCGATGGCCATGCCAGCCACCCTTTCTTGTCGCCTCGCCCGCTCCCGCTTCCTGCCGCACGGTCTAAAATAACATTTAGCCAGTAAATCCCTTGTCCGTTCCGTTCGCCCGACTGTTCTACGCGCTGCAAAGGCAAAGGATGGAGAAAACGGTCTAACTCTATTTTCCATTTTTAGTTTCGGAACCAGTTATTATGCTAGAGCGCCCAGCTGAGCCGAGTTCCGTGGCGCGCTTATGCAATTCCTGTGCTGTGTGTGAGAGAGCGGTGGCGATGGATTTTCAAAGGTTTTTGCTTCGTTTTCCAGCCCCTTGGCTCCACACCGCCACGAATGGTGGGTGGGCGTGGGTAGGGGTATGTGTTTTCTTCTTCTGCCTTTATGGCGGTCTGCTAAAGCTAAACGAGCTTTGCAAGTGACGCGTTTTTAGGCTCGACGGGGTCTCCAGTGGAGTCTCCGACCCGTTGGACGCTGGAACACCCGCACCCGCGGTATCTGGACGCGCTTGGAAACTATATGCTTGGCCGTGGCCGTTTGATGTTGGCACACTTTCGAAGATAGCCTTTTTCCCCGTCGGCGTCGGCGTTTCGTGCGCCCGTTGTTGCCTTTTCTTTCTGTTTCTTCGCCAGCTTTCAACCGCGAGCGGGTGGTCGGTTTCCCCTAGTTTAGCCGTGGTTAGGAAATCTGGCGGAAAGGTTTCGAAATGGAACGTCTGGCTATGCAATCACACCATGCGTTTGCCTTCACAACGGAGAGTCGGATGCGTAAATGAAAGTGAAATTTTTCGAGCTTTGGTTTAGTAACGTGTAGTTTTTGTGGAGGTGTGTGAGTGTGCGTGTGTGTGTGTTTTTTCTCATGAAGCAAAATGCTTTCGACTCGTTGCATAATTTTTACCTTTTAAGTCTGATTGCTGCATACATTGTACAAAACAAACCCCAAATTGTACAAAACAAAGTTTCATAAATTGTACATTTTTTCGTCACATGTTCAAATATGGTTTTTAAAATGGAACATGTTAGTCAATCATACATACAAAAATAGCATCTTCATACAAAAAATAACATCTCCCTATGAGCAGTAATAATAGCCACAAACCAAATTCATGAACATCAAACTCTTCAAACCAATACAACATACCATATAACAAATACCAATATATCACCCCATACACTTAAACAAACATCCCATACAAAAAAAATCCATTAATCAATCAATCAACAAGTTAGTCAAACGTTTAAGAATTGTGTGCATGAGAATTTAATCGTGGTATAATTTCATTAAGAAAATACTTTCTGTTTCCTTAACTTTATGAGAGATGCAAATTGGTCTCCGAATTTCAGTTTTAAACATTTAAATTCGAATTTTGTTATACTGTTGTTTTTTTTCAGCTAATTATTTGCGGCATATTTGTCTCTTCCTGTATGCTTTATTAAGTTATATTTCCTATTTGTTTCCGTTATGTTTACAACTTACACACTGAAAACTTGAACGATGTTCTTCTGGCTTTGCCATGGATTTACACATAAAATTGAACTTATAAAAATTGAACGATGGTCAGTCTTTGTAATTAATTTACCCATAACATACCATTTTTGATATTTTTTTTCATTACATTTTATAGTTGATATTTTTTTTCATTACATCTGCTTTCTACATCTTCTAGCTAAGCATTCACAAGAAGTCAGTCAGTAAAGAACAGTAACCAGTAATCAAATAATAGGAAAGTCTCGAAGGCGTTCTCCTCAAACGGACATTCGGTCACCAATGTTTTATTTTTGCGAGATCATTAGCTATTAGAAACATTCGCAGCATCGATTTTTCTTGCATCGATCGTTTCCCACCAGTTGTGGCAAATATTAAACCCAATCAAATTGCGTACCTGGCGAACCAAAGTTTTTTTTTTATTCTTACCACCTGTTTGGACATTTTTCGCAAAATATCAACACTGACGAACCTCTCCATAGCAAACAAAAACCACAAAAGCAAACATTCACCTTATTCATAAAAGCTCCTACTCTTCCGACATCCTTACTAGAGCATTCAACGCCATGGCCTACTACTAGGCTAATAAATTCATTATCTACACCGCTGCTGTAAAACTCACGCTACGCATCACGCAGTACATGAGATTGGCAGCAAGTTTTATGTTTTCCATTTCCTAGTGTCAACAGGTTCCGACACTCCTGCACATAACCCTCACCTTACCACTCAATCAAAGCTCTATGCTCATGTCCAATATCCAGCTGAATAATTGCCGTATTATGATACGGCTTTTCCGAAAACACACGCGCCACAGCCAGATCGAGCTGTCATTATGGTTGAAGATTACCCTTGTTACCATTTTGGCCACCGCACGGTTCTGCTGTGAGGTTAGCATTCCATCGAAAGTCGACCGATGTAATCCATCCATCGCATAGTTCCGTCACGTTTCCATTCCGGTCCCGGTAATGGTTACGATTTCCCGGGTGTTGGCGCTTTACGCCCGATACTGTCACCGTTCGACATTCGCCATAACACCGCCAAACAGACACTTTCAAAGGCTCGCTGGTTCTGGTGTTTTCCCCCTTCGCTTCGGTGAGGGGTTTTGCAAGATTGAGTTTTGAAACATTGATGAACGCCATAAAACGTCCCGTGCCCGATGTTTCGATGCCACCGTATTCAAATCCCCGGGGTCATTCCGAAACCGAAAAACCCGGCAGCCATAACCTGGCCGTTTGCTATCGGTGCTGGCCTTCGGGCTGGCTGTTCCCGGTGGACTTTGCCGTACCGTTGGGCAGGCACGCTCCAATAAAGCCGTCCCAACGAAACCGGCAACCTGCCTCTGCCGGTTCGCCAGTCACAAGCCGACCTCGGGATCTCGAACGAAAAATCCCATCCGGGGATGGGGTGCGGCGAGCTGAGTGTGGATTGTCGAAACATTTCCTAACGGGCGACCTTTTTACGATGCTTGTTTATTGGTTTACAGCACCATTATAAAAGTGCATCCTACATATTAACCCTTTTCGCCCTTACGCATGCCGATAGTCCGCCGCCGGGTAAGGAAGGAGTCGAAGGAGTCGACGATTGCCCTGAACCAGTTAAATGATTAAAACGGAGCAACTGTGCACACACACCAAAAGGCAGCCCACCCGAAGGCACGCCCGAACCGAACCGAGCGTCAATATCCCGAGTCCCGCTAGGGTCATACCGAGTGCCGAACTATCATGTGTGGCAAGCGGATTCCCGCGTGGATGAGCTCCTTTTTGATGGCATTTCGAAACCAACGGGTTGTCCCGTTAGAGGCGTCATGACCTTGCTCTGCTTTTTGGTTCTAATTTCGCTTACGAACCGTTCCCGCTCCTTGGTCATCGTCCTTGGCAACCGAAGAAATGGATGTTTTTTTTGTTGGCCTCTGTATGGATGTTTTGCTTCACTTTTTATGCCGCACTTTTAACGCTCCGATTGCGTACATGCCCGTAAAGACCACCGGTACAAGTTATCCTTGAGTGATAAAACGGCCCTCTTAAAACAACACCGTTTGCCTGAAATTGTAACAATCGCTGCAACACTCTCTGTTAAACACGGTAAACTGTGGATGAACTTTTCGGCCTATTTCATCATAGATTTGCTTATACGATGAACACTGTTCCATCAAACACCTGAAATCTGAGACATAGAACGCTTCCGATCTCCCGATTCCCGCGAAAGACGGAAACTGCATTAAGGGTGACATTTTAAATATGGCTCAAGGATAGCTGTGGACGGTGGGGATAGTCGCTCTGATTATAATTGGATATAATGCTACAATTTCTTTCCCATTCCGCATCACCATCCGCTCGTTGCGAATGCCGATTCCAGAATAAGAGTACAAAGTAAACAGACGAAACCGAGGCGCCCGTTCTGGCCGGTTTCAGTTTCAGAAATGCTGTGCCTTTAATTAGCAGTTGAACTTTTACTACCGACAGGGGAACGTGTATTAAATCTAGTTCTTCATTCTGCGTATGATGTCCAGCGAATAACTACTAAGCGCCCACCGTCTTGCATACCCTTTCTTTCTGACTTACTGTTGATCGGGCCTGCGCGTAGCATGCGTCCGTATTTCCTTCTATGGCCATCAGGCGGTTATAAATTCGCAAAACCCCACGGACCAAACTACAGGGGCAGACCTTCAGTAAAAACCCCTTTATGATCGAAACACGTGAAAGTTCCGCTGCCGCAGTTGTTCTGTTTCGCTACCCCGGGTGAAAGGCGCGTGGCACACCAGCCGCGGGACCAGGTTTACGGATTGAGAATATAACAAGTTCTGCTACTAGATCTACACGTTTATGATCTGTCGTACGTTGGTTGCCATGCAACCATGGAGCACGGAAAGATTTATCTTTCTGAGGTGGTATTATTCTTAAAATGTGTAATGGTAAGAATAAAAATTCTTATCAGACCGACTCAGTGCACACTAAGACTGAGTAAAACGTAAGCAATAACACTAGTGCTAATATCAACATCATGCAATTTTCATTTCTCGTAGTTGATGACCTTCCTTGAGCCGGAGATCTTTCACTTTTACCAGAATACTTTCCACACTGGCAACCTAGTTCAATGTCTAAAGCCTATGTATGATTTTTGTGTTGCTTTCATTTTCCATCCCGCTCCTTTATATTCATACTCGTTAATGTGCCTTTTAAGCTCGCCTTTAAATAGGTACTTCCCAAGATTCTTACAGTTTAATCAAATTTATTTTGCATTTTTTCCATCAACTTTGTTGATGTCTGTTTTCCATTACGATTCGAGGGGGGAGAAAATTTTCACGTTTTAGGAAAATGTAACATGTATTCAATTATTTTTTGTATTTTTTTATCATGTTCAAATAGATAACACTGAACCTATTGTTACAAATCCAATGTAAGTGAAGGATTATGTGAGGCATCGAAAAAACTTTTCTGCTTAGTGCAAACGAACGAAACCAGAACAAACATACGATTGGTCTGAGTTCCGTACAAAATCACTCAATAAAAAATAATAAACATAAAATAACTGTACGAACAATTACCGAATTGTTCTAAAAAATAATGTTATGAAAAAATTTTATTACATGGAATTAATCTGAAAATATTTAAAGGATGAAAGATAAATCATGTTTTTTTTAACCAAGTGATATTCAACAAAGAAACTAGCTTTGACAGGATTTCAAGTAAGTTGGGTATACATTATACGTGTAAATGCAATATAGTTGTGAAACATTTCTTGCACATCTTTTTCCATAACGCTAAATCTGAGACTGAATTGCTATTCGCGAAGATAGTAAAGAGTAGCTCGTAAAGCACCGTACGAAAAGTTAGGTATGGGTGTTACGGTCGTAAACTATTTCCCAATTCCCGGTTTCCCTTTTTACTGTTGTTTTCTTTTTTTTTGTTTTTGCTTCTTCCAGCCAAGATAAAGCAGCACCCATGTATTTGCTGTGTGCTGTGTGTTTGTGTTCGCGTCTTGACGAAGTTTTCAAAAGACAATACTTCCTTCGAACACACCCGCCGCATCTCCTCCGTAAGCCAGCTTAAGGGTCGGCGTCGAATATAATGCGTTTGCCAGAAAAGCAATCAAATGGAAAATCGTAAAACGGGTGTACATGTCTTCGTTCGCTCGGCGCTTTTAGTATCCTTGTGCGAAGGCAGCTGGAGAGGAGAGCGGCCCATTAAACTGGCAAGGAGAAAGATGAAAATTCTTTTAAGATTGAAGGAAATCTCCTGCGCAAGGCGGTTCCCAGTTGACTTTTGTCTGCCTTCGGCATTCAGCCCCTTTAGGTTATATGCTAAAGATAAGGCTCTTCCGTGCACATGCGTACAACATGTGCCGCTGGTGTTAGTTGAACCGATTTTGAGTCCCTTTTTCCAGCGCGTACAAAAAATCCTCCTCTCTCGTACTCTTTCTCTTTGTCTCGTTTTTCTTTTTTCTTCTTCCTTTTGCCCCGGGAAAAGTTATGTGCCCACGAAACACTCGGCCACATCCTGACATTTATCCTCTCGCTCTCGAACCGGTACCATCCGGAGTAGGTGGAGCCATGGCAACCAGCACAAAGCGCAAAGCAGTAGGCATGAGCAGTAGAGCATAATACAGAGAAAGGTTGTTACATGCGGGCCTTATGTGTTTCCGTTTGCGTGGGAAGAAAATTTGCGAATCCCAACTCGTTGGATTTGACTGGTACATAAGCAACAACTTTCTAGGATTGGCTTTCTCTAAGGATTTCACAACGGTGGGCCGCATAGCGCAAGTCATTTTTTTTCGCAGAGGTCACTTTGATACATAAAGCAAAATTCTGGAAGTAAGAATAAAATGGAAGACATTACTTTCAACGTTCTTTAAAGCATGGAAATATGCCAAGAAATTGACAGAGTTTTGCGTTGCGTTATACCGAGAGATATTTTAGACTTCGGAATTTAAACTAAATTTCACGGCAGTCCTCCAACTGTTCATCTTCAACATGCAAACATGCGAAATTGATAGTGAATTTTGGTGATACCATATTTTCAGCCCATATTTTCCCTGTAGGTTAAAGCAGAGAAGAGTTTCTCTAGGATTCATTTCAATAAAGTTCAACCTACCAAAATCCCAAAGTTGCCCTTGCCCATCGCATTGAAATGTTCACGCTGATTAGTTTGTATTTTTGTTTGTTTATTGAATTTAAGTAACTTCTTAATAATCTAACGCTAAAAAGCTCATATGCCTAATTAAAAATTCACTCGTTGCATAGTTCGCGCGCGCAATACACTGGAAAGATAATGGTTTAATATTAGTTCTACTCATCACGAATCAACGCATTATTCTACAACATCACCAGACGCCAGCCGGCCTGTTTTCGTTTATAGTTACTACAGAATGGTACCCTTATCACTCTTCTAAGACGTGAAATTTTGTTTTGTTTCAATGCTACGTTCGCCAAAGTGCAAAGAAAGGCCACACCGACGTAGACGTTGCATCACCCCGGGCAGAACCTTGGGATCAAAACTTATCGGAGTTGTTGTTATAAAACTCATTTTTACACCCAGTGGTCCAGCCCGAGGGGAAGGCTACGCGGTCGGCCACGGTGCTCCGCCGTTACACTTTACGTGCGCGACCTCCGGAGCCTTCGTTGGTCGTTTCTTCGGCGTAATCAGGTTCATCGTCGGGGTAATCACCACTTCCGGAGGCTGAATATACTGACCCAGAGCCTTTCTCTCGGTGCCGTTGTTCGCGCTCATCGTTCGTAGGTTGGCTCGTGTGTACCATACCGGAGTCGCGGAAAATTATCGGTATCTTTTTCGCGCCCCGATTCAGCTCGGAATCCAAGTCGAACTCTTCTTCGTCCCGTTTTCCGGTTGTCGTTGAGCTTACGGGAACCTCCGTTGTGCTGGTGGTTGGTGGCATACTCGTTGTTGACGTAGTTGGTTCCTTCGTCGTTGACACAGTCACTGTGGGCGGTTCGGGGGTTGCGGGTGCTGCTGTTGTTGAGTGATGCACCGGGTTGCCATTTTTGTCATGCAAAAGCAATCCTTCGCTGGCACTTTCGTTCAATCGCTCCACCAAATGGCTGTAAAGAAACAGCATCCCGACGCCAAAGCATACACCGACGCAAACGACGAGCGTTAGAAAGCCGACACACTTCCGGTTGAACGCTTTCGGCTTGATGTCGGCCACTGTCGATCTTCGCGATCCATTCGCAAGATGGTTGATGTTCTTCGAGCCCTCGACGACGCTGGCTGAATTGTCTGCCGATCTATTGGCATTACCGTTGGATTCTATATCGTTCCGAATCGTAACCATACTGCTGCCTGCGGAATTCCGCTACACTTTTGTCACTTACGCTTTCCTACTTAAAGTGTGGAGCATTAAATGCTGCTGCCTTGGGCATGAATACGATGCCTACTAGCGAATATTGGAGCGACGCAAACCAAAACGACCGATCTTCTTTAATCTACGCAGCCATTCGAACCCATTATCAGCCGCTGGGCAATTGATACGGGAGCAAGGGTGTTCGAATGCATTCGTTTATACGCATACATTTACATGAACAATATTTTTTCATTACTGACGAATGAATCATTGAACACCCATCATTACCAACACAGCACAGCAACCATTGACAATTCAGTTCCAACAGTTAAACAAAAATTGGAAAATGAATCCCTTGCGAGTGAAACAATTTTTACGGCCGAAACGCACTTGTTCATCTGATCCTGCATTTATGATTTTAGGAAAACAAACTAAAAGGTATAAATTCAGAGTTACATTTACATTTGTTAGTTAATTAATAGGCTTTACGTATTGCGTTCACAACCACAACCATATGTAGTACGTCAACAAAATAATCTGGTAATATATTTATTCTTCTTCTATTTATTCCTTTCACTCAGCATCCTTGGATAGAGTACGACACGCAAATCTTAATCAAAATTTCTTCAAATAATATACCGGAGCCCCCAAAAAGACCAGACAAAGACCCATACAAAACGCAGGTTCCTGCAGGAATTGCGTTTAAATGAGGGCACAGTTTATTCTGTTAAAAATACATGTGACTCATTTTCTGCTGCGGTTTGTATCAATCGATCTAGGCGATATTTACTGCTGTTCACTGGTCGAAATTTTGTTCTCGCTGGATTCATTCGATGTACCATAACTGACGAAAAAAGGCGAAAGCTGCAACCAAGCGGAATTAGGAATGGTCCATTTCCAATTGAAGATTTTCGTATCTTGCTCTTCGTCAGGATCTTCTTCGGTGCTCTCTCCAGTGCCCACGTGATCTTGCGAGAGGGATTCCGTTTCCTGCTCTACCAATACGACCTCGTGATGTTCCGGCTTTGCTGGACCAGCAGCCGATGGCAAAATATCACCCTTGCCTTGAATTTCTGGATGATACGGTTTGGTATGCTTTGCCTTGCCCACCGTTAGATTGGATTCGAAATCCTTCTCGGTTTTGTGCTGCTGGGACACTCCGGTTGTGATTGCTTGTTGGAACAATACGAGCAGTTTCTCTACATCGTGTTTGCTCAGCAAAACTTCGGCCAACCGTATCATCTCCTGCATTTCTTGTCCTTCCAACCGTCTGCCGTTCGTCGGAAACTCGTTCCAGTGATACAAAAGTGCCATCGTGAAAGCTCCCAAACCGATGGCACTAACAATGGCGAATGTATAGAACACCTTCCGATAACACGTGGACGTGGACGACTGCTTAACGTAGTCGGCCAAAATGGCGCTATCAATATCAATTTTATGCTGCATGCTGGTTAATTGAATCGTTCGGCTCTGTACGCACTTCCTCCGTGAGGCACTGAAGCTTTTACTACCCCTTCATCCCACTTTTAATACATCATTTTATAAGATTTCATGCGTTCGAGCCAGAATCATGTATTATCAATCAAACCTTGAATCGTGCAATCGGTTGATTGACTCATGAGAAAATCGCAAGACCTACCCATGAGTAGGATGATTAGAATTGAATGTCAGCAACGGCGAATGTGAAGGATTGTTGATATTTTGATAGCACATCCATGGCTGCAGAGAATGTGAATTAAGTCAAAACAGACAGGAAATACATGTTGTTTTGTAGGTAATTTCAACTTTATCCAGAAACTTTAATGTGTGTGTGCATTGAATCGCATTTGCATAAAATCATTTCATAATTTTGAAGGAATTTTATATTATAATTCTCACAGTGATTGGTTTGAAAATCGTCTTTTTCAACGCATGTATCATTCTTCTGCAAGGTCATTAAATCCATTTGGGCTTGTTTCAGGGTTTCGAATCATATAAGGGAATATTTCAAGTTCCATTAAGTGGAGAGAATGTTTCAACCGGTTAAGAAAATTTTGCAATCATATAGAGGAGTCGTGAAAGCGTAATGGGGAATTTTGCAATTGCTATGGGAACCGTACAAGCATAGTGGGGATGTTTGCAATTTTTTAAAGGAGCAAGCTGTGAATCTTACAAATGTAGTTAATTAATCGTCAGAATCGATACGGCAGAACGGCATCGATACCGTGCGAGTAAGGAGGGTAAGTTTATTACATATTTTTCATTACTAAATCGTAATAGTTTACGATTTTCAACAAACCGATTTGATTTCACTCACATCAATCTTTTTCGGCAACAAAAATGAGTTAATTGTAAACAGCTGTAATGAATACAAGCAAAATGTTCTCATTATACATCGTTCCTGCTTTCAGTAGAAACTACAGTCTTAAACAATACTTAATTTCGCAATCATTTATTAAACAATATGTTTGTACTGCTATTGGTAAGATTTAAAGAACTTATTACTATGCAACACGCGTGATTACTGCACAATGTCAGAAATGTCCCGCAGATAGAATGTTTCTATTGATTTATGTATGATTTCTTCATTGGGATAGAAAATTTGAGCATGTTTTTCAGACCCGGTGTTCATTGTCGTATACCATAAATTGGAACCCTACTTCTTCGACAGCTAAGTAACTCATATTACCTAGAAAGATTAGATACTTCGCATCAGTCGGAATCAGTCATAATCATAATCAGTCGAAATTTAAGTAAGCTTGGCTGTAATAATTCTTGATCGTTGATGATGTCGGAGGTTTCTCCTCCGAGGGATCTGGTTCGGAGGTTTCACCTGCAAAGAGTAAGTATGTGTTATGAAAAACAAAATACGTGTTAAGCAACACCAAATATCGCTGATACTCACATCTTCAATATCATAACATGGTGTTCCAGATGAAATGCCCTAATCAATGCCTTCATTTCGTCCCACAGAGTTCATCGTTATCAATCGCTTTGATTTATTTGCTTATATTCTACATTGTTTGCTTTCGGTTTATTCGCTGTTTGAGGGCTGCGTTCGATTTCTGCGTAGTTTTAATATGAAGTAGAATTAATTTTTAGGATTTTTTTGTATTTGTATTTGTGATGTTCCGGCTTTGCTGGACCAGCAGCCGATGGCAAAATATCACCCTTGCCTTGAATTTCTGGATGATACGGTTTGGTATGCTTTGCCTTGCCCACCGTTAGATTGGATTCGAAATCCTTCTCGGTTTTGTGCTGCTGGGACACTCCGGTTGTGATTGCTTGTTGGAACAATACGAGCAGTTTCTCTACATCGTGTTTGCTCAGCAAAACTTCGGCCAACCGTATCATCTCCTGCATTTCTTGTCCTTCCAACCGTCTGCCGTTCGTCGGAAACTCGTTCCAGTGATACAAAAGTGCCATCGTGAAAGCTCCCAAACCGATGGCACTAACAATGGCGAATGTATAGAACACCTTCCGATAACACGTGGACGTGGACGACTGCTTAACGTAGTCGGCCAAAATGGCGCTATCAATATCAATTTTATGCTGCATGCTGGTTAATTGAATCGTTCGGCTCTGTACGCACTTCCTCCGTGAGGCACTGAAGCTTTTACTACCCCTTCATCCCACTTTTAATACATCATTTTATAAGATTTCATGCGTTCGAGCCAGAATCATGTATTATCAATCAAACCTTGAATCGTGCAATCGGTTGATTGACTCATGAGAAAATCGCAAGACCTACCCATGAGTAGGATGATTAGAATTGAATGTCAGCAACGGCGAATGTGAAGGATTGTTGATATTTTGATAGCACATCCATGGCTGCAGAGAATGTGAATTAAGTCAAAACAGACAGGAAATACATGTTGTTTTGTAGGTAATTTCAACTTTATCCAGAAACTTTAATGTGTGTGTGCATTGAATCGCATTTGCATAAAATCATTTCATAATTTTGAAGGAATTTTATATTATAATTCTCACAGTGATTGGTTTGAAAATCGTCTTTTTCAACGCATGTATCATTCTTCTGCAAGGTCATTAAATCCATTTGGGCTTGTTTCAGGGTTTCGAATCATATAAGGGAATATTTCAAGTTCCATTAAGTGGAGAGAATGTTTCAACCGGTTAAGAAAATTTTGCAATCATATAGAGGAGTCGTGAAAGCGTAATGGGGAATTTTGCAATTGCTATGGGAACCGTACAAGCATAGTGGGGATGTTTGCAATTTTTTAAAGGAGCAAGCTGTGAATCTTACAAATGTAGTTAATTAATCGTCAGAATCGATACGGCAGAACGGCATCGATACCGTGCGAGTAAGGAGGGTAAGTTTATTACATATTTTTCATTACTAAATCGTAATAGTTTACGATTTTCAACAAACCGATTTGATTTCACTCACATCAATCTTTTTCGGCAACAAAAATGAGTTAATTGTAAACAGCTGTAATGAATACAAGCAAAATGTTCTCATTATACATCGTTCCTGCTTTCAGTAGAAACTACAGTCTTAAACAATACTTAATTTCGCAATCATTTATTAAACAATATGTTTGTACTGCTATTGGTAAGATTTAAAGAACTTATTACTATGCAACACGCGTGATTACTGCACAATGTCAGAAATGTCCCGCAGATAGAATGTTTCTATTGATTTATGTATGATTTCTTCATTGGGATAGAAAATTTGAGCATGTTTTTCAGACCCGGTGTTCATTGTCGTATACCATAAATTGGAACCCTACTTCTTCGACAGCTAAGTAACTCATATTACCTAGAAAGATTAGATACTTCGCATCAGTCGGAATCAGTCATAATCATAATCAGTCGAAATTTAAGTAAGCTTGGCTGTAATAATTCTTGATCGTTGATGATGTCGGAGGTTTCTCCTCCGAGGGATCTGGTTCGGAGGTTTCACCTGCAAAGAGTAAGTATGTGTTATGAAAAACAAAATACGTGTTAAGCAACACCAAATATCGCTGATACTCACATCTTCAATATCATAACATGGTGTTCCAGATGAAATGCCCTAATCAATGCCTTCATTTCGTCCCACAGAGTTCATCGTTATCAATCGCTTTGATTTATTTGCTTATATTCTACATTGTTTGCTTTCGGTTTATTCGCTGTTTGAGGGCTGCGTTCGATTTCTGCGTAGTTTTAATATGAAGTAGAATTAATTTTTAGGATTTTTTTGTATTCTTCACAAAATATATTTACCACTGACGATTGACAATTCTTCAAAGCTGCACTCTCTTCAGTACAGGCTACAGTATAGGAAAATTTATTGATGGTTTTAAATACCACAACGAATGCCGATATTGTTCTTCTTCTTCTTTTTGTTTTGAGAATGTATGCTCCTATGTGAAGTACCACACGGTATCTTACATATTCAGAGCCGTACTCACCTGTTTTGACCTAACCTTTATGGTTATATGGTCTACCCGATATTGTTCAGCTCAATGTAAAGATTGTTTGTTTACAAGTTTTTATTTATCTACACTGTATTGTCAATTGGAGTAGTGAACTTGTGATTGTAAATACAACACAAATTCCCACGTAACAGTTTTAAACCATCTCCGAGATACGCGGTGAAACTCATAATTTTGAACCAAAATTGCAATAAATGCCTGGGATCTCAGGTTAAAATGAAGGTTAAAAACGTCTGCAGACATTTTTGGTAAGACTCCTTCAACTGTCCACTATTATAAAGCAGCATAGATAAACCATGTGATTGGTAATTGTAAACATTAAGCATTGTTCTATTTTTTTAAATGAAACGCAAACTGTGTCATTACCTGTACTGTTAAAAGAAAGAATATTGATTTTCAGTTCAATTTAAATTGTGGTCATCCTGGGATGGAGAGCTGCCTGGTGTCGTTGACATTCACAGTAAATTCAATCCATGCCAGACATTTTCAAAAAATTTCTTGAATTTTACCACGTTTTCGAACAAGAGCAGCTCTGTTCTAAAAAGAGTGTCATTTTTGAAACTGTGTCCGAACTAAGGGCTATTTGAACACACTCGGCAATCTTACAGCCACTATGGGCAATATAATTTTCTAAAGCAAAGTGTAGCATTTTTTTCTACCCACAATATAAGTATAGCTAACAAAAATTGGACGATTGGAAAAACATCAACCAAAAAATAAATTAAGCTAGAAATCAAGAGTGTTGAGTATAATTTGAGTGATAAGAAATAAATTCAAAGCTCCCACTTTTTTGACACTTATGAAAATATATCAAATAATTTGAGATCTACCTCAATTAACAATATCAACGAAAATTGTACGCAAATTCCTTATTCCGTAGTGCATCATTTGCTTTTTGCGTATCTTTCGCACAATTCGACGCCCAAAGACATCTGGAACCGTTTGTTAGCTAGTGCATGTTCTTATACATCGCTCTTTCGTATAACCTTGCTCAAATTAGTCTCGAAGTTGAAGGCGATTAAAACCCCTTTTGTCCCAAAATACACCGGCTCAAAAACACGCAAACCTAAGGTTCTTTGAATATACAACCTGTATAAACCTGACCTATGGCCATAAATATTTTATGGCAATGAAAATAAGCACCCCAACTGTCAAACGGTACGTTCAAGTAGATGTAAAGGAGGTACATTCACTCCACACAAAACACATTGAGGAGAACAAATCGTGTTTATCGGTTGAGGTTAGGTAAATGTACCAATTATGACAGATTTTACACAACGTTTTCACAAATTCATTCTAGCAAATTCATCCTAATGGAGATAGATGTCACGTTTCGACAGAAATCGTTGCCGAGCGATTTGCTTCCGTTTTAGTCGTGTGATAGGATAAACAAAATGTTTCGGTCGGATCGTCACCAGGCGATTTTTCCTATCAGTTTGAACTCTCTTGTGTAAACCCTAAAATTGTATATCTATCAATAATTCTAGTGATGAATTTCTTTTTTCTCAAAGAATTTAATAGTTTACCATATAAAAGAATGACATTACATAAATATGGCATGGGCTGCAACAGGAAAGTGATAGTAATAATTTTTTATTCATAACAAAATGGATGATGTGAATGTTTCGTTTGTTTTTGTTTTGTTGTTTGGTACGTTTGGCAAAACAAATCGAGCGAATCACGGAAACAGTCACAGCGCCTTCCAATTCGCTCAGCGACAAAATCGCGCGCGACGGAGCAGTGACACTGGTTTATTTTGCGATTTTAATGTATTAAATTAACTATTTTTTTATGTTACAACCAATCCACTTCTATTCATAACCGGTCGTGGCTCAAAATTGAAGCTGCATTTGACAGTTGGTTGACAAACTGCCATCTTCAATACTGTTTTTAATTTTTCTTTTCTTAAAATGTCAAAAGGGGTGTTTTTATCCGACCTGTTTGCTGTACTGATTTTGTCGGAACCAGGAATTGTTTATCGATACAGGTAAAAAAAACATTTAGTTGTAAATCGATGTGCTCAATATTGCTTAAGCTGCTACTGGTTAGGTGGTAAACTGATTTAGCGAATGCAAGTATCTGAAAACGTAACAAAAAGCGAGTGTTGTTTGCTCCTCTCGCACGATTCATAGAATTTAAAAAAAAACTACTGCACTCTGTGATGGGAAAACCCTTTAAAGTGTGTCTGGAATTTCCAAAAAATGAGTGTAATGGACAATTTGTTGGGAATTCGTAAGTGAATTGAATATACTAAGCTTTTGCAATGATTGGTATTTACTACGGTTCTAAGAAATATGCATGTTTTCCTCGTTTAAGTTCAATAAAAATCGCAAATGAAATTTGCGAGCATAACAAAGGTGGTTCAAATAGTTCAAGTGCTGTTATTTTTAAATGTCCAAGTTAACGTTCTAAACCCTAAATTAGATGTTTGTTACAGTTTATCGTCCGGTGCGTGTTGTTTCGTGTTCAGCACAACAAAATATTGCAACTAATTGGTTATGTGCGTCTGTGTTGGTTAGCAATTTTTCCTTTTTTTTTCATCATTCTGAAGTCATTTGCAGTTGGCGAGGTTGTTCGCCCAACAGTTCCATAATTGTTTGTGTAATGTGTAATGGCATTTAATCCTACCGCTGGAAGTGAGATTATACTTAGTAAGCTGTGGTATAAGCTATTGAAATTGTGCATTATTAAAGAAAAGATCCTGGAGCTGAATTTTACCGTTTACTGACACGCGTAATGATGTAAAATCCAGCTTTTGTTCACTTCCCAAGTGTGTGAAAAAGTGTAGGATTGCAACTGTACTGTGTGGTGTGCGTGAACGTGAAAACTGCGAGTGTGTGCATATGGGTGTAGAGATCATCGAAGGCGTGTGAGGCATTAACGGAGCAAATCACGCTGAAAGGCGATGGAGAAGCAACCCAAAAGAATGTAGAATTTAACGAAGTGCAATAGTGTATCTTTCGGTGATATCGACAGCATATAGGACAGAAAGCAACATTTTCATTCACCATCACAAACCCCGTTCTTTGTCCAGGAGAAACGCCGTTGCGTTGTCGGAATTACATTCATGTGCGCGCGCGCGTGTGTGTTGATGCGTTTGTGTGTGTGTGTATGTGCGAGTTGTGCTGATTTCGTTGTGTGTGGGGATTTGTGGTTGCGGCTGGAAGATCATGTTATGTCGATTGTTGCTTTTTCCTGCAACGATTTCTGGATTTTTTTTCAATTCAACGAAATCGCTCCTACCACATGGCAGTATTTATGCCTGTGCTACTTATCAACAATAGAAATATTATATTTCATCTATTACAATCGAATATACATTGAACAATGTATTAGAATCGATTTTCGAACGCTTCTTCTTCATTAGTTGTATTTCTTATTATTTTTCTAATTAGCAGTCCTGGTTTTGATAGTCCAATACAATATTTTTTTCAAAATTAGCCTTGATCGCTTACGGAAACAAAATCTGGTGGTCGATGGGCAAGCAATTCACAATCGCGTCTATGTTGTAATTGTGTGCGAGTGGGTTTTTTTCATGGCTCCTCTGTGACTCACATGACGGCGAGACGAATGTTTTGGTGTGCGTTTTCGCGTTGCACTATGAAGCTATCTGGACCAAATTGTAATGATTTTTTTCAATCTCTGTTGCTTTGAAATCAGTAATCACTCAAATGCTTTCTTTAGAACTCATGCTAGTTCAAGAAAATCAGTTCTAAAATGCCTCTGATAAGTGTTTCAATTAGCAACTGGCTGGAAATAATAATGGAATACAATTAAAATCTAGTATATTCGAATGTGATGGTGTAATACTGTCTTGCATCGCAAAAGTAGTGTAATGTGCAAAGTATAACCTTGTTTATAAATTTTAATATTTTATGTAGGCCTGCTGTAAATATTTGTGTCAGGCGAAAATGTTTCTTATCGTAGACCGGAACTATCAACTACGTTACGTTTGATCATAGAGTTATGACCGTTCCCGTCCCATCGTGGCTTACCAATCTAAGCACCAGTGTGTTGGTCCAGACAACGCGAAGGAGTGAAAGCGAGAGAGTGTGCGTAACAGCAACAGCATAGGCATAGCTCACTCTATCGCAGTGCCATAACCGTGTAAAACCAGGGTTGATTAATGCTGACGGAGGAATGCATTGCCTTGCTTAATTTCCAACAGACTTATGAGTACGTTGGTGAAATATCTCAACAACTAGAATCTGAAAATCGCCGATTTGTTTATGAATTGGCAATGACAAATGAAGAGAGCGTACGAACGTTGAACGAAACTGTACGATTCGTCAATTCTTTTACAAAATTTTGCAGAAAATAGTCTGTAGCGCCATGATTTTATGCTGCCGCCAACCATGGACGGAGCTTTTCTCACTGCCAGCTGATTTCTTTTCGTGCCATTGGGTGTATTTTTGCCTCGGTCGTCATTAATGACGACTGCTGCTGGGTGTGGAAATCTTCGAAAAGAAACTTGTGAACGATGGCCAAACTTTCCCATCGTGTGCAATGGGGGTGGGGAGAAGGTCTAAAGGTATGGAGAAAATGTGTGACTAGAGGAGAAAAAAGAAACATTGTAAATTTTCGTGAAAATCGTGTCTTTGTGTGTGTTGGGTACGGTAATGTCTATTAAAGCACGCTGACACACCGACGTCATAAATGAGAGGTTTTGGTTATGAGACAGCAACCAAATTTTACAGCCAGTAACTCAGTGCCGAAGCCTCATTCATGCTACACGAGGTGTCTTTTGTGTGCATGCTTACTTGAAAAGAAATACGACGCATCATGAAAAACAGCAAATACAGTAGGGAATGATATTTGAAGCCATAGTACCCTGAAACAGCTTTAAGACATTGCCATCGTTACATTGGAGCACCTGGAACGATACTGAAGCATTTGTGGTTTTTTAAATGCCATTATGTTTATTGATTTCCTGTTCTAACAATCCGATGATTATCTTCAACATTACTTCTGAAGATACGAAAAGAAACAGGTTACACTAGATGGCATATGAATGATATTTGACGATGTCATCGAAACACTCTTCTGGTGGAACGATTAGTAACGAGTTTTTCCGGAATAAAGCATCATCGCTTTACACATCATCCGTGTTTCTTTGTAGTGTGGCATCTTGCTTGAAAAAGAAAAAAAAACTTAAGGCACGTTATCAGCAACGCGCGCGCGGTTTGCGTTTTTTTTATTTTGTTTTTGTTTTTCTACTGACGTTTGAGCGACGTTAGCGTTGATAAAGGAATCTCGTAGAAACCGTTGCTGAGAATGTGTGTGAGAATAGACAGTGTTAAATTGAATGTTGAGCAACCATTGGAATCGGAATGATATAATTGCTACTCAGCATGCCACGCAGCTATTCGATGTGACTTCCATCGTTGTAGTAAATATTAAGTGATTTGTTTTTATTATTACGATTCGTGAAAAATAGAGATTTAAAGCAACGGACCAAGTTAGTGTGCATCTACAGGTCTACAAAGTTATATTAATTATGTGATTTTTCTGTTATTACAGGAGCCGGTTTGCTGTGACAGACACATGTGGATGTGGTAAAGAGACAAATGTGCGCTCGTAGTGCAGGAAGCGGCGAATATGCTTCTCGTTCCTTGAACGTGACTAGATATGTGTGTATGTAGTTGTGTTTGTGCGGTTTCCATGTAGAAAGAAGTTAAGAAGGCGCATGTATGGAATATGAATAGGATAATTAGAATGCAGTTTATCAGCGCCGATGAAGCAGAATCATAAACATACGACAGCACCAACAGAAGCAGCGTTTCGTGTGCTACGCAACAAACATAAACAATCACTGGTACAGCCTTTAACTTTTGTGGAGAGTTACACTAACGAACATTCTGCCTTTCGCTAGACGGTGGTGGTGCTGGTGGTGCATGCAAGTGTGCGAGAAAAGGGTGGCATCGGACAACACAACACAAAGAACATCTTGGCATTTCGCAACCCAACTACCAAGCCACATATTGGTTTCTTTCCCTAACCCACGCCTTCAATCGTAGTCATACGAGTTAATCATCATCCGGCATTGTTGCTCAAACAAGACTACATCGTGCTCAAGCCACACACAAACACACCCATACATACTCTGATACATACTCTGTCAGTATCTAAACGGTTTTGAAGTGTTCCCTATCTTTTGGTGAGCGTTTTAAGGTATACCAAGAGCAATATAATCTATCATTAATGCAACTATCGAGCTGATAAATTGTCAATTGTGGGATTGATTGAAGCATTCATCAGGAGAGCGCATTTAAACAACGCTCAAGGATCATAAACCTCCATCACAGACTTCCAGCAGTAGCGGGAACACATGAGCAATCGGGTGTAAACTAGACGGACGGAAAACTACTACCCCGTCCCCCAGCATCCATCGCTAAGTGGTGTAGCAAACTACGAATATACGGAAATAATATACGGACACATGCAGCGAACTTTGTCGTAAGAACGGACGGACTTCGCGAACGACGTAAAACGTCTTATCAGTCAAGTCAGTTGCGCTTCTTCGGCCCCTTTTTTCACATCAGTTTCCGAGCGAACCGCTGTGTTTTGCCACACAGTGTGAAACACGCGGCTACTGCGCGCTATGCACCGCGACACGACGACGGTGGATTAGCAGCCAACGGTCCAGCGTGGGGTCCATCCTAACCTTGAGTGGGTGGTAAAAGCAACACTTCAGTTTCACGTGCTCATCTCACACACTCGGTGCAAGATCAATCGTGTGTTCTTAAACAATTTCGGCATCATCATCATCATCGCGCACTATCTGTCGATAACTCATCTGTATGGAGCTTTCCATGTGTGTGTGTGTGTGTATGTGTATGGTGCTGATAATGGTGTGAGTGGTTTCTCGCTTTAATTACCCGTTGCTTCCAGTGCTCCCTTCTGTGCGTAGCAAAGTGTGATCATCATGAAAAGCATATCTCTCGCGAAGAGTTCGATATTCGTCCCGGCATTTTGAGCGATCCTCTTTATTCGTGGGTGTCCGTGTTAGTTTACTAGCCGTTCGCTAGTGCGTAACATATTCGCGTATAGACTAAGACGCATTCGGTGTGTATAGTGAATAACAAGTGTTCCCCGGAGAGCTTCCAGTGTGTTGGTCATGTGCTCCGCTTTTCCATGCCCGCTAAAAGTTTCGTCGAGTGTTCTAAAACGAGCGTTTGAAATCTAATCGTCCCGCCACGGCGGAAGCAAATCCCAACCGCCGACCCTGCTGTTTTCGGCCAGTGTAAGGAAAACAACGTCCGTCTGTGTATTCATGCGATACTAGTGTGTGCGTGTGTGCGTTAGTATGTGGTAATCGGAAAGTTTAAGATCGGTGTGTATCTTCTAAATATTCCTGCGAAAAGAGATAATTTGATCGTGCTGCAGCTGCTTGCCTGTCGTGTTCGGTGCAAGTGTTTGAAAGCAGCACTAAGTTTTAGGGCAGCATCAGGAGCGGTTTCCTTCCGAGGGTGGTAGCAGGAAAGATTCAGCCATCACAAAATGCGTGAATTCAAGGTTGTCGTGCTGGGATCCGGAGGTGTCGGGAAGTCAGCCCTCACGGTACAGTTTGTTTCCGGCTGCTTTATAGAGAAATACGATCCTACAATTGAGGATTTCTACCGAAAAGAAATAGAGGTAGGTAGCTGTGAAATTTTCATTTTCAAGCAGACAATTCTAATTTCAACTAATTTCATTACAAATCATTAGTGTTTTTATGTTGTAATACGTTTTTGTTTGGTCCGAAAAATTGTCACCTATTTTGTGTTCAAATTAAGGCATACGAAAATTCTTCGAAGAACGAAAAACGATGTGTGGGATGGTGGTTTCGCGTAAACTGTAGCATTCTTTTCCCGCGCCTAGCACTCACCCACGGGCTGGCCGCAGCTGTACGATGCATTTTCCAAGCGCCGGCACACACATGGATGTTTACCAAAACGCACCGATGTCAAAGACATCGGCTTTCAGTCGGGGCAAGTTTTATAAATAAAACTAACGCTTCGCAATGGTTCGCCGGACGCCGCACCAAATATATTTCTTTTTCGGAAAGGAACGGAAACACCACCACCAGCATCGCTGCATTCTGTGGGTACGAAATAGCTAAACAGAATTAGTCAGCTGTGTTGCCGAAAGGGACACAAGCGGGATCTCAGCTAGAGCGAATAGATAAAAATCCACTAATCGTTTCTTTTTTCTTCATATTAGTACAAAGTAATGTTGTACTAATATGATTTCATACAGAAATTTTTGCAAAGTCTTCTGAATGTGTTAAATTGTTCTTCCCTTTGCTGTGTTTGCTGGCTTATTGTGATACGGCACTCTTACACCATCGCTGCCATTGTGTATGGGCGTCGTGTTTTCCTACCATCGTTGCTACACCGCATGGTGGCCGGTGGTGAGTTATGGTCTTCATGCAACAACAATTCGCCTGTGTGTCCCGTACGTCCGATAGTACCCGAAAAGGCAAAGACCTCTGGAAGTGGCAAGCGGCGCTAAGCGGGAGAACAGCTCCTCCCGAGGAAAACCGTTGGCTGAAGAAATCTACTCATTAAGATTCTTATCTCTTTCGTAATTCCTCATAAACATTTACGATGTATTTTTTTTTATTGTGTACGCGAAGCTAAACCATCGGTTCCGTTCTCTAGAATGATTCGTTGTTCTGAGACGCTTGGTTGTAAAGGTTCTGTTCGTATGCCACTAAACCATATAGTCGCTCTACTAAAACATAGTATCTGTGCGAGGGCAAGAAAATGAGTATATTGATTGTTAAGTTAGCTGGAATTATCCCTCCAAAGCGTGCATATGAACGAACAGCTAGACATTAGGCCACAGATCCGTGTAAATGGGAAGGAACGCATATCGCGCGCCCTCATTAAAATTCTGGCCGCTCGCCAATTTGTTGTGTGATCCCGCGAAGCGTAGCGGCCACGGGGAACAATTCTCGCCGTACGCGATGTACAAACTCGACACCATCATTACCACACTCATCACAGCCCTGATGCCTTTCACCTTCTTTGGCTAGTAATGTGTGGATGATTTGTGGTGCGGTGTGTTGTGCGATGTATGGGTGAATCTTTCGTCCTGCTAGTAAGTCACCATGGTTACGGTAACACACAAATGTGCACTAGGTTTTGAGGGATCAGAGTTTATCGAACTCATAAGCTCCCCCGTTCGCTGTTCGAGATGTTTTTTTTTTTTTTATCGAAAATCTTCTGTGTCGCCCGGACTCGTCGACCGTACGAGGGGGCTTTATGCTCAGTTGGGATTTTTTTCTGCCTTTTCTGCCGTCATTTATCGTTCTTTGCGCTACTTTGAGTTCATTCCATACATTCCTACATTCGGTAGAGGACGTTTTCCATTTGTCGTTGGGGAGAATGCGAATAGTTTTGTTAGAGTAGTTGGCGGTGGAAAAATTCGTGCTACGTGAAAGGGTGTGCTTTTACGAGGCCTGCTCGTGTTTGTAAACCTGCTCAATAATTGACATCATTATGGTGGCGAAGCGCTGGCTAGACAATACTATCCGCCAGCCACATTTTCAACCAGCCGTCGCAGCCGGGGGAAAGTAAACTATTGATTATTGGAAATCGGTTGAATTTTGTCACCGTTACGATTTTGATTTTTTTGGTCGTTTAGTCGTTTTAGAATAGAATCCACAATGTTTCGCCAGTTGAAACTGTTGGATTTATAGTTATCGGAGTTCACTGTAAAGGATGTTGGAACAATATTTTGCAAATTTAATTTGAACGTTCCATATTGTTTTCATAGCTCACCCAAGCCTCACCAAGCTGTCCAGACCAGCGAGACTATTAAATGGTGAAGACTTATGCTGTTATTAGACGAGGAAAAATAATGTCAGATGGTTTTGGATATTTTCTGTCAAACTGGGCTCCGGCGCGGCGTTTGGCATAAAATATCCACCCGCTCGTGTAATAACGATACATTGGGCGGAGTGGTTATTTTGTGTAATAATGCTTTTAATCATGATTGTACAATGCACGGACAAAATTGTAGGTGAATGCAAAACCACAGGACCAAAACCAAAACAAACCGAAATGTAAACAAACAACCATTTTGACAGAAAATATCCAGTCTGAAAAAATCAGAACTGAGCATGTCGAATTCTGATTCGAGGTTTGGATATTTTCTGTCAAACGCGATTTGACAGAAAATATCCAAAACCATCTGACACTATTTTTCCTCGTCTAATAACAGCATCATTGCTAGAGGAATATCCAAACACGCTCGATGGAATGCGATTGTTAGGCATTTATTGTGCACATTGTCCTCCAGGCGCTTCATAGCTTTCTAAATTGATATTTAATTTTTTTTTAACGCATTTGAAGTAAATGCTGAGGTTGTAGTTTGAAATTGTTAGCATTTGTAAGGCCCTGCCAGGCCCTCCGTAACACACCGTACTGCAAGAAATTGCCTGACCTCACCCGTATTTATGTACTCGAACATCTCGAAGATGTTTTCAGAGGTAAATTAGGAATTTTCACCTCATTCATGTTTGAACACTAATTCTTAACCTGAAAAAAATCATTAGCATCAAAGTGCTTCGATACGGAGATGCTCACTTCCCGATATCTTAGAACGAGTCAGATTTTTTTGAAGTGTTTAGTAATTTGGACAATGCAATTGATCGATTTTTTAGTTACATGAAACTGTAGGTGTAGGCTAATAGAAACGACATTGTAATATTTTTTTTTTAATTCTCGAAAATACGAGTCAAAACAGGTCCTACATCCGAAAACATGAATACTTTCTAGGTGGATGTTTACCTTCCACTACATCGTTAGTTTTGAAAGACTTTAGAATGCCTGCTTAAACTGCCCATGAGTCTACTTGATTTAAAGAAAAACAAATACAAAATATATTGTTCGAGTTTTTTTTATTAAAATTTAGATTGAAATGTTGCTTAACTCACAGTCCTATGGTATTTTAACAACACATTCTCTGTTCACAAGGTTTTATTTCTTGAAAAAAAAAATATAAAAAAATATTTAAATTTGTTCTCCCTTCAGCCTCGGCTACTGCAAATGAGTTGGTAAGCTTTTCTAAGGCTGAGTTCACTTGAAGAGACACTAAAAAAAAACAAAAAAAAACAGACGAGTTTAATTGCAACGTGCGAAAATCATTGCAGCCACCATCGCATTTGTGGACTGTGTTGTAGCAGCGATGATGTTGATGGTGGTGGTGGAAACCACGGAACAGGGTCGAACGTCGTGTGAGTATCTATCACACAATGAGCCCAACGCGTAAGCGCCAACAGCCTACAACCGCCTTGGCAATGTGCGTGGCGTGGTAGGGGCAGGCACGGTAGATTCCAATTGACCATGCCGCTGTTTGCACCTTACCTTTTTAGACGGGACGGATGAATCGCACCATTTACGACGACTGGCGTGGGGGTGGCCATGGGGTTCGCTCGTGGAGGTGTATATGAGCACACACACCCCTGTGGCAGCAGTACGGAAAACTCGCTCCAAAGTGAAGCGTGTTTCCACGTAACGGAGTTCCATTTGCCAACGGAGGCGAATAAAATTATGCTCCACCGGAAAAGCGTCGACAAGTATGCTTGCGCTACTAGCGAGGTATGGTAGAAGGGTGGGAAGGAGGGAGGGAGGGAGAGGAGGGGTGGCGAGGGTAGTTGTGTACGTGGTTTAGGGGGGGGGGGGGGTTTGGTGGGAAAACCAATGCCAATCTCAAGGCGAAAGTAATAAAGCATACTATACTGTAAAAGTAAAGTAGGAAATACATGACATTGTCACAAAACACTAAGAATGGAATATTTTGATTACATTTCGGGTCTAGCCGAGATGTGAAGCGCGTGAAGTCAACCACAACACGACTATCCCGTGCCGTCGCACATCTTTTCGATCTTCCTCGCATCGCTTTCCTATCGCCACAGTGTTCGGGTGTGATGACATCAACTCCGATGGGAAGCTGCGGATTTACAGCTGCTGCTGCTGCTGCTGCTCCGAAAATCCGCACTTTTCCGCTTTTGTTTCACGTGAGATCGCACGTTTGGCGCGACACTGGCCGCCGGCCACACTGCGCTCCCATTAGCAAGTGAAAGCGATCGATGAAAACAAACCAACCTTCTCGGTCTTTGTTTTTGCCGCGATGCCGCGTGCGAAAAGAGAATGTAGATTTCATAATACCCACGCGGGTACCGTACCTGGTCCAGGTGCCGATCGTACCGGCCGCTATGGTCTTAAGGAAGAGGTTCCCGGTTTTTTTTTTTATGGAGAGCTGCGTTGTTAAAGAAGTAATTTCAAGAATCAGTTCCAATCTTAGGCACACTTTGCTAAAATATGGCATCTAATCGTATTACCGATAAATAAAATGCCATTTGTAAATGCAAATACCGAACCTTCACAAATCCTGCATAGAAAGGAAACAAATGTAAAAGCTGCTGCTTGTGTGTGGAGTTATGAATATAGTTAGGAATACAGTTCCCTGCTTTGCTCAGACAACGCAAACAACTCTCAAACTAATGAAGTATTTTGCCAGCCTGGTTTTGGTTTTATGCAAAAGCGTACCCCCGGCGTATGTATTACGGCTTCAAACCGCGCTAAAGCTACTTCAGCCATCGGTACGAAAAGTTTGTCAAGAGCCGAAGCAAATGGAACCCCACACAACACACCACACCACATCGCTATCATGTGCTATTTTGCTCCGACGTCTGTGTGTAGGTGTGCATTTGACTGCACACAAAAAAAAATGCACCACCACTTGAGTGCAAACATCACTCGAGACGCAATTGATTTGCCGGGAATAAATCGCGTGCTTTTTTTTTTGTTCCGCAGTTGAGTTTATGAAGAGTTTCATGGTTAGCCATTTGGTGGCTTTTTCAAACTCGTTTGGATACCGTGCAGCGTTACGTTTGAGAGTATTTAATGTTTTGTTAACACCAACAGTTTTCTCGATTTATTGACGTATTGCATCATATGTAACGAAAGCATCTTTTCGAGCAAACGAATGAACATGGATCATGGATGGATTTTGTTTTTAATTTTCTTATGATACTTCATAAATTCACCAATATAAGCAGTACATCGATTAGACTTTTCTCATCATTTTCTTGATACGGACCCAAACTAAACCCTTCAGCCCAGTGCTGCTGAACATAACAGTTCGCTGAGATGTAATGATCGCTTGCATGGAAATGGAATCAATCATTAATTTCAGCTGAAACTGCACACGGCGATGAATTTAGTGCCGGGGCGTAGTCGTAGCAGATCCGGAACGCAAAATTACGGTAGGATTTGCTAAAAAGGGCCAACCTTTTCAAGGTAGCATTGGATAAGTTTCACCGTGACTACCCATCGGTGAAATTGATTTTCATAGCTGCTGGGGCAATGGTAGAGAAAACCTCCGGCCAAAGCACTGACGAAGTGCTGAACGATGAAGTTGACGAGAGAGAGAGAGGGAGAGAAGGAGAGAGAGAGAGATGGATTGGCACAACATGATGCGATGCCATGCGAACCAGCATGCATATAACTAGTGTGTATAGAGAGGAAGAAAGCGAAACGTAAAGTTTGAGCGATGGTTGAGTACAGCCGCTCGTACGTCGTTGGTGCTTATCGTTCGATCGTGTATGTTGATTGCGAGCAACAAATCAAACTATTCATGTCTTTCAAGGAAAACGAAACATTTTTTTCTGTATCTTAAAATTTTGCCCAAAATTTGTGGAGTCCTCTTTGGGTAAGTTTAGTTCCCTCGCCGCTAGTAGCCTTGATGGAAACTTGTTTGAAAAAAAAAAAAATAAACTCCAGTTTCCTGCCAAGAAATAGGTAACCATCCACGCCTAGCGCGCTTGGTGCTACGATTCCCACTTTTCATTGATATTATCACGCTACTTTCGCTGCAGTTTAGTCGTGGTCTAGTGAAGCAGGCCAGTAGGAGGGAATTATGTCCCATTTTAGAAGCTATTTTGAAGCAACAGCATAAAATCGGGGCGCGTAGCAGCAGCAGCAGCAGCAGCAGGTTGAACTGGGTTAGCCTGCCTGTCTGAAGCACAGGCACCAAAGATGGTAGACATAGACACATACACAAACACTGTACACTGTTGTTTTCATTGCAGTTTATGAGGTAGTGTTGGTGGATTAAATTTTTTATGAGCATCAATACATACCCTCGGCTAGCATGTGGAGCATATTTTAGCGGTGCAATGCGCTACCGGTCCTAATGTTCTTACGATCTATTCCGCTCTCCGTTCACCAAAGTTGCGAGTTTTGCCAACACCAAAGTAAAGCGTTCAGTCGATGTAGCAATGTGAACGCTACAGTAGGTGAATCACGATGCGTGGACGTGGTAAGGACGTGGAAATCATCAATTAACTTGTGCTGAGAACAACGCTTCCGACGTGTTTAGTTCTCGATGCATGCTTTCCTTTGTCGATGCTCAATTTAGTCACTCCGTCCCTCGTTTGGACGTCGTTTGCTAATTGGACATCGCATCGACGAATGGTGATCTACATTAATACGGTTGATTGTTTCTTCCGATCTTCAATTGGTAACCGTTTTGCAAAGCAACTACGCACAAAACGGCTGGCGTATTATGTTCCGTTTGGTTGTGTGATCGTTGTTACTAGCGGTACAAATAAAGTTTGCTACGGTTTTGCTAAGTTTTGTTTTGTTGTGATCATTTTTTTCCCATTTCTTAATGTTAAACATATTTTCCCTCACTTTTCAGTTATTTTTTCCCAACTCTCGGCTGGTTTTTAGTTGCCTTGGCGAAAAACAAAATGTTTCTTTGACTGCTATTCATACATGGATCAAATTTTTGACGTCATCTTCCATCGATTAAAACAGGCAGTAATCCCAAGGAGGAATTTCCCGACTGTAGGTCCGGTGGGGAAGTACCCTTTACTGCATTTCTAAGTATGGCTGTGGAATCTCCATTAAGTGGATTGTCATGCTGTAGAATGAATTTATCGAATTTATCGTGGCATGCTTTGTATTGTGAATGTTTTTCTCACAATACTTGTTTCATACGCATTAACAGTCGCTGGGAAAACAGCCCGTTCTTGTTTACGTTTGGTTACGTTTGGTAGCAGCTCATGATAAACTACATCCTGTTGATCTCAGCGAATGCACAATATGATCTTCTGATCATGAACCCTGAATCTTGAAACTTGTCCTGTTAATCTTAGCGAATGCACAATATGATCTTTTGATCATGAAACTTTGGCTGGTTTGAAAGAGACGAAACATGATCTGACATGTTAATAAATTAGTCGACGTTTAGAGCAGATAACGCAGCTTTCATAGACAGTTTTTCAATAGACATGAAACTATTTCACTAACATCTTTTAGTTAAAGAAGAATAGATAGAGAGAAAAAGAGCTTCACGGGGGTTTAAAAAAAAGACAATCTTTTTCTAATGCTGTACTCCAAATTTCATACAATTCATGCCCGATATCACTGCGACATCAGTACGGCTATCAAAAGCAATCGTATGAGCAATCGCTATTGCACGATGTGTTGAAACATTTCATTACCACTCCATCTATGAATAATCATTGCTGCGCTAATGCAGCAGTTCTTTGCTGGTGTTGCTAAAAAAAAAATATCTAGTACTAGCGGACACTCGGATGACTATTTGTGCGTGCGGTGTCGCATACCTTACCTAATCGGTAAATCCCGTGTGATGCACGCGTATCAGATCACTTGCAACTACGCCATGATCTTCAGGTTCGATATGGACAGTATGGACTTTGCAAGTGACGGTGGCGCTCAGGGTCCCGCACCAGCCATTGTGAAATCCTCGCACAGCATCATCGGTATTGTGTTGAGCAACAACCAACCGGCACACAGGGTGTTTTCCATTTTTCCAACCCAACCTGACACAAAGAACGCGCTGGCCCTTTTCTTAAAATGCCAGAATGTAGCATGCTTGCGTGGCGCAACATTTGCTCCCCAAAACTATGGGTATGCAACCGACACATTTCCATGTCGCTTCGTGTTCGTGGTTTTTGTTTGTTTTTTTTTTAACGCTCGATTCACTCAGCTCGGTATATGATGGTAAAGGAATTGGTTGTGCTTCGAGGGGTGGAGGGATGCGCTGATCTTAACAAGATGCAGTTCGATCTTCTCGGTGCACGGACATGAAATTTAGCACACAAAAAGAAATCGCAAAACCTCGTTGTTTCACTCGAGTCCCACCCATTTGCGTGAAGATGTTTCACACAGTGAAAGGTACACAACAGACGAAGACGATGAGAAAAATCCCCATTTCCGGTGAGCGTTTCATTTTCGTTTTCGTTGTTTTTTTCTTTCTCCTTCCTTTCCCCACTTACATCCGTCTGATCTGGTGCCCTTGATGATGGTACTCTTACATGTGCTCTAAGCGTTGATGCGGTCGCAGGTATGGCGCGACCCGTGTTCAAAATTAGTAGTTTCGCCTCCAGCATTGCGGGTTAATGCCGTAGTGTGCAGGTTGATGTACGGCTTAGAAGAGGTGCCGCAACACTCCCGAGGCGGTTTGTGAGTGTTGTGCGTGTGTATGTGTGTGTGTGTGTGTGTGTGTGTGTGTGTGTGTGGATCTGAGTGAGATGGCACGATTGTACCGTGTCATGGACGACGGTAAGAGCTCGACTTTTGGTCACTGCTTTGAAGCGTGCAGATGAGATGCAGTTCTGTTCGGCTTTACCAGTTCAGGGGTTCAATTTGTTTGTCTCTTTCACTTCCTCCGAACAAATTGCATGTTCAAAATGCCCGTGAAAATTTGCACATAGATTTTTAATCCGATCAGTGTTTTTTGCATTCAAAAGACAGCGACAACAATTTTTTGAGTCTATCGAACCCACAATCGAATATAATCGAATTTTGTTTGATTTTAAACAAATGAATTTAAGCATTTTGTAGTAAAGAGATGTGTTTTGTAGTTGACAGGCTGATGTGCTTTTAAAATTTGACGAACTACGAAAAAACTAGAGCATGAAAGCAGTTACATTTTCGCCAAAAAAATCGCTTTTAAACGCCTTGAAATACTAGCTTTGTCAATGACCTGTGCTGTTATAAACAAACGATAGGATTCATTGCAAGGCGTGATATGGTTCCTGGAAGCGGTGGTTATCAGTTTCGATAGAAAACAAAGAGATTATAATGGACGTAATCGAAATACAAAGAAGTCCCACATTAGTCATTCCGTTGGCTGAAATTTCAACATTACTGCTGCATTATGTAACCTTGGTTACTATGGGCGACGGAGTTTTGCATCCCAAGATGTTCAATTCACTCCACCGCTGTGTGTGTGTGTGTGTGTGCGTGTCCCTCTTTCCGTCTTTCTATCTCGCATTGCCGCCAGCCTGGTTTCACGCAGTTCACGGCGGATATTCGCTTGATGACTAATTCCTGTGAAATGTTCACAACATCTACAAGATAGCGGTTGCTCTGGCGGTGGCAAAGGTACAGCGGAGAGAGAGAGAGAGAGAGAGAAGGGTGGAGGGAGGTATGGGGATTATCTACACTTCGCTACACTTGCTCTATTGTACGTCTAGTTGGACAGTTTCGTAGCTGGGAGCTAAACATGTCTCCGCTAGACACAAACCCATTGCGAAGATGTATGACGATGTGTGTCGTCGAGTTGCGGTTCGGTTTGGGTGTGTGTCCACTGTCCACGATCGTGGTACGCTGGTACGCTAGGGGTTGGCGAGGGGGAGGCGTGTGGGTGCCTCCATCCATTGACCAGTTAAGCGAACCGATATGTAGAAGTATACGCGAAAAGCAGCAGCACATACATACACCATGCCTTTTGGTGGCTTGAGTTGTCGACCTTCGACCATGTATGACGCAGACTAAATTGTTAACTTTTTTTTTTTCTCTTTTCTCAACACCAGTGTATGGAACAGGCACCAAACCGTTTGGCGGAATCGCATCATCGCTCGGGGCGGTGCTAATTTTTTTTTTTTGTGACCCAAAACCCCTTGTGGCACACATTTTTATTTCACCTCAAAGTAAAATTGTGTTTCAACTGATTCGAACAGTTCGAACAACTCGATCACTCAGTTAGGCTAGATCTTTGCTTCGTAAACGAATTTAGCAGCATTTGTAGTGGCCGCAAAACCCGCGGCCACAAGAAAAGTAAATGGCAGCGTATTGGGATCTATTCCCATTGCATGGTTTCGATAAGCAGCGAACGCGTCGTCGACGAGCATGCTTTTGATGGTTTGTTATCAAGGCCACTTTTTGTACGTACGTGTGTGGTGTCTTCGGCATGCATCGATGGTGATGTGAAAGTGACCGGAGCTTAGAAACCATGGTGCGCGAATGGTGTGGAGCAGCAGCCTGCCAGTGAAGCGGAACGGGTAAACTTCACGAAATCTAAGCCAACTGCGCACGTTATTGATTTGAAGAACGACCATTCCTTTTCTTCGGTGAGTGGTATCGGTATTGTGAGTGTGAAATCCATTTGCAACAAATGTATCGTGCTTGAGAGTAATATGATTGTCGATTACTCTACTGCACAAGTGACACGATTGGTCGAGGTTTGGGGCGGCCGTGCGTGGTATTTGAGATCGGTAGGCCATTTGCTTTTTGTACGTATAACATCTTCTAGAACGGTACGGTTGTATACCGGACGGATGGGTGACTAACCTAGCGGTAGGAATAAATAAATGTCAATAAAAGGAAATAAAAAAAAAGAACAACACCATCAACCAGACCGAGTCCCCTCGACGGTACCATCCGTAATGGTACAACGATGAAAGAGAAACGACCATTGCATAGAGAGAGAGAGAGAGAGAGAGTGTGTGTGTGGCATGGCATGCCTGTGAAGGAGCGATAAAGTCGTCACATTCAATATTTTACACACGATCATGTGCTTGTGCCAATGACGGTTTGTCACTTCCGTTTGAAAACGGACGGGGAGTAATGTTAGCATGAGACGAAAGAAAAAAAAAACAACGGCACCGCCAGAGAGAGCAGCCAACATTGGCGTAATATGGGGAAGCCGTAGCTGGACCTCTGGACTGTCCGTAATGCGTACCAAACGACTGTAATGCTAAACTGCTGTAGTCCATGGCGTGCGACAGCATTTAGCCTTTTGGTTTTAATGTAATTCTAGGCAGAGCTCGTCACCACCAGTCCTTGTTGAGGTAAAGGTAAATTCTGCACTGTCCAATGGACGGCAAACCGTGCTTCAAATCCAGATGTGGAGCACACTTCAATTCTGAAAGGCAGTCCAATATGCGGGGCAAACAATATAGTACTTTTACTGAATAACCTCGCCAATGATCGAAGACCTATTTGTGTGGTTAGCTTTACAGGAAACAAAAACTACTGCCATTAAAGTGTGCTCCAAACGCGCATAATGGCATTTACTTAAACGTTGAATCCATAATGTTTTCGTTATCTACCATGAATCAAATAGTATGATAATGAGGGTTAACACACCCCAGCGTCTATCTGATGCTCGTCTGCAATCATATACCCGTGCCGAAGTTCCTGCTTGACACAAGCTCTGACAGACAGTTTGACGGGTAAAAGATACCCCAGAGTTGAACCGTCCAGTTCCAGTTCCAGTTCACATGCATCATATTGACCGGTGCAACACCCGGCTGATAACGCAGATGCGCCGATCAAGCATGTAACGAAACATCATCGCACTTCTTGTCAATGCTTCTTAGCGTGTATATGATGGAAGCAGTATATGATTGATTGTGTCCTGCTGACTTGCGTTAGTTCTTGGTCACTAATGAAATACCCTGCCCTTTTAATTTTAGATACGAAAGGAATCGAACACTTTCTTGCTCTTTGTGCATCTCGATCTTGGTGTTAAACACGGGGCGGGCTCATAAACCCAAAGCCAACGCTGTTCGGCCGAGCGCACAACCTGTTCGTTCGCTTCAAGGGACGGATGTTCGTAATCGGTGGCACACATCGGTGGCAAGCGACAGATTCCGCACGAGGCGCACTCCAGTTGGTAACGAAATCCGTTGGACGATAGGATATCGGGGGAGCCAACAGATCGCCCCCCCCCCCCCCCCTGGATGACAGATTATTCCGAACCATGTTTGTGAGAAAATAAAACATTCAGCTTTCGGATTTAAGTAACACAAAATTTGAGTGTTTCTTACGAATCCCTTTGTTTTTTTTTTGTTTTTGGTCCCGCGCCCTAGTCCAAGTTCCTGCACTCGGTCGCATTTACACACCACTAATTTCTTTGATCCAAGTACGCACCGAACCAACGCGACCGTACACGCCCGGATAGTTGGCTTCGGCGCAACCTTTCCCCCAAGAAACCACCCCTATCAGTTTGTTGTCGTAAAAGAGCGGACCACCGGAATCCCCTTGGCAAGCGTCGCGCCCTCCCGTTTGGTAGCCGGCGCAAATCATCCGTGCCGTTATAACGCCAACTGATGTGTAAGCGGTTTGGCAGATAGCATCATTGACTAGCGGCACATCCGCCGCACGCAGACGACCGTCGGCGGCCTCGGCGGCGTTAAGCGTGTCGCCCCATCCACTAACGACACACAGGTTTCCATCCGGGTGGAATTCGTTCTGCGCTGGAAGCTGTGCGGGGCGTACCGTTGTTGTGAAAGCCAAATAGTGTGCCAATCTTAGCAGCGAAAAGTCATAATCGATCGTGAAACCATCGTAAAGCGGGTGCCGGATGGATTGTACGACACTGACAACAGTTCCACCGTGGTTGTGGTAGTTGCTTCCCACCCGCACGCTCATGTTGGCTCGTTCCGATGAGCCGCTGGTGCAATGGGCTGCCGTTAGTATCCACTGCTGGCCGATGATTGAACCACCGCAGGTATGCACACCGTATGTTTGCACCGACACTTGGTACGGGACATCCGCAATGTCAATTTCGTGTCCTCCCACTATGCGGCCGCCAGGCTCGCGGGGCTGATTGTTGGATTGGCTGTGGACGACGCGTGTGTTCGGAGCAGCTGAAATGGCATATATTGCTAATCATGATCAGCATAAGCATGTTGTGTTCTCACTTACCGAAACACATCACACCACCGAGCAGCACGGTTGAAAGTAGCGCAGGAATGTACATTTTCACCTAAACTGTTGTGTCGTGATGCTTCCGTCACCGACTCGTACCGATGGAATAGTTACCCGAAGCATGTAAACGCATTATTTATAGAGCAACTTCGATGATCGAATCTGTGACGATAAGATTTAAGCTTATCAATGGAACCATTGCGCCACTATAAAATAGCATGCATTTGCAACCATAGGATAAATGTGGTGCGATCGAAACGTTTGAGCGGCCTTCCACACTGCTACCTTCAGTGGCAACAAGATAATGCAACCTTGCCGAACGCCGAATCCTTATCTGATGGACAAACGCGTGTTACAGCCTTGACCGCCTGCGGTTCTGAGGCGGTTTCGAAATAGTTGGAATTAACTAAAATCTGCTTATCGCAGTAATGCATGCGCATGGTACTGATAAATCGTACTAAATCGCGTTTAGTGTATTAACTTTTAGCGTGCATGGACATACGAGTTCGAATCGTTTGATATATGATCGAGGCTATTCACCGCAGCCAGCCAGTATCACATATCCAAATAGGAATGGGGCAGGGAGTGAGCCGGGTGTGTTAATAGATTGAATTGACTCACAATATTGAGCTCGTTTTAAAATAAACTCGCTCTATCTTTATCTCTCTAACTACTGAAGTGCGTAGTCTATGCGGCCTCTTACTTACTGATTCACACGCTCTATATTTTTATTTTAGTTATCCACTAGGAATGTGTAACTAATTCCGAACGGCCTAACTAGAATTTGCATAGCTAAAGCGTTCCGTAAAGTAACGATTCAACACTCAGTCAAGGGTTTGTAAACGTTCATTTTATGATTCAATCATTTCTTATATGCGCATTATTCGCCAATTCGCTGGCCAAAAATTTGCAGCATGCAGAAATTACTATTTTGTGTGTCACATGTCACATGGTTCGCGCATATTGATCATTGTTAGGCAGCGCCATCTATTGGTAGGTACTGTAAACAAAAGGTGGTTGAAAGTGATGCTATGTATGGGTATGGGTAAATTAAATTTATTCTCTTTTTTACGTACATGATGCTATTTGAATATTTACTGTAATTTTCATCATGTTTTTGTTTATACTGCGAGAAGGAAATTTTAAGCGACTATTAAATGCAATTTCAGTCCATTTCTCAGCAACAGCATTTTAAATGTTTCTAGCATTTAACATTAACTTGACATTTAACTAGACTTGAATCAAAGGACTATATCACGAGTCAGTAAATTAATTGCAATATTTCTCCTTTATTATTACATTTATTCTAATCACATTGCTTCTTATTCTTTCCCCATTGCAGGTGGATAATTCTCCTTGCGTGCTGGAAATCCTGGACACGGCGGGCACTGAACAGTTCGCTTCGATGCGAGATTTATATATTAAAAATGGTCACGGCTTTATCGTTATGTACTCACTAACGAACCACCAAACATTTCAGGTATGTTGCAGCGGCGGTGAACGCTGAATTAATCTCATGTAAATCGACACATAGTGTGCAGAAGAGGCGTCCCGGTTGTCGGCGCACTTGCTCGCACTTGAAACACAATCTCTTTGCATCCTAAACGGATTCCGTCTTTGCTTTGCTTTTATTTACGAACGCACCAGAACCGCACTTTCATTCGTTTCGTTGTTTATGCGCTTCACAGTTACCTGTACTGCTGGCATCGTTGGACAAATGAGCGACACTTAGACAGGAAATGCATAAAACATTACGTTTTCCCATTTTGCTTTGGATATACATACACTTATTCTCTCGCACATACTTAACGCGTCGCGGTTGATTTGTCTGATGTTTAGTGTAAAAAAGGAGGTAAAATAAGGAAATAATGCGTGTGGTAAATAGTCTGGTGATGTTCATCGTACATTTTGCTCTTTCGAAAGAGCATAAATCTAGCGAGATTCACATCCAGTGAAATAGCATATAGCTTTTCCTATAATCAAGTCACAACTTTTCTGTGTTGTACTCACAAACATTAAACAGAGCAAATCGTGTTGCAATTTAAATCTCAACATATTTTTATCATATTTTTTTGTCGTCTCTTTCAGGATATTGCGAGTATGAGAAATGTGATCAGTCGTGTGAAAGGTAGTCAACCAGCACCAATCCTCCTAGTCGCCAATAAGCTAGATTTAGATTGCCAAAGAGAAGTGTCCACAGCCGAAGGTAAGTGTTGTAGGAGCCGTGCCTCTCCGTGCCTTTCCGTGCCTCTCCGTGTAATATATTCTTGGTTCAAATTGAATGCCCAAACCAACAAAAAAAGGGGAAAAAACACGTGTGAGACAGGTTTCTAATCAAGTGAAACCTCGAAAATGCTGTACAGGCAGTACGTAGGAGGAAATGCTGCATGTCAATTTAAATCCAACCGGTTCTGTTTTATTTAGCAACGATGCGATACTATTGGCACCAGCGATTCGAATGATCACCAATAACGAAAGCATCCTATTTGGACAAGAAATTTCATACACATATGTGTTCTTACACCAGCGTTCACACGTGTGTTTTTTTTTGTTTGTTTGTTTGGTTTGGTGGTGTGCTAAACAGGCAATAAACTAAAACGCAGCAACGCCTTTTGATCTATGCTGTAATTGTTGTTGCCACACATGGAAGGCCCTATTTTCAGGTCACCTTTTCAAGAGGTTTCGTGCACGAGTAATGAAATAATGTCTAAATATATCCTCGCTGAGTCTATTCTGTGCAGTGCACTTAAGGAAATGGTAGCAAATATAAACCATTTACCGGCCCAGAACCAGGAGTCATCATTCTCACAACATCGCCGTACAGATGTATTGTATGTTGGTTCATATATATAACGACCCCCTTAATGTCTTAAAAGCCTAGGTGTGAAAAACAGGTTCACAATAGCACAGGATGGATAATTTGTTATTCACATAGCATTTTGTTTTTTGTTTTTGCATAGAATTGCTTTTACAGGAGAAATTTATTTTATCGATGCCGTATGCGTGCGGTATGGTAGGCGCGCAAAATGCGGAAACGGAGAAGTGATCATGCCGTGTTTCAATTAAAATGGTTATGCATTATGAAGATACGTTCAGCTATAAATAATGCTTGGTAGTAATATTCTAAACGTGTGTTGAGTGTGTGTCGTGTACGCGATACGATTAACCCACACGGTGGTCCGAATGACAATTGGCGTTGATCCCTTCTTCTCCTGTTTGGGCCTGCTCCTGAAGAGAAGTGTTTATTTGTCTATCATAACAATATGGAAGCGCAATGGTATTCCTATGCTGTATTACATCTGTGAAAACAAATAACTAACCTCTGCAGAGATAACAGAGCCGTATGCAAATAGAGCGCCTGTGCAAATCAAAAACACTCTTTCCACGCCTGCTACATTTGCGGCCCAACCCGCCAATAGATGGCGCCACTGATCATGGTGTTCATTCAGCAACATGCAATGCTGTTTTAAATAGTTTATAGTTTGAACTTTATAAAATGTAAATGAATTGTTAATAGTATTTTAATTTACGTAGAAGGCAAGGAAATTTGTTAATGCAAACATATTAAAGAAATGTATCCAAATTTGAAATGAAACCCCCAATACAGCAAACTCCTTTAGCTACGAACGAACGAAAAGAAATTCCTCTCAACTTAATTGTTATTAAACATAATAGTGCCTTCATAGAAACTAACCAACTCCCTCCTGACACACCACATGCAATCACCATGTACCTTTCCACCGGAAATGCGCTTAACCAGCGGAACGATTCGTAACATTCACCCATCGCAGAAAGTTTTTTGTTCGCATAAAAGTAGTATCATAAAATAGCAAAATAGTACGTTTACGTGTCGTGCTCGGCTCGCTGTTATCTGGCAGCGAAAACAGCACCAAACTGGGATGAAGCCGGAAGCTAAATACGTGTTTATTTTCGGTTGCTTGTTTGAAACCACTGTTTCACCGAAACGATGATAGTCGGCTACGTTCTCGCCGGCTTCTTCGCGGAAGCTTCCACCACACACGGATACTTGGAGGAAAATGACAGAGCTAAGCAATGGGTGATACTCCACAGTACCATTACATTTCCTCCATTACTTCAGCACATTTTCTGAATCCATTCGATGTGTTCTGCACGAAAGCGGTGTAGTTTGTGGACAACACGTGAAGCTGATTCCCGCCGACGGTCGCCGGCAGGTGAAATTCAACACCGTCCGGCGGGCTGTCGTTATGTCCTGTCCGTCTGCTGTTGCAGTGGTATCAGAAAAGTTTCGAAATAGACACACTATGTTTAGTGTCGCATTCTATCCATGTGGGGCTGGGCTATAGTGGACTATCTATATTTTTTATGACTTTTGCCCACTTCTTTAACGTACAGGATAACTTGTTTTGGCCAAATGGAACAAAACTAGACTTTTACACGAACGTAAAAAACGAATAAGTTTGCGTGGCAATATTGTAATGGTATAATTTGCGTTCGTCTCGTTCATTTATTTGGCTTTACGAAAGTTCTGTTACCAATTTCTATCATTCTATTAATGTTTGATGATTTTTGGAGCACAGTATTCTGCTATTAATTTGACAAAATTTACAATACACGTTGAACAAATTCGAACAGTGTAGTTCCACATGACCAATAACATAGATTTTAGGCCTATTAATAAACACAAAAATTAGGAGAAGAATGAAACATACTGGAATTCTTTCGTTGGCACGTCCCGTTTTACGAGAAATGTGTAGTTTCTTTCCGTTCGATCGATTTTCCAAGAGAACTTTTAAAGGTATATTCGCTTTTCTAACGGGTTTCTTTTCCACTTTTTTCTCCTTGCTTCCCAGGTAACGCCCTTGCGGAGCAGTGGGACTGCCCGTTCATCGAAGCATCCGCGAAAGATCGCATCAACGTGAACGAAGTCTTCGCCACCGTCGTCCGAGAGATGAATATGACCTCCGAGAAACGCCAGAAGAAAAGTTACTGTTGTTGTACATTATTATAGAAGTGGCATTAAGTCTAATTTTTAATCTAATTAATAATAATTAATAAAACAAAAACATCAACACACAACTACACATACACATACACAAAACACACTCAAGCAAAGGCGACGAAAAGCGGTGATCGAGACGAAAAAAGCAAAGGTTTTTTTTTCTTTTTTTTTATTTGGTAGGTGATGTTCGTTCGGGCGCTGCGAAAATTTAGGCTGTTTTCATTCTTTAAGGAGTGCTGGTGGGAGTGCGGGAGACTTTTACGTGCAGCATATGCACAAGAACGAGTGCATGCGTCGTCCCCCATAAGTGTAGCAAGCGCATACGGCCACGAACGTCCACACACTAAAATGAAGTTTTTGTATACTGTCTGTTGTTAATTTTCTCTCTTGCAATATGACATTACTGCTGGAGCAAATCGCACCTGTTCGCGCGCTTAGCTGCATTCTTTACGTGTTATATTGATTTTAATTGAATTGGGAAAAGCGCATTTTTGTGAACATTTTAAAAGACTCATTCTCAGCGGAAAGTTCATTATCCGCGAATGGGGTTTGGATCCAGGGTAGGAAGACAGGATTTTGAAGGAGGAGCCAACAGGTTCGGCTACAAGGACTGAGTGAGAGAGGTACGAAAATGGGGTTTAGAATGACTAGAAAACAAAAAAAAAACACTATGACTCTGCGGTTGATCAACATCGTCTCTGATCTGAGCTGAACGCCAAGATTAGGTTTTGTGAGTGGGTAAAAGGTGTTAGCGGAACTGTAAATGTAATTGCTCCTAGTTATCCTTGCTCGTTCGGGTGTGTAACGAGAGATAGTGATTGAGACGAGGAAGGAACCAAATGCATCCAAATATGTAGTAGAAGAGCGAAAGCTTTCCTCCCGCCGTCTCTTCTACACTGGTGCAACAGACGTCGCGCGTCGTGGGTGTGTGAGAGCAAGCTAGGTCAAAAGAAATAAAATATTACATGTAACAGATAATAATTATTGGTAAAACTAACTAAACCTATGTATATGTGAATGACGTGTAGTGGAAGAAATGCGGCAACATAACAACCCCTCCCCTCTCCCGAAACGCAATGGTAACGATGGAAACAAAACCAACCACCAACCCTTTACTATCCAACCTCCAGTTTTTTCACCTAAATGGCAAATGTGGTTATAGTGTGTATACATATGCATATTTTCTTGCACGCACGATCTCTCCAGTACTGTACCGGGTGAGGGTGCGTGCGTGCGTTCATGGTTCTAAACGTTGGCCGATGTGTGTTTGATGAAGATATCCAACAAGCAAGATGAAAGAAGGAGAGGGACCGCGACGGTGGTCAGCGTGGTACCAACGGTACACCCATACACTCACACACATACACACAGACAACACACCCGTATGGATGGTTCTCAAATTTTTACACGATATTTTACGAGAAACAAAAATAAAAGAAACGGGAACGCGAGACTGCAGTGCACCAGAAAAGGCTGGGTAGAAAATTAAACATTTCATTAGGAAGAAAATCACACAACAAACAAACAACTATCTATCGCCCTCTCCCCCTCTCTCTCTCTGTCTGTTTGTCTGTCTCATATACATGTAAACACATACACACACACACACACACACACAATTAAAACAACTCCGCAATTCGAAATGTAAACGGATCAATTGAAAGCTGGTAAGGATTGTAGCAGTAGTAGGCTACGAAATTTGGATCATCTCTCGGATGAAGTAACAAAACCCTAAAAACAACGGCATTTGAGGCAAACGGGAACTATACATCCGTAACGGAGTGCCGGCCTAGAAGAATGTGGTGTGGAAAGGGAGACAGTAATCGACTGTGCAAGGACCTTGTTTGTTTGTCCTTCGTGTTGGTGAGGGTGTTACATAGTGCACCGAAACCGAAACCGATCATCTCGTCCCGTCACACGTCATATCGGCGTTGCTGCAACAATCTGCTTCGTTTCGTAAACGCGCACCGCTCTTGGACCGCCGCTTAATCGTGTATCTTATAGACATTTTTTATTTTGTAATGAAAATATGTGCCATTTCACGATGGCTAACCAACACACCCCCGGGAAAGGGGGCTGGTACAAGAAACTTCCTCTAAATCCGTTTCGCTTTGACACTAAACTCTCCTCCTCCTTGTGCGCGGTCAAAGGCTGAGGGTTCGCTTTGCCCCATCGAACCAGCTTTGCCATTTTTTTCGTAATTTACTTTAGGATGTTATTGTTTTCTAGCCAATTCTAAGCGAAGGTGGCACGCTCCCAGCTGCATTTCCGATTACCATAACGTTTCCGGTTGGCTTTTAGCTCATGGACGACGAATCCCTTGTGTGTGATAGCGAATGCTAGCTAGCAAGGAAACGTGAAGCATCGTGAATGTCTTCGATGTTTTGCAACGTTCCCCACCAGCACCGAGACCGCACGAGCCGTTAGGAATTGTGTAGCTGCTTGGACACACTTAGGCGAAGGTCTCCGAAAGCAACATTAAAGATCATTCGGTACGGAATTTGTGTTCCGAGGCCGGGGCGCGGCGTTAATAATATTATTCAATACCAAGAAATTAGCCTAGCGGAAGGCGCTGCGTGTGCTTCCTTTCTTTTTTCGCCGGTGCTTTCTCTATACCAACCAAGCAGTAGTGGCGGGAGTACGTACACCAAAAACAAAAAAAAAACAAAACGGGGGCAAAATCGTATGATTGAGAGAGAGACACACACAATGAGCTAATCTGCAGATGAGCTGTGGGCGCAGGGAGTGACCGAAAATGTGACGGAAATCATAAGAGTAGTAACACACATGCATACATATTATTAGGCGTAATTTAGGTAACGAGCCCGGTAGTAGCGGAATGTAGCGGGAACCCCTTCCCGAGAAGGGCAACGAAAAGCTAGGAAAGAAGCAAACGAAGGGATCGATCAATAAGAAACAGACTATTTTTATCGTATCAAATTTTGTATACAGAGGCAAGAGAATGTGTAAAAAAAGAAACAATATAGCAGGTGGGCGGGCTAACAGCTAAAAAGATCATTAACAGGATTCTCCTGATAGCGAGAAACGGTAACAGGATGGTAGGAAAGGACCTACCGTCACCACGCAAAATGATGATGTTTTCGCCGTGTGCCCATGTGCACCAAGCTTGCGGCGAGGGGAAGTGTTGTGAGTAACGCAACCGGGGGGAGTAGACGATTTTGAAGAAATTTGAAAGGATAGTGAAAATGGTGCGCTAAGATACAATAAAGTAAAATGTACGTGAACAGTACCAATTCGAATGCTTCACTCGGATCCGAACGGGCGGCGCCTAACAATGTGAACGAACGAACGATTTTCCTAGACGATTAAATATAGATATGAGCCTATGTGTGAGATGTTTAAGTGCAAGGGATGTTAAACGTAACGGATGTAGTTTTCAAATTTAAAGCGAGCGGCTTTAGCAGTTGTAGTAGCGGTCTCGGATTAAGTTGTTCCTAGTTTTTCTGACAAGAGAACAAAACAGATAATTTGTTTTAATGATAAGTCAAAACCCGGTTAAGGTGGCTGAAGAAACAATCGATAAGCGATCCAAAATAGCTTTGCTGTACTGTGCGCATAATGTTATAAATGTTTTATCACATAAATTCTGTTAACGAGAAAACTTAGGCCAGGCCACGCACGGGTTTGACCTTCGGAATTCCTCGTTCTATCGCTAGCCGAATAATTGGCTTTCTGTCCGAATAGTGTTATTGCATCAAAATATCCAGTAAACTTCCCGTTACATTTCTAAGATTATGCGCTCAGTGCAACAAACCACGTTGGATCGCTTATCGATTGTTTCTTCACTAACTGTAACCGAGATTTGACTTATAATTAAAAATAGACTATTGATGTTTATCAATAATACGTTGTTTTCTCTTGCAACAAAAACAAGGAACAATTAATTACTTCAAAACCGATCCCGAGACGGCAACTACGACTCAACTGCCAACTCTACGGGCAACGCTCGCTTTAAATTTAAAACTTATATCCGTTACGTTCAACCCCTTGCTAACCCTTATGAAGCTTATAGCATTGCACGCAAGTTGTGTGCAAGTGACATTACGTACAAGCTGCAGGCTCCTATATGTCTTTTACCAGCAAATCGAAGAGGTGGTGTAATAAAAACACTCAATCATATTTCGTTTCTTTTCGATGAAAGGTAAGTATTTTCGTAAAAGTGTTTCATGTGCGTCCAAATTTCAGGGTTTCGAGTCATATAAGGGAACAATGCAATCAGTAGAGAGAATGTGTCAACCGGTTAAGAGAATGTTACAGCCACTACATGGCTGCACCATTCTCTTAACCGGTTGACACATTCTCTCTACTGATTGCATTGCTCCCTTATATGACTCGAAACCCTGTAGTACTGATAGCTTTGTTGATAGAGGTAATTCAAATCAAAATGGTATTTTTCGTTCTTACCAAATATCTGATATAGGTCATCCAGCTACTTTGAATAGCAACGTTATTCTGACAACAGGCAACACAATGATCGCATTGTAATTACGATAATGGGTTTACTCTATTTACTTCATATTACGCTATGAAGTGGTGTTATATATTTTTCTACCCGTTATCATCTGACATGGGGATCAACTACTGTTGTAATACTACACGCTCTTTCGGGATGATAAAATGCGATGAGCTTTAACGGAGGAGCTGGATTTTTTTTAGCAGGGAGGAGGAAACAAAATCTTCCAACAGAGATTTTTTCACGCAGCTGAAATTCGCTTTATTTTTATTACATCAATAAATACAATTAAATTCACGATTTCCTTTCTTTTGGGAGCCAACACTGTTACTTAAACTGTTTGGTTTGGTTTAATTTTTTACAGTCGTCGTAGTAGTGACCGCAGACGTGGTTCCCTCGGTAACGCTACCACTCACGGTAGCGAGGGGTGTTGACGTATTGTTACCTTCAATCGTAGAGTTAACCGTTGTGGATGTGCCAGTGGCCTCAGTGCTGGGTACGTTATGGTCCACTGTTGTTGGGCCTTCTGTAAGCAAAGTTTTCGTCGTAGTTGCCGTCGTGCTGGTTGTTGACACAGCCTCGGTTGATGCTAGCTTAGTATTGTCGGTTGTGGTAGTATTATCCCAGGACGATGAGGAAGTTAACGTAGTTGCATTAGTCGTGACAGTGCTCACATTCTTATCACTATCGGCGGGTGTAGTCGAGGAAACGCCACTATGAAACACTAGCTTAGAATCCGATGTACCATTGAGTGCATCGGGCTGTGCGGTTGTACTTTCGTTGACAGGTTTAGTGGGTGCTTCCTGCTTGCCAAAGATGGATTCCCACAGGTTGGCGAAGAATCCTTGACTGGTTTCCGTTTCACACACTACTGGATTGATGCTGGTTCCCAGGACCAGCAGGATGGCGGCCAACGTCCACATAACCGTCAAACGTTGCGGATACATCGTTTCGCGAACCTGTGTGTAGTCCGATGCGTTCCTTCTGCGGTTCAAATGGCAACTGAAACTTACATCGGCACAACAACGCAGGTTACTACGACTGCGATGTTTGCTTCATATTTGCAGCAACCATTAGCGGGCGAGTGTCATTTTCGGTCGACAAAATCGTCGTCTGACTAATGGGCGGCAAGGACGCGCGTGTCCAAATTCATCCACAGTTCCGAATGTATCCAAATTACCTCCCTAAACTGTTTCAGACGGATAGCATTTTTTTCATACGTCATTCGACACATGATAATTCCAAATGTGGTAACATGAAGCGATCGATATTACTCACCTACTGTGGTGCAACATCGATCGATTCGATCTCGTTTTGAGGTTGAAAGGAGTAATAAACCTACACGAAAAAGGCAAAAGATTGCGGTCTCAATTCTCGCAACTACTACGCGTCAGACTTGTTTGCTTTATTCCACTCACGATGCATTCAGATTTTCTTTCGATTGTGCTTGCACATCGGTGTCCGTTGCGTATCCTTCCTCTGATGATCGAGAATCATTTTTCCCGATGATTTCCACCGACACGATGACTCCGTTGCTCGAGTGACGCAAATTGACCGTCTCCACTGGGTTACGCCGTTCCTCAGCAGCATGTTCCTCAGCATTCGCAAAGTTCAGCAAAGTTGTGGTGTCCTCCTGAGACGCAAGCTTATCTTCCGTGCTGTTTTCTACCAGCAGACTTGCATCAGCTTGTAATGTAGATGATTCGAGACCGGATGTTGAAGATTCTGGAGCGGACAGATTCGCGGGCTTGGAGTCGCTCTCCGAATGGAACAGATTATCGAACAACTGCTGAAAGAATCCATCCTTGAGCGAGTTTGCTGTGGTGCTGGACGGGTACAGTGCACTTGTTACGAGAAGAAGATAAACTAATTTTCTTATCTCAAACCCCATACTAGAAAAATATTAACCCGCACTTCTTTCGAATCAAGTTGTTCAATACACAGCTATGTTTCGGTTAGAACTGAACAAGCCATACCTTACCATATACTTTGTACACCAAACCAGCTAGTATGCTAATACCCGGTGTCAATCAAAATCACAAATAAGCACACATTTTAGATCACAAATGCAAAGTGCAAAGTAGGCAGCGGCATTTTCCTTTGAATTGAATTTGTCCATATAGCTAACAATGATAATGCATTCGTTGCTATTGGATACAGTGTGTGCCGGACGTTTCAAGTTCATATTTTTTACAATATGAATCATAAAGGGTGACAGTATTTATCGGCATTTAAATCGCGTATTTTTTCTTGAGATTAAATGATATGCAATGAATTTGATAAGGCTATTCCGTAAAAATATCTCCCTCCTTATCTACTTCCTCCATACTTTCACATCAATTTTCATCGCAAGAGCTTAATCTAAAGCGTTAATTGATCTTCTTCAACATTCGGTCAAACGTGATAAACAGCCTTAATTATCTCAGACGACACACCAATGAAACAAACAACCAAGATATTAATATAATTTTCACCCTGATCACTTCCACAATTCTCCAAAACCATATCTTATGATTAAGAACCAAAACCGTATTTGGATGAATCACCCTTCTACGCTGTAAATAATGAGTTATTATTTAATGTACATCTCACAAGCTTACAAACCCTCATTCATAATGCAGCTGAATCGATTATTGTTAAGGCAAGTGGAATAGCGAATCCATGAATATGCTGATCCAGCGGACAAATGAATAAATGAATCAATCAAATAAACATTAAATAAAAGAATTCCGTTATAAAAAAAACCAGCTGCATTGAGGGCATAAGATGATCAAGTCGCACAAAGCAAATAATGCGCTAAACTATTCACGAATCATACGAATTTGTTTCTCGTGAAGAAATATAAGACACTCCTTCGGGTTTGGTTTTATTGGTTTCACATTTATTCTGTATAGTTGATGTACCGTAGACATCATTGTATTTGCATATATGTATGTATATATCTTTAGAAGTATGTATATTGGTACTTCACTCTGCCACTACGTTACTGTTTCGTAGCTCAATCATTCTCGAATTTTCGCTTGTGCGTATCCTCTCATCCATATTTCACCACCCGCCTTCTTTGCTGCAGCTACTGGCCTTTGTTTCGAATCGCGATTAACACAATAAACGCGAATAACGCAATGAAACTAGGTCGACTTGTTTAAACGTGGAATTCAACTCATATTACTCGTTACATCTCCTGCACCTTTCCTCATTAGTAACCTCGTTAGGGACATTTCAGTTTCACAAGCAATGTATAGTTCGAGAACTTAATCAAATAATGTGAATAAAGGGGCCTGCCTGATTGTGCAAATTTTTTTAAGTTTAATTTTCATAAATTGAACAACCAAAGCAAGAGATTCATTTCATGAACAAATAAGAAAAATGAACTAATCGATGAACATAATGAACACCAAAAAATAAAAATCAATCAGATATTGCTTTCTGTTGTAACCTTCGTCAATCTAATAACGCCGAACTCGTCGCTCTTTTGTTTTGCAATAGGAAGATAGGTAGAAGACTATTGTTTTATTTTACTTATTTGATGTCTATTGTTTTGTTTTGTTTAAAATACTTCAGAACGAACGTGAAGAAGATCTCGTTATCTATTCTTAGAGTGATGTTTTGCTCGCGGGGATTGATTCAATGTATTTCTTTGTTTATTTAACACGACAATTGTATAAGAGTAGGTGACGTTGTTTGTTTGAGGTTAAATGATAATGCTGTGGTTATAATTACTTTACATATGTTTGATTTGTAGACAGCGACAAATTGCTTGTTTTGCGCGGATGCAGACTGGCAATCGAATGATTCGCTACGGTACATATATACTTATATATCTCATACTGTCACAAGCTATGTGAGAACACAAGCAAACGACATTCGACGCTTTTCGGTTTGATGCATGTAAGAGTCATGGCATGCTTGATCCAAATGATAAAAAAGTGGCATAGAAAGATGATGCGAGCGTCCGCCATGATGCAATCAAGTGCTCCGTGACGTACGTTCACCGTGTATTGAACGAAAAATTATTGCTAATTGAAGAAGATATTTGCTCTAATGCTGCTAGTTTCAGTCAAGTAATGTAAGACGTTCTAACGTTCTAGATTTTACACCACACATTTATAAATGGTTTTTGCTCCCTGCCCTGTTTTTGCCGAATCTATTATTTTTTAATATCTGAACTGATCTCACACGGCAGCGATGCATACTAGGCATACTACGTAAACTACTCGTAATGTATCGTTCCGTCCAATTCCGTTCACTTTTCAACTGTTCTCTCGTATCAGATGTGTTAAAAGATGCGATGGGCGCTCGCTGTGGTACGCGTAGATATTCTTTCAGAATTTCTTTTCGTCCAGCATCTCCTTGGTGGTGCGCCACCCTTACACTATTTCGTTCTTCCAACGAGCAGCAGAAGTGGCAAGTGGCACCAAATTTCCGGTTCAGAACAGTACGGCACCATTAAAACACAGTCCGATTTAGAATATGGGAGTTCATGCACACACAACCCTCAATGTTAAAATAATGTTTCATTCTACACAAGCGTTTCATTTTTTTTTTTCGTTGTTTGTAACACAAAACCAAAAGAGCACTAAACGCTTTGTAACGCATCGTAACGCATGAAACTTCAACGGAAACTCTCTACTGTGTACGGCAAACAAGGCACCACAGGTTGCTGTGGTCCGCAGTGTTCATCATATGTTGCTTGCTTCCCTGTCCATCAATCACACTGGATTAGTTCCCGTTTCCAACCGTTATTGTATCCGGTACGGGCTGGGTATGTTTTAAAACATCCTAACACTCTCCTCCCTTTCCAGATGTCGTCTAATATTTAATGTTTGTTTTCTTTCTGCCTGTGTTACGAGTATTGTGTATTGTACCGATCCAGTCTTAGTCATTAAATTTTTTTCCATAATCAATGTATATATTCGAAATATTGGTGTTTTCCACAATCCGTTCATTCCCAACGCTTTTCGAGGATGTCGTTCTCTTACCTTACGCTATTCTAAACATGCTGTTCATGGATTTTCGCTGCTGCACATGATCATTCTACCATCATCTTTGCTTTCTTGCTCGATTAAAGTTATTGTTATGTTTGTGGAGTTTGTAAACTTTGCACCAATTTACGTTTGCACCAATCTTTGATATTCTCTATAAATCCCTGTTCAAATGACCACCAGCGCATCAAGTCAGTCGAGTACAAACGATCTTCCCGCTGGGCATTTGGTTTGTCATGACTTAGATTGGATCCGATACGCATTTCCCACATTCCCCTCCCCCGTCCCCGGTTTCCGTTCCCGAATGTTGTTCTCTTCGCGCCTACGATTCACACGTACGACCTACATGTTGAAAGTGTTCGAGCGAGAGAACAACGCCCACTTCTAGTCGGGATTACGACGCTGCATTTCCGGAGTTTGCGGTGGCAGAACCTGCGGTTTCTTCAAAATTTGGGGCTTTACTTTTACCTGCGGCTTAAACGAGCTCAAGCTCTTTGCCTGCTGCTCTTGCGCTATGGAAGTAACGCCTGCCGCCGAGGTCCCTTCGGTTGACTTCATCAAGCAACCACCGGTCAGGTGCAAATCAGCGAACTGCGATACAAACTTCTGTGTGTTACGGGCCGGAATGGGACTCTTGTTTAACTCCTTAACCGAAGCCCCTGTCAAAGACACGGACAACAGGGCCGCGGCGGATTCATTCGAAGCGGAACTGGTTTCCGCTTCGCCTTCACCCGTACTGCAAGCGCTAGTTGGCGCGGGTGAGGACGAGGACGGAGGCACAACCACGGGGGGATCTTCTTTGCGCTCTACCGCACATTCTTCCAAAATTTTTGGAACTTCTACCGTTGGAGCCAATGACGCACTGGTGCTTTTAATACTGATTTCTTGTGGTTTTACCTCCGCTTTGGGTTTATCCATCGCAATACCACCTTTCACGTCCAGTTTTACTTCCTTTTTAACCGTATTATTCTCGTATACCGGAGATTCGTTTGAAAATCGTTCGTTTTTCTTCAACGTGCACTGATTTTGTGCTGCAAAACGTTCCGCCGATGTCATATCCTCCAGCTCGGAATCGAGCGACTCTCGTGACGCGTGTGCCGTTTCCTTGTTTATGGCGGAGGGTGGAAGATCCATGACCAGATCCGGCGCGATTCGATTGCGGCTGAGAATACGGGAAGTCGTCAGATTTTGGTACGAGCTCTGTGCCGCACGCTTCTGCCACAGGTCCCGGTTCTGTTGGAACACATTAAGTGTAGCCGATCCGTCACCACTTCCACCGGCCGCCAGAGAGAGTTTATTCTCCGACAGGCTGAAGCTTTTCGAGTGATACTTGCGCATCGGTCTGGATTGATCCGATTGATCGTCGGTCGCCGATGGTTTGGTCAGCTCACTGTCGGTAGTCATCGTTTTGCTGGCACTGAGAATCGACTCACTACGGCGGTTCAACCCAAGGGTCGATTTGCTGTGCTCTGGTGGGTCACCCATACCGCCAAGCCGCGGGCGGAATTCTACGTTATCTGACTCCTCATCGTTACTGTTGCTGCTAGTGCCACTGTCAGCCGCTGGTGATTTCTCACGGTTCATGGTAATCTTCGTCGGTTCGGCATAAATAGGTTCCGATGGTTTGGATGTCTAAAAAATGGAAAATAAAAATATTATGTCTCCGTATTCCGTCTTCAGTTGCCAGGTGTAACCTAGCAATGTAACAATTACATTTGTGAGATTGAATGAACAAAGCGAAAGCCGTGGTATAGGGTTAATAAAGCTCGTGCTATTATGCTATTTGCGACAACAGATATCAACGAAAGCGTGTTACTAAGGTGGACTTCAACAGCCAGTTTTCGTTAAATTATGTATACTGTAGGTGTTAAAATCAAAACGCACGAATATTTTTCGTCTTGGTGCAATTAACATCCGGATATTGCATTTCTTACCGGGAATAAAATGACATGCATAAGCGTTTGAACGTGAAATACCGCGTATTACCATAAAGGTTCATGTTCAACTGGAGTACAATCATTATTATTAATACTAAAATAGTAGATCAATCCTTACGCTAACTACAAACATCATCACAATACCATTTCAACACCATAACAGCAATGGTGATAGTCAGTAAAATTCATACAACGAGGCCAGGTTAGTAAGCTTGGTGACAACTATGTTTTTTCCCCATTGCAAAGCAAAGATGATAAAGTATCAGTAACAATCGATTTATATAACTAGTACTGTTTATGTATGTAAACATAAGCTCACCTTTCGCACATTCGAAAATCTGGTGGTAGCGGTGGTTTATTGCACGGTGTTTAATGCAATCTATCGAAACTATCGAAACTAAACGTATCACAATCGAACGCACCGTCGCAAAACAGCTATATCAGCAATACAGCAATATCGGAAATTTTTGATTCTATAGCAAGAGTCCAGCAAAATCAAAACAAACTCACAATACGCTCATACGGCAAACAGATACTGAAATTAGTTATTTCTTGCTCGCGGTTGTCAAGAACAACGACTATTTGGTTTTCTTTAGCGGGTACGAATTAAAGTTACCAACATGTTATTCTCCAATTTATTGTTGTTTTATCTATATTCTTAACTCAAACTCTTACGCTTGAAGGCTAAATGTATTAATTGTAATTGCTAGTTTTTCATATTTTGTGATCCACCTGTTACAACAAACATCGGTTTCGTGTTTTATCATATGTAATATGATTACATACATGCAACGAAGTCCCATTTGCAGTCCCGGTACACAAACTACCATCAAAGCAAATATTTTAAACAAAAACTTATTAATTTATTGGTGGTTTACATACTTCACTCAGCAGCGTCTCAGTTTCGTCAATAATTTGACTAAATGATTAGAGCAAAAGTGGCACAGACACTGTTCTTAATTTTACTTCAATTTCCAACGTTAATTTAATGCAGTACTAAAATAGTACTTGAACTACACCGCTATCGTTGCATCGAAATACCGTGTCTCGATTTTTATACTATACAGAATACGCAGTCCTGCAGTCACTACCAGCTCAGCTTGTTTATGAATAGAAAATAAATGACACAAGTCAAACACCAACAGACCTACTCATAACAGATAATAGAAATGCGTGTATACTCCCCTTCCCCGTCTCCTTTACAGCTACGGAGCGAAACGACTACGAGACGAAAAATTACGTTCAGTTATGCAAAAAAAACACATCGAGAAGACAATATTATAATAAGAAAAGGAGAAACACTAACATTCACATGCAACGTATGGGAGAGAGCTACCTTTGATAATTTTTTACCATAAATTGTACAACTTAGGAATAAACACTTTGCTTAAAAAAGAAAACAAATAGGATAATTCTAGCGACCACCACATTGCCACATACGATTACTTAAATTTGAAACATTTCATTCTTCATGAATGTTCTAACATGCTGCAAATTTGTATGTGCATGTAAATCATTTTTTATCCTTATTTGTCAGTTGTTTTTGAGAAAATATTCACTCAAAAATCATCATTCATTTGCCATAGAATGACCATCTTTCTGCCGTAACAGATTTTCGACGATCTACGGATGCAAACAAATCGTTTGTGGCGAAATCGACGAAACAAAAGCGTTTCTCAATCATGTTGTCATTCTAGCCACACATTAATCTTGCAACAAAAGAAAAAAACAGGAGCGAGCGCTTGGTTCCGGACGCCACACAATGTTGAAAACACAAGCGATGACAAACGAACAATAACAAGCAGAGGACGATATTTTATGATTCGAGGAGCACGGAACATTCAAAAGCAGTATGAACGTTGAAGTAAAGCAACATTAAACAACGTAAAGTTTTAGTATTATACAGTTGTCTCCAGTACCTCATATGTGAAGAGATTCATATCCTCGACAAACTCGAACGAGTTTTCGAACGAATGGGGCTCGTCGTGGTAGCTGTACGGTGATGCTTTCAAATGATCGACACTATCGTAGTGAATGAAGTCGGAATCTTTCAGTTCACTGCTTAACTTCTCTCCGATCACTGGTGGCGCATGATGTGCGGAGGGCAGCGGTGGTTGATGGGTCACTATTGCCACCGGTTGCGTCTGCGATTGAGTTGATGCCGAAGGGTGGAGGGTGGTCTGCGAGGGATGCTGTATCGTCTGATACTGCGGATGTCCCGGGGATGCTAGCGACGCAGCAGTACCCATCAATCCGCTGCCACTGCTCGTACCTCCACCACCACCAACGCCCGTCACTGGTAAAGCCTGGGACACTGCGCTACCGACAGCACCATGACCGACGGCGGACGCAGTCGTGGCGCTAATGGTCGAAGTCGTGTAATCGCTACCGCACGTTATGTTTGAGAGCGTGTTGGAGTTCTGCGTACAAATCGACAGTTGACTGTTGAGGGAAATATTTCCACTGGGACGGCGCTTGCGGACGGATTCTTCTGAACTGGAAGATTTCAAATGTTCACTTTTATCGCGATCTTCATCTCTGGAAGATTGAAGTTAAGCAAAAAAAAAGGTGTTAATCATCATGCCACCACTTTTTTCCCCACCGAATGTTTTGGCGATACTACGCAATACTGACTTGATTTTCAGCGAAATATATTTGTCTGGAATGAGCCCAGTTTTACCGTTCACTGCTCCTCGCCACCAGTCGTTGGAAACCTAGTGAATGCAGATAAAAGCGTCGTTTTACTATCCAGTATATGGCCACGTAAACACGGTTGCACAAACCTGATTGTACAGTATCACAGTGTCCCCTTTCCGTAACGATAGCTCCCTCTCCGACCGGGCATTGAAGTCGAACTGCACAATCGCTTCAAATGTGTCCGATTCATCCTCGGATGGATACACTTCCGAATCAGGATCCTCGGATACTTGCTCCGTGGGCGAATCACCTACATCACTGTAAAGGGTACGAAAAAATAGAAAACATAATTTAAGTTCTCACCATTATCAGCAGCACACAAAAAATGTCTCTACTCACATATCTTCAAACGTTTCCGACGTGATGAACTTTTCGTACTGCATTCCACCAAGATCCTTCGGGAAGAGTTCGGCATGGTGGACGATGATGTTCTTTATCAACTCATTCACCTGGTTCTGATACTGCACCTGATCCTTATCCTCCGGTGCGGGCATCAATGTTGGACCAAAGCAAATTGCCAGATTGTAAGCATCCATCATGTTTTCGTCGGAATATTCTGACAGACTTTAAGAATAGAAATAATAAATACGCCACAAGAATCCACCAGTTCCCCAAATCCCCCCGGCAGCGTAGCGACGCGGGTTGGCACAAAAATACTTACTGGTTCAAAAAGGCAAATAGGTACCGAATGACAACCACCACTGACTTTGGTAGACTTTGGAAGAATTTTCGTATACCCGATACGATCTCATGCTTAGATTCCAGCTCTGCAAACAAACAAACAAAAACACACACACACACAGAGGATACAGATTTTACCATACAATCACTCTCAATCAAGCTGTCAGCAACTCATGTGCCATTTGCCATTTGCCAACTTACGTGCCAGTTGAACGAAGTGATCGAAGTAAATGAGTGGAAAAAGGGGTTCTCGCAATTCACGCAAGTAGAGCTTCAATACGCCTGCCACTGAATTGATGTCGGAGGCATCGGTCGTCTCAGCCAACGGATCATCGCCACGTTCAAAGGCTTCTTTAAAGTTACTTATTTCTACTTGAGATCCTGAAACACGGAATATGCCTTGGTGGTGTAAACCTACGGAAGTAAGCCAAAAACAAAGTTATAAAACTATGCCCCGAGTTTGCAAAACAATCGCGTGTATCACTCACCGTACAGATTAATAACTCTTATGCAGCTTCGCACTATGAGCGGGATTTCTTCGCCGGAAACCTCAAGGTATTCCTCAAGCGAGCCACCGAAAAGCTTGGGACGACCCGATTTGTTCATACGCCCGATGCGCTTTCGCTTCGGTACGTTCGATTTTATCAGTGTATCGGTTTTGATGGCGGAATCTTTCGCTAAAGCATTGCGCAAATACTCCGCTTTCGAATCCAGTCTCGCTATTCGCGACGTCGCTAGGATGTATTCACGTATTTTCTGCAAACGAAACGTGCAAACGGTCATTTTGAATCCTATCTTTGAGAGACTTTGTTAAGAGAGCCACTTCGAATTGCCCAACACTTACCGTTATATAGAATTCTTCAATTTCGTTCTTATCCGATCGCAACTTGACGGATGTATTTTCGGGCTTCTGGAACGCTACGGCACCGTCGCCGAATGCACCGGTGCAGTCGTAATCCTTTGTGTTCAATATGTCGAGCAAATTGATCTCGGCCGTTTCGAGCGTCTTCCAGATTTCCTCCGATTCCATGCGCAAATTGTTCACGCGCTGCTCCAGCTGCAGGAGCCGAGATTCCATTTCCTGATGCAACGCTTTCTGCAGCTCAGGTTCGACGTCTTCCTCCTGTCCCTGAAACTCTAGCCGCTTCGGTATCATAAACGCAGCGCTATGCTGTTCAAGGAACTTTTGTTTATCTGCCCGACTATCCATGGAGTTGACGATGTGTGACAGAGTTTCGGCGTTGTGTAATACCGCCCGACACCGACCTTGATCGGCGGAAACGTGCATCAATAGTGCGCGAGAGACTACCGAGTGGAATCCGAGATCCATGCACTGGAATATATGCAAAACAATTATGAAAAGTGTGCCATTGTACCACACGCGGTTGCTTTACTCACATCGATCAGATCGCTTAAATCCTCGACAAAATATTTGTGAATTGTCGTGTTCGATGCCTCCAGACACAGCTGATACTCGTTCTTTGCTTTCAGTGCCTTCAGTCTTGCGTCGGTGTATTTGTTCTTTCTCTTCAACACCTCTTTCTCGATCAGACGATACTTTTTGCTGCGATCCAACTTTTCCTTCGGCACACTCTGCTGCAGCTTCATCCGCTGATTCTCGGCAAGTCGCAACTTTTTTTCGGCCTCCTTTGCTTCGGTTTGCAGTGTGTGGTATGTTTTCATGTTTGTGTGCAGTTCCTGCAGAATTCGCAATATCTCTACGTGTGTTTCAAAGCCAATCTCGCGACACTGGAAGAAAGTAATATTAAAAAAAAACAAAAACACACACACAATTTAATTGTGGATCTCATTTCGTCTGCTGTGTCCCAAAATCCTTATCCTACCTTGCGGTAAATACGTTGTACGTCATCCCAAACTGTCTGCAAACGAGCCACCAAATGCGTCGAGTAAATCTCGGACATCGCCGCGTGATCCCTCGAAAGGGATTTGGTTTGGTTGACAAGCTGTTGCCAGCAAGAATATGATGAGAACATCGGCCATTGCTCGCGTCTGCAATAAAAAAAAAACAAAACAGAAAAACCCGGTCAACTTCTCGATACCATGCCACCTTCCGTGAGAATGGAAGCGCTCTTCGCTCCATTGTTACGTGCACGTCCTTGAAAAATAGATTACAATAACTCACTTTTGACGTTGCTCTTTATGCCGAAGTTGTAAGCTTTTGGCCAGCTTGTCTAAACTTTTGCTGTAGTCCAGTTCCACCTCGCCGCGTCGTCGGAAGAAGTCTTGCAGTTCCTGCACCAGCGCGATCTGTGCTTCCATGCGAACATCGAGAAACTTTAACTGCTCGTTTAACTGTTGTCTGATGTCTGCAAATAAAAAGCGAAGAAATTACGTTAACGAAATGCATTACGACGATTTACTGTCAAACTAAACTGATCATCTGCTTTGAGAAATATGAGTTTATTTCTCTGTAGTTTCGTACGTAAAAACGGATTCAACAATGTTTGAATTGTTTGTTATAAATGATCTGCTTTGATGTGTACCAAATATAGCCCTTGTTAAACCAACATCCTCCCTTTCGCTGAGTTACTACTTCGATTAAGCAATCCCGAGATCACGATGTCGATAGTCAAGTGACAAATGACATGTTTTCAGTTTTTTTTTCAAACTCAAGATGTCCTGCCAAGATCTTCACGTGTCTGTTTACTTTGGAACTGCATTTGCAGTCTGGAAGTTGTCTGTCTAGCCTAACGATATGCTTGGAACAGTTTCCGTATTGTATTTATTCTACCTCCATTATAAATAATCCCATACCAACGTCTTTATACTACTACTGTCACGTATATTGCGGTTCAATTTATTTATCCCTATTCCCTGTTGATGACTCATCGTTCGTTCTGGATTACCATATGGTTCGTGGACGGAATCGAAGGAAATTTTTCGATTCCCCATGCGGTACCTACGCGCGTCTCACAAACACGCAAGACAGAAGACCCCGAGAACGTACGCTACACGCCATTCACGGAGGGTTCTTGACATTTTTTCATTGTTCAAACATTTCTCCCCCAACGGAAGTGCAGTGGGAATGGACTCCCTCAATCATGAACAGCACAACCATCGGAGAAAACAAATGTAGGTGTGTTCGTCGAAAGGAAGGTTCCAAAATAAATCTTGTGTGTACAGCATAATCCCGAGCATGAAGGTTGTTTTACAAACACAATGAGGTGCTCAGTATATTTCGGCACCAGAACGATTCTTCACGATTCGAGAGAGTTTAGATGCAAAAAAACTGGCACGTTTGGTATGCTTAAACAAGAAATAACACAAAGTTTTTTCGAGGTTTAGCTCAGGTGCAACAAATGAAACGATCTAAATACTTGAAACTTGAAACCGATAAAATGGTACTAATGGTCTAGCATTAAAGCTAGAAGAAATGTTCATAGGATTGGCGATACTTTAGCATTGCGAACATAACATAATTTGGTCAAATGGAAACAAAAAGAAAACATAAACACATGAAAACACCAAGACACTCCTTCCAAAGCCCGAGAGGTCATTGAATTCCGTTCCATTTCGTGATACAAACATCAACACGAACCAGGCGGCGAGTGCAGTGGCAGCAAACCATTGGGTTCACGCAACATCACATCACGACTTCAAACCTGACATGGATGCATCATCAACAGCATTGTGCCCGGGAAGCAACAAAAAAAAACAACGCACGTATTATGAATGGCTAGGACCATTTAATTATTCCTATGCTTCGTTTGAATAACAATGCATGCTTTGGCTGAACATTGTGATCGTTATTTTTGCATATGTAAAATAAGTAAAGTCTAGTGCATCGTACTATAGTACGATCAGCACTGGTTAAAAAAAATAGCCGAAATCGTGCAATAGTTTGCGTAACGTTGAATGGGGAAGTAAGCATTTTTTTATTTTGTTTTACATCAAAGATGGATATCGTGAACATTTTACCTGGAAATACATCCCGAAACTCGGGACTGGGTTGATGAATCCATCCGTTGCGCTGTTGTATTATGCATTGAAACATATCGAGCGTTTGATTGCACCGGTTAAGATTAGATGTTCAAATTCCTTCGCAGAAGAGTTTACAATAACCTTTTCACACTGTACGATGATTTTGTCGTCTCCGCTGCTGTATCACTGTTTGAAATCGGATTTCACCATCAATTTGATTGCATTAGTGATCGCCATTGGTTGTCTTAGCAGATGTGCACCGGAAGCCGACAACGATTGAACGATCATAGCTATCAAGCCTAATGGTGTTGTTGTTAGGTCATAGAAATCCGAAAGCAATGCGGAGTAAAACATGTCCCCACAACCCACAACACAAACACACACTCTGCCCATCCAGCATCTTGCTTGATCGCCGCGCCGCCAGTTAATCGAATGTTTAGATAGTTGGATGACCTTTACCCGTTTTATGAGGAGTGTACATGTACGGCACTCTTATCAGAAAGCATTATAACCCACACCAGTTACGCATCTCACCGTCACTGATGACCTAGCGTGCACCCCGGCCCGGACAATCAGTCCAGAATCCATTCATACACGCATGCACAAGCACATCAGTAACCAGTAACGACGGAAAACATGATTTGTTTCACACTTACGAAACGGGTCGTTTATTTCACCGTGCCACAAACTACTATAATTTGCCCCGCCGTATGCTGGAGCGTCGACCATTATGTCGCTGCCGGCGACTTCTCACTGTGCGCCTGACGCCGCATCTCAACACACCAAAACTAACGCATTCGCACCGGAAACTCCAACTTACGAGCAAACGTCGTTCTGTGACTTGCCGTCCCGAAACCACGGCCCGAAAAGCGGGAACACCGAACCGACTGACCGACCGACCGACCGATGCTCTTGCCTTACCACCCACCATTCAAATGCAAGTTCCCCCTCGAAGCATGAATGAAATCTGGATGCACTCACTCAAAAACGTTCCCTACGCGCATGCGTTCCCGCACTACTACACTACACTCTGCCCACTCTGCCGATGGGAGGACTTGCTCGGCTTGCTGTGATGCGTAGCCGGTTACAACAGACGACGGAACCTTTGAAACGACACAGATGTCGATCGGCTAGCAGCGCCTACTTAGTGCGAGCGAGAGATGTTAGCACCATGTTCTTCCGTAAACTGCGAATGGTTTGCTTCAGCTGTGTGTGTGTGTGTCTGTGAATCAGTGTTTTTGTTTTAGTTTCTTTGTACAAACAAATAGGTACATTTATTCTCCATGTATTTTGGGCACGGTGAACGCTCTCTAGCAGTAATAATGCTTCTTCTACTGCAACCGGAAAGATGTCGTGAACGTCATCTTCCCCTCACACTCTCTTTCTCCCTCCCTTTTTCTCCCGACCCGTTCGGCACGTAGAACTAATTTGGAAGAACCGCGCGGCGGACATTCGAGCGGTGACACGAATTACGAAACGTTCTTTGCAAACCCATTTTTGGGCTAAGCAAAAAGCGTACTAGCGTCGTCTAGACGTGCCTTTAGCGATAGGAAATGCGTGTCATTGATCGTTAAACATTCCCATCGCAAGCTTTACTGACATCCGGACACGACAAACAAGGCAAACCGAGTAAATCACAGCCTACGTCGACCGTATTTGTTTTTTTTTCCTACACCGTGCATGCTTTTTGATGCATTCGGTGAAATTTTTACCACATTTTACATGTTCCTTTCCTTTTACTTCCTAGCCAGGAAAAAAACATACATTGCTGTAGCCTAGGCCATTGACTACCGCCCCATTGCAAATGTTTCTCTGCAACTATTTGATCAGTGTTTTAATGACTTTTGCGTATCACATTGGCTTAGCTTAACTAAAGACATGTGTATTCCGCTGCAAAATACCGTACACATGTCTGGCGAGGCATAGGAAGAGAGAGGGGGGGGGGGAGAGAGAGAGAGAGAGAGAGAGAGACAGAGTGGGAGAGTATACATCAAATGCTTTCACCCTAGGCCAGGGGAGTTCATTGGATCAAATGAATGCCGAGGCTCACGTGCATTTATACTTCCATCTATTTTGATTGACGTTGTTGCACCGACCAACGCGAAGCCGCAACAAGCCGACAAAAACCGAGCCCTATATCATTGCCACACACCGCAGATCGGTGGTCGTTTCGTTTGGTTTCGAACGTGGTGATGATGAAGAGACCGTGGAGTGTCCACGCTGTTACGCTGTATATATCGATGTCATTCTTCCCTCATCGCTCTCGAGGTGGGAAATGGGAAGCACTCAATCAATCGAACGATCGGCAGGCCGATAATTAATTACACCCTGCGCTCGATGGTGCTTGACCAAGCGTCATGTTGACATTTGCACCTGAACAGGACCGATCCGGTCCGGTCCGTTTCGTTTGTGCGATCCCTTCGAAACAAAGACCCCAGGAACGGGCGAATGTTCAACAACGGGCTCCCCGCGAAGTCAGCCAACCATTACGCAATTTCTCCGACTTTCTCGACGAACGAAAAGCAAAAAATATTCGCACCCATCACTCGAAGGCTTCGCAGGTTGTTGGTTTGCGAGTGAGTGAAACGTGGATTTGTTTTTATGCTGGTCGAGTTCATTTCGACAGTTGCGCGAAAGTGACAGACTTTCCTGTGAATCTTAATGACACCCGCCGGCATATAACCGGCTGCAACAGCAGCAACAACAACACCGAAAAAACTGTCAGCATCTGTGTGCTGGTTTTAGTCAAACCTGAAATGTATCGTTACATCAGCAAAACTTGCTTTCATTTGGCATCGGAAAAGAGTGCCTACTTCCTGCGGGGAGGCAGACCGCTGCCGATCACACACACACGCACTTCGTCCAGTGGTCAGTTTTACCATAAAAGCGTTTCAACGTTTCCGGTCTACCAATCTCGTGTACCGATCATCGACGAGACACATCGGGTTAAACGGTACCTGCCTGCTTTGTCGATGTCAGTCAAACCAGACGTACTTTTGATACCGTACAAATAGGGTGTAGATGCAAACTTGTAGAAATGTGTGATAATTTAGTTCAAATCAAATTAGATTTTTAAATAAGAAATTAAAGTTAGGGAGCGAAAAGTACATCAATACGTTCGTTCACTACTGTCGACAAACGTGAATTTCCTCTTGCTGTGCATGTTTCTTCAATTCTTGTGTACGAGTACGAGTAGAGCATGTCTTCAATGTACGAGTAGCTCCTCCTCCTAAATGTTACTCGCAGGTAACTGCAATGAATCAATTTCAAATTTTGAATGAAATTATGATAAATTATTGTATTGAAAATTATAAAGTGCCTATATTTTTCCTAGCCTGATAGTCCCAGTCATTCACTCGACAGGACCTGTACCTATACAATCCAATCTGGACAGCTTCCCACTAGTGAGGAGAGTCTAATCAGATTACGCAGTAAAATTAGCCTACTAGACCGATAAAAGAGCCGATTTCAACCTTGTAAGTCGTTACGACGGCAAGTTGTCCTTTCTTTGACCATCTATCAATGCCACTATCAATGCATTAAATCAGAACATACAACAAAATTCTCCATTACCAATGATCAAAATGCAAAAAACTTTTTTCTACAGGAAAATAACTAATTCTTTGATGCATAAATAATTCTACGCGAACTTAATAGCTTGTAGCAAAAGTAAGGCCATGCACTTCGGATTTGGTCATAATCCAACCTCGAAACAAAACCTAATATGCACGATGGAATGCAAAACGCCATCTGATTTGAAACCCTTAAATCAATGATTTTACTTAAAATACAAACACAAATAACTCATTTCACAAATCTTTACCGAATAGAACTGGTAAATAATAAAGCTGAACCATATATTAAACGGAAACGAAAAATAGGAAACGGGAAAACCAGATACAAATCTGCAACGGCTTCTTCCCTTGGAGGCTTTTGTGCACACTACGACAGTCGGAGATAGACTTATTTCCTAATATGAGCTTTTCTTTGCGAAACCTGTTCCATGTTGTGCGTACAAAACAAAAAGAGAAATTTTCTCTGCAGTCAATTAAAAGTAAAAAAGTGCAGAAGCTCCGGCGACCGGCCGGATTGATTCGTCGCACGGTTGCTAAAACCCAGATGGACATGCGACATTCAGTGGTGCAATAAAAGCGTACTATAACTTCAACTTTCCCACGGCGCCATCATTGAAAGTGTGTTTGTTTTCATGCTGCGATTATCGATATCGGAACATTATTATGTTGCTCGGTCATTCTCAAACCCAATCTTATGGTGGTTAAAAAAATCCAACTGTACCATAGAGAACTGCAACTCACTGCAACAGTTAATATTGAGACAAATATCTGGAAAGAGTTTCTGAACTGTAAACAAACGTACCTTATCCATCGCTTGACATTCGAAAGTAGATAGATAAGGCGTATCGGTTGCACATGATGTTGTAAACTGACCGTTCCCTAAACTGTGCGATAAGAGCCATGAAATAACACCTTTCCATTGTTGAAAAAAGTAACCGTTCGTTTCAGTATTTGGAATGTTTTCTACGAATCGGAATACTTATCAATTTAAAAAAAAAACATCGGCAAACACACATCTGTTTTCATGGATCTAGCCGTAGCGCCATTCCCGTTAAGATCGAATAAAAAAGCGAAACTTGAGCACAAGCGGAAAATTGATTTATAACTCGCTGCCTGGTGATGTTCTACTATATTTGTCGTTGTGCAGTTTTGCTCTCCTGCAATATCAACAATGTTTCGCTTTGTATCACACTCTGACCATCGGGATCAGCAAGCCGTCGTCATCGTCGTCGTCTTCTTCTCGCGGAAATATCTCCCTCTCTGTGTGGCACTACGTTAAGCATTTTGTTTTTGCCAGTACGGCTAGAGTTGCATCAAAGCTCCTATTCATTTTCATCGATCCTTTTTCATCCGGTGACTAGATAAAACATGTTCGCATCTTCCAGCCACAAACCAGTAACTTTTTGGAACATAAATTTGGTAGTTGAAACTCTCTGGTTGCGTTATACCTGAGCCGTTATATCGACTAAAAGTGCGTCTCAAATTCAGTGTTGAGCCTAAAGGTAATTTCATATTGCGATTGGTTGCTATACAGTCGACCCTTCTGCTCATCTGAATTTCTTTACACATAAACTCATGCAGCTTGCAAATATCGAAGCTGTGCGTGTATCCCGTTTTCAGACGTATCTGCCCTTTCCGGAGGAAATTCGTGATTAAACCGCTCATTCAACGTTGTGCCTCATAAGGCTTAAGAATTAACGAATTTAAAATGGTCTAAACATCACCTCATCTTTTTGCGTGCACGTTCCTGTTGGCTGTTTGTGTGATGGTGGATGGAACAGTAACTTAGCATAAGAGACATTGAAACTCTCCCTAGCAAAGCAAGCACTGCTTGCACAGAATGAAGCAGGTGCCAGAAAGAGAGCGATACAGAGGGAGATAGAGCAAACAGAAAGGTCGAAAATAAGGGATGATGTATCTTGTTTTTCTTTTCGTTTTTCTTCCTTTCTTCCCATCTTAAGGCACCTTTTTTCGCACGTAACAAATCTTTAAACAAAACTCATGCACTGGCCTCTATCTTTCTGGCTCCTTTGTCTTTCATGCTCTCTTTTGCAATCTGTTCGGGAAGTGGTCAAATAGACTAGAAGTAATTGGAGAGGCATCTTTTACGACGTAAAAGATCAATTTTCATGTTTGGCGTGTTCGTTTCATCCATTCGGTTTCATCGGGTCTCCTCAAAATCAATTGGTTAAACCATCAGAACATGTTAATCACTTCATGTATGAGAAAACGGAGCTAGAAGAGTTAGAATTGCTTTCCAAAAACACACAAACACACACTCACACACATACAAATTTCATTTAACACTTTGGTCGCGCGTTTATATTCTTACACACACTGATGTCGTAGTGATTTTCACAGTGACGCATTATTCAATGCATTGCACGATTCCCTTTCAGATGCAGCGTCAAGACTGCATCAACTGATTCCGGTATTTCACACAAGTTAAGCACTGATTTCACAATACAGACAATGGGTTATACGGTTTTCAAACAGGCACGCCCGATACCATTTTCTCGACTCTTTGTTGTACTCTTATCACGGCAAAAGCCTTTTCGATTCAGCTGCGAGAGAGCTTTTCCAACTCCTCCTGAGCCTCTGAGATGAGGAAGTGACGTCGAAAACCTCTGGATGCTGTTCAATCAAGCCTTACAGTGCACAGTGGGCAAGGGCCATACAAATCGTTCGTACCTTTTTCGGTTTAATGGAAAACACATCCTAATTTATACAACGTTCTACTAATAGTCAATAATTGTCTGTACAGCTATAGAAAAGCCGAAGTTTTCACAACAAAAACAAACTCTGTTTTTTTTTAATGCTTAACGCTTTAATGCTAATGTCCAACTCCCAGTGTGCGCGGCAAATCGCAACGAAACGAAGCAAACCATGGATTTAATGCTCTCTCAAGTTGGAATCTAGCTCGGAGAATATGGACAACCAAATAAAAAAACACATTTTCTCCCGAAACACGCACACCACTTTAAAATCAACACGCGCTTTGCATCTCGCTCGCACGATTCGAGCTGCCTATCTTCCACCGCGATTATAATAGACGTTTGTTCGAAATTCGGAAATTTGGCATCTCTTTCGCGTACCAAATCGCGCAGTATCACTGCACTATGGGCCGAGGGCGCCGTTGTCGGAGGCCAAAATCGGCGCGCCGTCGAGCAGTTCTAACCATTGTGTCTCTGATAGCAACATTTAGATATCAGGCATATCAGACAGGGATCATACAGCACAAATTTTCATAGTAAGCACAAGGTGTGTGCCTCTGAACCAGAATAAACATAAAACAATGTCACCAACGCAAAACGCAAGTACGCCAGATAAAACCAGAACGATCTTGCCGATAAACAAATCACAGGCCCGGAATTATAAAATAATAACAAAAATTTACTGACGATACCACAAAACTCTCGCTTGGCAGGATCATAAAAAACAGATTCTATCCAAACTTCACCTCTGCTGATGCGATTACATTTCCAAATTTACTTGTTCCGGAATGGTTTCGTATCGTTTTTGGGTAGCTAAACTTGCGCGTTATAGATAAGTTTTTCTATGTTTTATGGGCAGTAGAATAATGAAAGAATAATGGAATCAAAATTATGTATACGTATCAGAGTCGAATTCGAGATTGTTGGATAGACCTAGAGGCATAATGCAACTCTTCGTTTGAAATTTTGCTGTTGGCCATTGCCGCATTGTCATTTTGTGTCGTCCGTCGTGGTCATAAAAATGGCCATGCCCGTTTCGTGTGTCAAAAAGTCCCAGAGTGTGGTCGATTCGGACACGAGCAGTTCATCTCGCATCTCGCTTGCGCAATTCGAGCTGCCTATCCTCGCCGGCGATTAAAATGGACGTTTGTTTGAAATTCGGAAATTCGGCATCTCTTTCGCGCGCCGCGTCGAGTAGCTCCGGCTCGATAAACGCAAGTCAACGTTCAGGCATGTCGAATCTAGTTCCCAAACCATCACAGGCATGAGTAAATACGAAACAGTACTTTTTGTGTAATGCTTCATGAATATGTTGTGTTTAGGAGAACCACATGCATTTTACGAGTGTAAATTTAAATATGTTCAAAAATGTGTTTATTTTTTTCCGGCTAATATTAATCTGTGTACTTCATTTATGTTTTTCCAAAATAAATGTAAATTAAAGATCTAAAAAACATCGAAATACAGTTAATATTTATCATTTTGCAAAAATTTTAATTCACCATCATAAAATAAATCGCTTACCCAACGACCGCTTGCCTTGATGTCACAAAAAAAACATAAAACACTTTGTTGCAGCGTTTGTCAAGGCATTGGTCATTGTCTCGGCGAAAGTTTATTTAGTTTTGCGAGGGGAAGCAAAAAACCGTTCTTAGTTTCCTGCTTGAAAACACTCTTGTATACATTAAGCAGGTCGCTTCATGTAGCCTACAACTTTTGGAGGCTATAATTTTGTTTGTTTTGTTCGTAGTATTTGTACCAGTATAAATAACATGTATGTCGTAGGAACGTAGCATCCGAGAAGATAATTGTACAATAATTGAATAAAATTATCCCACTTTGCATACGCGCGTTTTGTGAACAATTTAAGTGCAAATGAAAAAAAAAATACGATTAATATTGGACATACCCATAAAATAAACCATATTGTTGCAAATAAAATAAGCGCATTGCGTTTCTTAAGTAAGTTGCATCATTTTTTGCGGATTATCATTCAATCCTTTGCTACATTAGTGATGGTTCTATGACGTTCGTTCGTAATATTTCTTGTCCAAATAAATGTGTTCTTAAATCCTTCATGTCAATATCACCTAACAGTGTAATTTGATCGCTTTTGAGGTCATGAATCAATTCCAACGGAGTTCAGGCCGTAAAGCAGCTTGCGGCACAAAGAGCTACGAGGAACCCTTTTTCGAGATAAACACGTAAACTCGCTGAAACAAAGCAATTTAACTTGATTGGCTCAAATATAATTCTGAGGGACTACATACAGAAGCTAGTCGTGGATCACACTCGAGCTGTGGATACAACAAAATCAACGTTAAGCGCAATTTGATCAGATAATTGGAAGCTCTCTTTTTAGGAAGCTGGCAACGGATATCTTCTTGACGGGGGGAAAAATGAAATACCAATTATTTGGTGTCTATTCGGTCTTTTTCATTTGCTGCTTTTAGTCGGGTAAAATATAGCTCAAACCAGAAACAGAAATGGAATAAAATTATGTGTTATGTTATCACATTTGTAACAGCAAACACACTTCTTAGCAGGGCACTAGAATCCAATACATTCTCTTATACTGGAATTTTTCACGACAATTCTAGAACGTATAATCTGCTCCCTGGTAATCTTCGATCGAAAATACACGAACCAACGAGAGTTTCATGAAGGTGGCCTCTCTAACATCACAGTAGAGGAATAATAACGGCAAAAACAAACAAACGTTACGTACCAATGCAAAATTGTGAAAATAAAAATCTCAATTACAGTGCGACACAAACAAACTGTATGTTGGTGAAAGATTTTCTGCGATCGTACAGTAATTGCTAAAATGGTATTATAATATTGTGCTTTCATTAAACAATATCGATAGAATTGATTCATTTCTTTGGGGCATGTTTTTTTTTTCATTGTGTTTAATTTAATAATGGCTCGATCAAAGTTCGTAATTTTTGGCAGTTTTAATTTAAACACTAAATTATAATTTAATTGCAATTTTTACTGAAAGAGTATCATTCACAGGAATGAGATTTAATGAAAGAGTATCATAATGTATTGATTTACATATCGCGTAAATTATTACTAGCATTATGTTGAACTAAACTGCACACTACCGTTTTTCTGCTAGCCAACATAAAGCATCACGGACAATAATCGTATTTGCTCGAACGAATCCAATAAGGACATGATGTTTCTTTATCATCAACGATGACTTCATCTTGTCGGGACTGCTATATTTATTATGAACCCATTATCAATAAGAAACTGGACGATGACATTATCAACAGTTATATATGTCATCGTAAAAAATCGTGTCTGTTCTTATCATGTGCAATGATGATGTATTCATTCAAATTTATGTGAAAAATTTATATTGAATTTAAGTCATCAATAGTACATCAATACGTTAATTCCCAGCCAGTAAGTAACACTGAAAACGACTGCATCTTGTAATGATAATACTTTTTTTTGTCACATTTCTATCAATCTGTGCCGTTTGAAATTTGTCATTTCATTTCTTAAATTTCGATTTACATATGGTGGGATTTTTTAACAAACTCTAAAATGAATATGAACACACCGTATACTTACTGTTAAACAAGTTCAGCTTTCTGGTGGATCCCAACCGCCGTATCGGGCTCTTTATGTCCACATCATTTTCGTCCATCATCGTTACGCCATTCATATCGCCGGTGTTTAGGGCCTCAAGCCGACGAATCATACGTTCCCGCAGGACAGCGCGTCAAAAGAAAATTTAATTAGCAGGCTGTCTTCAATCACAACACGTTTGCCCAACTCATCACGTTATCAACATTTGCACTGCGTACGAATTACACACCACTCTTTTCGGCTTCACCATGCACATGCGTCAACACTTGAGACATGTGTTAATATTCGCTTTGATGTATATTCATGCACTGTATTCAAGATCGCACACACTCACACTTCCGCTGCTAAATGCCAATTACAATTGACTAAATACAATTGACTTCGTTGAACTTAACACGAATGAAGTACAAAACACTTTCCAAATAACACACTCACTGACACTACACTTTGAAAGAAGTTTGCACTCAAATTTTATTTTAAAAGACTGCAAGAAAAATGAAAGCATTATATACACAGCTCAGTATAATCGTTAAAAAAATAGGTTAAATATTTAGCACTACGTTACAACCGAAATTTTGTACTTTTGTAAATCTAGTCAGTGCACGGATACAACACGTTGGCTCCCTTAAGACGTACTACGTATTTGCGCCACTGAAACCATTTTCCAGACTCTGTAGGTGTTTGTAATGGAAACAATAACACCGGCCTAGCGTATGCAAAGTGTCGATCGGTTTACGATCGGTGCACATAAATTTTCACCACCCTCTAACGCCTACACGCTGTGAGCACTTTGCGCTAAGAGGGATAGGAGATTTTTTTTAATTTATTGCCTCACCACCTCCACACACTTTGACCTCTGTTTCTGTTCACCAAGAGGGTTTGGTTTTGGCTGACACGCTGACGAGCGCGATGGAGCAGCAGGTTACACACGACTGAGAGACTTTACCAGCCATAATAGACCTTTACAATATGCGCCTGGAAAGCAGGAACAGCACTGGCACTTTTGCACCACAACAGGGTGTTGGTTGCACGTAGGAAATGCTTTTCGCCTGTAGGAAATGATTTCCCGATTCATACACCGGAAAATTCCTCCGGGGCAGACGCGAACAACAACTTCACACAGCACAGCAAAGCCACACTTTCAGCAAAACGGCCTGTAGCAACGCCATCAGCACCGTTCGGGCCAAGATTATACAATTCAAGCAACAAACAGATTCACTTTCTCACAGCTTACTGCCTGCCTGCCTGCCTGCCTGCCTGCATGCTTGCCTGTTTGCTTGCGAGGGAAGACGAAAAACGTTCCAATCGAAGTGTGCGGGCTGCGGCTACTAAAGTGAGTCGAGTTTGCGCACACACTAGCAACATAGCCTTTCTCTCAAACGATCACTGAGATCTCTGTCGCGCTTTCAGTCGCAGTCGTGTCTCTGTTACTCTGCCGCGGACCGTGCTCGCTCCACTTGCACGCATCTTTACTCCCACATTTCCTTCGCACAAAGTCAGCCGACGTATGGCCGATATTCGATGACGTAATCGACTCTCTATGCTCTATCGGAGGAGCATCAACATGATCAACAATAAAGAAAAAAAGATCCTAATTTTTATACCCTTGCGCTGCAACACAACCGCTGAGCAGATGCACCAAGAAAGATGGCTTGAAAACGTCCAAGACTCTGGCGTAGTGCACGAGAATTTGATTATCACTGTTTTAGTGTTTCTTTCGGCGACAATCGCAGAAACAGTCATATTCATCGCTGGATACTCTTCCACTCTCTTTCAATCTCCTTCTCTTTCAGTCTTTCCCGCTCTGGCTATCTCTTATTCTTCCTTTATCTCTCTCTCTCAAACAGACAGGAATATTTTTTTATCGTTTCTAGTTTAGGTGACGAGCTAATGTTAGTTGTTAAAGCCCGTAATTAAAGTTTGTTATTTTCCCACCATGTCACGAAACTAAGCAATGGTTCTCAATTACTCATTTGCTACCATTCAAGTAGCATTATCGCATTCTGTTGTCATTAGAATTGAATGAATAACACGGTTGATAGAAACGGACATATCCACATCGGCGTTCACCTGAAAAGATAAAAAAAAACAATTAAAAAAATATATTACAAAATGTTTATTATTCGTTTTATTCGGACGAATTTGATTTTGTGATTCACACTTTATTATTCATTATTGAGCAAACAATTTTAGTACCAACTGCTGAACGCTAGTAACTATAAAAATCGTAAATATTTACACATAAAACTGAAAGTTTCAAGCTTTGCTAGGACACACTTGCATGAAAAAGATCGTACAGGATCTTAATACTCACTAAAACTAAAATATTAGTACTAAGTACTAATATTTTATATTGATTTTATAACCTTGTAATAGGATGCCGTGAAATTTTGAAAGATAAATCATTCCGAGGATTATATTACAGAACCAAGAGAGATGCTTTTCCTTTTTGCAATATTATGTTTCTACCTTCCACACTTTAAATGTAACAAACAGTCCATGACAAACACAAAACGCAAAATTTTAAACAACTCCAAAAGGTATGTTACCTTCCGTTGCGCTTCATTCGCTATCTATCGCTAATTTCTTTTACTCTCTTTTGTGATTTTCTCTTCTATCTTCACTTCTAGCCGTGCGAACCGGTCGCGATATTCATAATATCTTTGAAATTCTAAATTAAGAATCTTGCATTAGTGTGTTTGACAACGAGAACACGATACGCAGCAAAAGTTCTCTCCAACCATTTTCTCGGCCGGCCAGCAGATCGTTGACGTTCAAAACTCGCGCAGCCGGCGGCCCTGTGTCCCGTGATGCTTGAATATATGCCCCCTCCTCCGTGACATTAGCTTCTCTCGGCTTCCCTACCACCACCTACATACGTTAGCAGAACGTTGCGCAAACCGGTTTTCGTTAGACGCTTTCCAAGTCACTAGCCAATGGATCGGCACACAAACACACCGTTCCTGCCGTGCTACTGCTGCTGGGTGCGGAGAGCTTCGATCTTTTCCTTCTTATTCGTGCATGCCACCGTCGGCAAAGACTTCCGTCCGGGCTGCAACGAACTTTGCGACACGCCGCGAGAATTAGAATTGCAGTGGCATGTGTTGATGAAGCCAAACCGGAGTTGTCTTTTTTATTTGATCACTACGTTCGTTGCTCAACGGTCCACACTTGCTAAACCTGTAACGTGCACACTTAAAACGTACGTCTTGCAGAAGAGAAAACCATACCCAGCACAATATGGCATCGTTTGATTCAGGCGCAGGTTTTATCATAATGGTGATGAGCTCCGACCGATCGCGTTCGTTCATTCTCTTCAAAAGTCATGAAGTGGGTGTGATACGGCATCTGCGGCGATACAATCACGCATTCGCTGTCGGTTGCTTACCGACTATCTTTTAATGCTGTGTCTGTGGACAATTCAATATGGCGCTACCTTTCTCGTTAATTAAAAACTCCCAGCAGACTGATAATCGTCACGTAAGTAGTGTTCCTAGAGTTCGTAGGTCACACCTTTGTTTCTCACCGAACGTCAAATTTCTTCCTAATAGAGCTACAACGAAATAGATATCGTTTATTCAGTGAACATTAATTATACCACCCAGTTACAAGAGTAGGTTCTTTGAACCGAATTATCAACATCAGAAGTACATAGGAGTGAGTTTTTTTCTACCTTTCCTCGAGGGAGTTCCACCATTCCTACCATTGCTTTTCGAACTCATGACAACAAAACAAAATGAAATATTTCTTATTTATCGCATTTTTGTAGATATCACAACAACGTTAAAAAATAAATAAAATTGTACAGCTATCTATAAAAGATGGTCCACAAAAACCATCCACTATAACTGATCGGAAACAAGGAAACGAGAAGCTTCACTGGAAAACATTCATACGAAAGGCCGGGTGTTTCTTAGCTCTCGCCGATGCCAATACTTGCTTTGTTTCGCAGGGTAGAAGTGTGATACCCTTACGAGAAACATCTGTTCCCCATTTGAGAAAGAACGCGTTTGGAAACGGGGATCTGTGAGTGTCTGGCTGTCATTTATAATCCCATCCAGCGTTTCACGGCTTTTCACACAACTGCATCTTGGATCGCGTGAAACTCTTGCAAACGAAACGTTAATTTCATTATCGTATTTTTACAGGCTTTTCGTTGTTTTCCTGGTTTAAATGCAGACAACGCTGGAACACTACTGACTCATATAATCAGTAACAAATAAATTCATGTTCATTTTCATAAGCGCTTCCAATGCTTATGTACTTCTCGGAGGTACTTCAACTCAGCTTCTATACTCTTCACAATATGGTTACACGCGCAAAGCAGGGTTTAGAAGAAGTCATTACCACTGGAGGGGTCTTGGAAAGGAAATGGATTCCTAAAAATAGCTTCGCGTACCAATACTCTACAGTGCCGATGAAAACTGGCTCAGTCGCTTAGCATGTGGGATATTCAAGGTTGAAGTTGGTTTAAGTATGAGCAAATAACACAGGGCTACACCAACGTTACCGCGTCTGTATTGATGTACGTAGGTCTTAAATTATCTACAGGGAAGTGTAGATAATTTTCAGTGAACAAAATAATAAAATAAAGTAAAATGTAAATGTATATTTTACATAGAACTGTTGTGGCAATCAACATCCATATGACGCTACTTTAACTGTCTTTACAATTTGATTTTACCAAAAAAACTAGTTTATGACAGGTGAAAACGATATTGACCTCAAAAACTTGTATACCGAAATAAATTTAAAACACAAAAAAAAAACATCTTAAACCAAAAAGTAGGAAATATAAAACACACACACACACCTACACAAAGATACATACCTAAAACCGCCGTAGAGAATGCATTTCGTGATCACTTTCACTTTACTGCTAAGTTCAAAGGTTCGACTGCAATGTATTCCTGGCACCTTCCGAATGGTCACAGGGCACGGTTAAAAAAGAACCACAGTTAATTAAAGTAGAGAAACTTATGTTTATCTAACACCATGCAACTATTACTTTTGTACTTTTTAACGGTTTACTGTGTCGGATTTTATAGTTAGTTTGCTTGACTAATTGTCCAGTAGTCCAAAATATTCGTTTGTTCGCTTACTCTCTGTTTATGGTTCGGCAGGTACAAACATTTCAATAACAAATTAGATTAAAACATAATTATATCGCCACATTTGGTCGCAACTTTGATTACAAACTGTGTGTGTGTGTGGCGTAACCGGACATCCACACTGAACGCATCGTTGACTCAAACGCATAAACAGGGCTAGCTAGTTCACACCTGCCGGTCACAGTTCGTTGACTATTAGCTAAACATAACCAAAATGAAAGCCAGCCAGTAAAACATCACACTCACTGCAGAACGCGTATGCATTACGAAATGTCGCCACCATGAAATACAAACTTGACCGATAAGTTCGGTAGCTTGGAACATAAACAACCACAACCACACAGCAAACGAACAAACAAAACGTAAACTTCGCAACCATCCGTCGAGATGGCGTTATTGCACGAGCGGGAAGGGCGATACCGGCTTTGTTTCATTGTTCTATCTAGCTCTTCCCTCCCGTAGTTATAAAATCATTTCATTTTCAGCACACATGACTGAAATATACACAGTTGCAGTTAGCACCTTGGTGGAACAGACCTACTATCCTAATAAAACATGTAGTGAAACTAAATTAACACGGTAAAATACGAAACAAACACACACTGAATGCCACCGTCCACACCACAAGCCAGTCTGTCTCGAACGATTTGACAGGAAATAAAACGAAAGAACAACGCCGCGATCAAAACATAAATCCAAAACAAATCTTCGAAATACGCGGTTAGGTAGGTTTAACATCGAGTCTGATGTAAAAATTTTTTACAGGACTTGACGAAGAGTAGTAAACATTAAATTTAGTAGCAATACAGTGTTGTACGATAATCTCAAAATAGCATTTTATGTTCATTTATCAATGTGGCCATCATATCACCGTCATCATATGCTAGTTTCGACAAAAATATCTATGTTTGACCTGATTCTCACATATGCACATCTATTACAAATTATTTCTCACAGTTGCTAAAATTGCTTTTCCACCGAATATATTGTAGCAACGGAAACAGACAAATGTGGAAAAAATCTGAATTTTATCCAGTCCGCGTATTTCGAGAATTTACCGTGATTGCTGCAAGGGAGCAAATGTGACTGTATTTATAATCTGCGGTTTATTTCTTCGTTTGACAGCAAAAGGTAAATAAACAATCCGTTGGTAAACACGTGGTGTTCTGCCTTCACCTTAAAATAAATCAGTTTATTTAACCAGCATTTAACTACCTAATCATGGAATCCGATCAAGAGGATGAGGTGCCGAATGTTAATTTCGTACCGAGTTTGTTATTTGTCAAACGTGGAGTCGCAAAAGCTAATCCTGATAAGGTAAGTTAGGCATGCATATTTTAGGACGCACGAATGTTACTGATCAGATTATAATTATAATTCCCTTTAGGTTACTTTAACACCGGCAGAGCTGGCTAGAATCATAAACCAGACGAGAGAAGATTTGGAAGCGTAATTATAATGTTCAAAAATTTTATAATGCATTTCCCAACCCATAACCTCAATGTACACTTACAGCGATGATGCGGAAGGGATGGATGCATCTGATGATGAGGAAAACGAGGACAGTCATGAAGAAATATCGAATGGGGCTAATCGAATGGCAGCCTTAAACGCTGCTGGAGTAAGTGATACAGCTGATGAGTATAATTTCGATACATACGATCAAGAAAGTAAGTATGAGCGGTAGAACAAATTGTTCACTTATCTCAACATGTGTTCATGTATTCCTTTTACAAATTTTCCCAGCCGGAACAAGTGGCTTACATTTGAGCACAGTAGCAGTAGTCGATCCGACGGAAAACATTCAGGATGAAGATGATTCCGATGCAGAAGATGAAATTATCAAACCTACCGACAATTTAATTCTAACCGGTCATGTGCAAAACGATAGCGCCTCGATGGAAGTATACAGTACGTGAGAAACAACAAAGGGAACTGCTATGTACTTATTATTTGTATTTGTTTTCAGTTTACAACGAAGAAGAAGGCAGTTTGTACATTCATCACGATTTTTTGCTTCCGAGTCCTCCACTCTGCATCGAATGGCTAAGCTTTGACCCGGGTAGCGATAAACCAGGGAATATGTGCGCCATTGGATGTATGGAACCTATAATTACTCTGTGGGATCTGGACATCCAAGATTCAATCGAACCAGTCTGTAAACTTGGTTCAAAGGGTAATCGAAAGAAGAATTTACCAAAAATTGGCCACACTGATGCAGTTTTGGACATTTCATGGAACTGTCATCTAGAGTACGTTTAAACGTGTACTTATGAATGAGTTTGAAAGCTCGAACATATGAATGTTAATCATTTGGTATTGTTCTTTTCTAGACAAATATTGGCCAGTGGATCGGTTGATCAAACGGTTATTTTGTGGGATTTGGAGGAAGGCACTCCGCACACTACCATTCGCGATTTCGAGGAAAAAGTGCAAACACTGGTATTCCATCCGGTGCGTGCGGAAACTCTTTTGGTGGGCAGTTGCGATGGAAAGGTAAAAGTGTTCGACTGTCGTTCGACAACTAATGACACTAGCAGCTTCAAGATGTGGGAACTCGGTGGAGAAGTAGAGCGCGTGTGTTGGGACCACTTCAATCAGAACTGCTTTGTGGCAAGTACGAATGATGGACGGGTCCATTATGTGGACAGTCGTCAAGATAGCCAACCGCTGTGGACAAAAGAGGCGCATGAAAAGGAAGTCACCGGACTGGTGCTTAGCGCACGTGTAAAGGGAATGCTCTCCACAGCATCTGCCGATGGTGTACTAAAGGTATGGGACATTGACGAAAAAGATGCGCGATTAGTATATATGAAAAACCCGAAAATTGGAGTCATCCAGTGCTTGGATGAGTGTAATGAAAATCCGTTCACCCTGGCTATGGGTGGAGATTTAAAGACGAAAAATTTCACTGTAGTGAATTTGCTGGACAACGATGTGGGTAAGTAGATTGTGCCATATCCCTTTACAAATAGAAAGTAAATAAGCGAACATACAACATAAACTTATGCTTCTCGTATTTTTAGTGTCCAATGTTTTTAAATCTAGATTTGATGGAAAAGCAAACAATCAACCGAGCAACAGTTATGAGCCTCCAACAGAAGAAATGGAAGAGGTTGATATTGATGATAACTGAACTGTATTCAACATGAAAATGAATAACATTATGTTCATAAAATAATTGTCACAAATAAAATATGTGATGAATGAAAAATATACAATTTTAATAGAGTAATAATACCCTATTTAAGAAACGTAAGAAACAAATAACACAAAAATTTAATATTTAAGAAGCAATGTGTTGCAATGCGAATAGTGGAAGCAATAAAATGCTACACAGAGCTTCGCAACTCCGAAAAACTGTGCATTCGAACCTTTAAGAATTGTTTAACGATATAGGACATGTCTTCATGGGGCGTACACAACAGGTTACCAAGGAAACAGTTTGCTACTATACATCAAACAAATGAACCAAATTACGTCACGCATGAATTGCGACTAGTTGACCCTTATTGTGTTAATGAATGAAAATTAATGGAGGACGTGAACAATAATTCTTCGGAACGATCTTTTTCCGATCGTCCAGCATCGCGAAGAGGTTTAGGACCTAGCAGTAATTCATTCGCCGCACCAAACTCGGTTAATTCGCCAACACCCAGCTCTGGAACGATCCTGCGACCCGGAACTGCTATGAAGTATGTAAAATACGGTAAATAGTTTTCCTGATTCCTAATTTATACATTCCTCTGCTTTGTACCTGGTATAAGGCCTGCATCTGCACTTCGGGGTGGAACCGCCAGTCGACTTTTGGCCAATAATGCTGTATCTATGACCTCGGCAACATCTCAACGAATTGGGACAGCTTTGGGCAACGCAGGAAATGTAAGATTATGCACTGGTAATATAATTTATTAACAGTCATTATATTCCTTTCAGAGAATGACCGACCGACCAATAACGCAGCATGGCATTAGCGGCCTTTCGACATCATATGGACGGCTGGGAACCGCCGCTAGTGGCAATAGACAGATCAAAGATAAAAGGTACTGGCATGCGGTGTTGCAGAGCAAAATCCAAGAAATCACACAAGAAACTAACAAACTTTTGAAAGAGAAAAAGTTTCTCGACCGTGAACGATCCGCGCGCAAGTTGTATGAAAAGCGGGTGAAGGAGGCTGCAAAAGAGCTAACCATTCTACAGTCTAATTTGACTTCGATGAATTTAGCTTTGGACAACTGTACCTCGGGTATGACGCGACAGCATTTGTTGAACGAGACAGTGGCATTGAGAGAAAGAAACGAACACATTCAGGAACAGCTGGAGCTTATTTTTAAACAACGACAACTTAAAGACAACGATAATCGTGTGCTTGAAATTGAGACGGAAAAGGAGAAAAACAAAGTTATTGAAATGATTAACTCCTTACCAGAAGAAGATCAACACAAGTACAGAGAGTACCAAGCATTATCGGAAAATCTACGCAAACAGAACGCCATCTATCATACCCAGATTAGCGAGATGGAAAAACAGAAGGAGAGATTGAACACGATGATTATGAACTCGCAAAGTCGTTCAGAAGCACATCGTTTAAAATCTAAACTGAAGGAATTGCTAAACAAAAGAAATGCTTTACGAGAAGAAGAAAACAATCGTCTCTCACCGGCACAGGAGCGCGAAAAACTGATCAACGATGTGCGCTCTAACAACCAAGCGCTAGCTAGTATTGGCAAACAGTTGAAAATCGTGGAGGATCAGTTGAATGAGAAAAAGGAAATATTACATCAAATTGAGCAGGATTTGGAGGAAGGTAACTCCGAGCGGCATGTCAAGTACAAGGAGTTGAAAAAGCGCGACGAAGTTATGTCGGCATTTATGGACAGTTTTAAAGGCAACATGAACCAGGAAAAGCATAGTAAGCGCTTATTATTTTTCTGTTCTATTTGACATGTATTAAAATGCTCCATTTTTCTTTCAGATATAGATACTTTGAAGAATCAGATTACATATGCGATAGAACAAATTACATTGCAAGGAATCAACATGAAAGGGCTTGGAGAAGACAAATCGGAAGGCAACGGTTTTACATCGAAGAACGATCTGAATTCCCACTCTGGATTAATGAAAGAATATAAGAAACTCGGGATACAACTCAAACAACTGCAAATAATGGAAAAACGAACACTACAACAAGTGAACTCCCTTCGACACGAAGAGACGGAAGCGCTTCAAAACATTCAAAAATATGCGAACTTAGAAGTACCCCGTGCGGAGGCAATTGTGAAGATGAACGATCTGACTTCCATACTGCAGGAAATGGAGGATAAGAAACGTGTCACTGAAAACGTGGTTGAAGAAGCACGCAACCGCAATCAAGAGATCAAGATCAGTCTCAGAAGCAACGACACATATCGTCAAATTTCTCATCTCGAAGATAAATTGGTCGATTTAATGAAGGAAAACAAAATACTGCAGGAAGTGGTAAACGACATGCAACAGGTTCGTACACAACAACAGTTATTTTTTCCTTTAATTGGAAGAAGATGTGTTTAAACATTTTATTACGTATTTTTCAGGAAAATGACTACTCGGTAACACGCACTGAGGTTAACGAGTTAGTCGATGAGCACAACAAGCTTTTATGTGCCGAGATGGATAATTATTCTTCAAATCGTTTACTGTAGAACATTTATTGTACATCGTATGTATATCAGTTCAAAAACTGATTTCATTCAATGACGCGAAAAGGAAAAGTATATTCTACGTGTCTTGTCGAAAAGTTCTGCTGAAATTAAGCACCATCAGACGGTAATTATTGTGGATGGTTGCAAAAGTTTTAAATCGTTTTATTAGATCGCGTGCCGTTTTTCGTGTTATTCTCAAATACTTGCAACAAAACGCCAGCCAATAAAATAAACTAAATAACAAACCTGATTCATGACTCAACTATTGAAAAACGTAACATCTTTTCGAAACTCGATTGATTTGATAAAAATAAAATTGTGTGTTTAATGAACACACGTCTTATTTATGCTGTCTATTTACTGTAGTTTTACAAGTCAGTTAAAACTCCATAAGTATCATTAATATAGCATTGAAGTTGCAAATTATTACTGAGAATTTATTCATTGTTTACAGTTAACAGCTTTCATTAATATTTCAAAACCTGTCATAATTTCGATTGCCCGATACCTTTTGGAAATGATAGTGGGCATGTATGTTTTGCGAATGCTTTCTTTCCTAAGTTAATTAATTTTGAGCATGGTTTTATTTCGGAAATAAAATACTTTTTTTATACGCCTCGTCGAGCAGTTTAGGAATTCAAATGAATCGGACATATTTTTGACAGTGATTCGAGGTTAAGTTCGAAGATAGGTTCGAAATGTCATATATAATTTTCGAAATGTCATTTAAGATGCTCGAAATCGTCGGGAAGCCATCATCATGGTGGCCGCCATGTTGGACTCTGTAGTTGAAAAGCCTAAAAAAGCGATTTGAGGACGCCGTTGTTTATTTTCTGTGCACAAAGTCTGTTCCCCCGGCAGAGTGTTGTTGTTAGCGATAAACCGAAGTACGATACGACGACAATCGTTGGTTGGTGAAAAGTTCATCACAAAGAGCCGGAAACGGTAGAAATTTGTTGGCGGAATCTAGCAAGTGAGTTTTTCTGTCTCTTCCTTTAGATTTTTGCTTGGCCTATGTTGCAAGGATACGCTAAAGCGATGGAGGAAGTGAGATGCACGAAGTAATAATAAAGCTAGCAATGTATAGTTCGGTCGATGTAGATGATATTCGATTTGAATAGAATAGGTTAGATGCATTTATGTTCCATAGAAATTACAAGTTCATTAATACCTTTACGATCAGTGTTAGGCATTTTCTTTTGGCGACATTGGTACGTTGGCCTGTTGTATGATAGAAAGAGAAGTAGATATCGAATTCATTAGAACAGAGCAGGATGCTCGATTTGACGAAAGAGTCAGAGCAAGTATGTGTATTCTCTCTTTTCCTTTCTATCGTTCGCGGTTCAACTTATCCATCGAAAAATTGTATAACACACCAAATGTTTTGTCTTCTTCGTTCATGTATGGTGCTTTTCGACTAGTAACAAAAATCACAAATTTTGCCAACATTGTATCGCCAAGTGAAAGCTTCAAATTGAATGTTAGTAAACGATCAGCAATCGTGATCATTGTTATAACGTATTATTAATTTTGTTAACTTACTGCGTATGTCACATTTTTGTATGAATATTACACGGTTTGTGTATCCTGTGGCCACATCATAACCGTTCTTTCAATTTATGTTTAAAATGAAATCAACAAAGAGGGCTAAATTAAAGGTGATGTTCCATACTAATACTCATTGAAGGCAACATTGCTTTAAAACACAGTCTAAACAATCTTTGGCTAAACGTGAAATGTTTCGACAGGACGTCAAAATTGCTATTGTTGCTTTTTACGGGAAGCAGTTTAGGATTATCAAGCGATGCAATGCATTTTCGGCGTAATTTTCCTGTGACAGCGTTCTCCGTAGAACAATGAGTTGTCCTGTTCATGGCTACGGCAAGGCTATATGTTTGCATCGATATGTAGTATCTTTCATCTCATGTATTCTTCTCTGTTTCTCTCTGCAATAGGACATTCGGAAGGAGAGAGTGAGAAAAACTATCTGACATTCTTTTAACGCAGCCACCACCATGTAGAGATACGGAGTTGACAGTAGCGCTGACTTCATGGGAAAAGCGCGACTAAATGTGTCCTTTTCTTTCGAACGCTATTATTGGTGAGCAGTCTAACAGTTTGCGATAAAAGAGATCAACGGAAGCTTTGCGGTTTGGCGAGTTATTAAAAATAAGAGACAACATTAAAATTTGTGTTTGAAGCTAGGAAAAAACGCGCGCGCAAGTGCGTCCGAGCTGCTGGCGATAAAAAGATATTGGTGTTGGATAAATCATCCAATGCATTTTCGACGGAAAAAGTGTACGTGAAGTGGAAAGTGTAACATTGTAACAATCTGTACAAAAAACATAGAAATCTTGTACATCGGATTCAAACAACAGCAGAAAGTGTTATCAAAAACTAATTATGACGGCCAATTCGGAAGCCACGGGCACCGAACTTGTTCCGGCATCGCCAGCTAAACACAACGCAATACTACGCTGGAAGCGAGTAACGAATCCGAGCGGTCCTCAACCAAGACCTCGCCATGGTCACCGGTCGGTGAATATTAAGGAGCTTATGGTAGTTTTTGGTGGGGGAAACGAAGGAATCGTGGATGAATTGCACGTCTACAACACAGGTATGTGCCGAACTAATCAAAATAATTTTGTTTAATTTTTCTAAAAACCGACATGGGAATTGCAACAAAATGCATGCAAATCTGAACAGTTGTCACTTTCAGTGATTTGTTTTCAAACAATTTTCTCCTTACCCGATGCCTGAGATACTTGTGGGTAGAGATAACAAGGAGAGAATAAAAACACAGAGAGCGTATCTCTTCTTTGATAAAAGGGACAAATGTGCGAAGAGAATCCAATATGCTTGGACAAAATGTGTGCGGTTAACTTCCTTCTTGAAGATAATAAAGTCTCACTGAGTAGCGATTTTTTTTTAGAAAATATACTGTACATTGGCGAGGAACCCGATTGAAGCATAACTAACTTTATTTAATTTGGAAAATACAAATTTCGACACGCTTGTTATTAATTTTATTTATTTCGTAAACAAAAAGTGAGCAAATGAATACCAAATAAAATATATAGATATTATTTCCGTGGATATTATTGCCGTCCTTTTAACAACTGTGTCATTTTTAAAACTTGAATAGTAATATGTACCTTTGAACTATTTAATTGCCATAGTAAATTTAATTACATACAATAGAAAGCAGTATGTTCAAAATGTTAAATAATTTTCTTTTTTCGACTTTTAAAACATGCAACATACTTTTTTTCTTAATTGTAGAATCAATGTGTTTGAGACACGGTTATTTAAAGAAAATCATTTATCTTTTAACGAAAAGTTTATATGTTCTTTTTAACGAAACATGTAAATCATCGCTTGAACGAAACACTACAGCGCCATCTATTGAGATTAACGCCATTTGTTTTCAAACGAAATTGTCACTGAGAATCATTTTCCCATCGCAATTTTGTCGATAAACCGATCGAGTGATTCAAGAAATAAAGTAAAATATTGGATTCACATTATGTTTCAAACGCGTAGTTTACGATTTCCTTTCAACAATAACTTCCCGCCAATTAATGATGATTGGAACTCAGCCTTTTATCAGCATTCGGAACGTTGCTCTAAGCCATTCCTTGAGTGCGATGAATTAAATATTCTAGTTCGAGAGCGAATGTTTCAAACTGATGAGAAAGAAATAGGAAATGTATTTTTCTAGTTAACAAAATAGATTAGGTGATTGTTGTATTTGATCTTTCGTTTTACAGCCACCAATCAATGGTACGTACCAGCGACAAAAGGAGACGTTCCGCCAGGATGCGCCGCTTACGGTTTCGTAGTAGATGGAACACGAATTTTGGTGTTCGGTGGCATGGTAGAGTATGGAAAATACTCGAATGAACTTTACGAGCTTCAGGCCACCAAATGGGAATGGAAGAAATTACGACCCAAGCCACCAGAGTCGGGCCCGCCGCCCTGCCGTCGACTGGGTCACAGCTTCACACTGGTCGGAGATAAGATTTATCTTTTCGGCGGTCTGGCGAACGAAAGTGACGACCCCAAAAATAATATTCCCAAATATCTGAACGATCTGTACATTCTGGAAATCAAAAACAATCAGCTGCAATGGGAAATACCAACGACATTTGGCGAAAGCCCGCCGCCACGGGAGTCACACACCGCCGTGTCGTGGTACGACAAGAAGCAGAAAAAATATTGGCTAGTGATCTACGGTGGTATGTCGGGTTGTCGGTTGGGTGATCTGTGGTTACTCGACACTGATACGATGTCCTGGACAAGGCCTCGCACCAGTGGCCCACTACCTTTGCCACGATCGCTCCACAGCTCTACGCTGATTGGTAATCGGATGTACGTATTCGGAGGATGGGTACCGCTAGTTCTGGACGACGTAAAGGTTGAAAAACACGAAAAGGAATGGAAATGTACGAACACACTTGCATGTCTGAATCTCGGTAAGTTTAGCAGCGTCCACACACCCATTGAACGTACCATTGATTTCTTATACTTCTTCTGATTGTACATCTATAGAAACTATGACGTGGGAAGAACTGGATCTGGACACTGATGAAGAGAACATGCCACGCGCCAGGGCAGGCCACTGTGCCGTCGGCATACATACCCGTCTCTATATATGGTCGGGACGCGACGGTTACAGGAAGGCCTGGAACAACCAGGTCAGGGTGAGCTCTGTTTTCCTAATACGAGTTAGCCATTTGTGTGCATCAATATCTTTTACACTTTATGTTTTGTAACGCACTCATCCGTGTAAATGTTTAAATGATTATTACTTTAATTTTTAAACATGTAATTTATTTTTTATTCTTTCTTCGCTTCTAACTTCTTTTACGTAATACGTAATAATTACGTGTAACGTAGACTGCTATTTATATTTCCTTTCCTTTAAATCGTTTCTATTACATGTTAATTCGCGTTACATTACAACCAATATCAGCACATTTGATGTTTATCGCAAATGACACGTCGTAGATGGCCGGTGCACGAAACGGTGTCTACAATTGGGGTTTTAATCGTTTTTGTTTCTTCATCGCCAATTTCCATCAACATTACATTAGGTGTGCTGCAAAGATCTATGGTACCTCGAGGTGGAACGTCCCGCTGCAGCCTCTCGCGTACAGCTGGTGCGCGCATCGACACATTCGCTCGAAGTGAGCTGGCAGACAGTGCCATCTGCCTCCTACTATATCCTGGAGGTACAAAAGATTCCTCAAGCGCCACCACCACCTCCACCACCTCCGATAGCTCCAAACGCAGTACCAGCGGCTATAGCATCGCCTGTCGCCGCAACCATCGGCTCTCCGTCGTCCAGCACTGGTTCTATGTCTCCGGCACAAATCATTAGCGGAGGAGGAGCCATCGGTATAACTTCCGGTGAACCAATGCTGCAACAGCCAAGTACGTTTAACCACAATCCAAATGGCACTACCTGCAGTGCTTGTTTGGTTGAAATATATTAATATTGTTTACGTTTCTGTTTATTTCACAGTTATCAAACAGCTACCCGGTGGCCGGGTGGTGTCGGGAGCAACGTCGGCAGTAGCCGTATCGGCGACCGGCGGAATCCAGTCGCCTGTTCTGCAAACTTCAGCAGTTGCTCCGACTGCAGGTGGTGCAATCCACGGTGCAGGTGGAATACAATCACCAACAAATAATAACGTCGGTGTTGTAACATCGCCAGCTCACACAGTCACTTCACCGGTGCAGCGTATCGTAACAAAGGTACAACCGGCCAAGCAGATAACGACGACGCAGAAAGTGCTCACCACTGGCTCACAAATACTGCACCAGCAGCCGGCCCAGATAGTGGCCGCCGGGTCCTCTCCGCAAGGTCAAACGATCCAAACCATAGTTCAAACGACGCAGGCAACGCAGCTGGCGCAAATCCAGCATCAACCGCAGACGATTCGTGTTGTCGCTACCGGTGGTACGGCGATCTCCAATGCCCAGCAGCTCACGACCGGTACGGGCACACCGATACGTGTATTGTCTTCCACCGGACAGCAGCTGCGCATTGGTACAGCTGGCACCGCTACCATGCAGCAAGCCGGCCAGACGGCGGTGTTGCGTACCGCTGGTACCGGAATCGTGTCGGGAACGCAGTTACAAACAGTACAGCAGCGCATTGTCAGTGCCGCTTCAGGAACGACGGCGACAACCGCCACGATTGGTGGGAAGCAGATCATCCTCCAAAAGCCGGTGACTATCGTCAGCGGCACGGCCGGAGGAGGTGCGGGTAGTGCTGGAACGGCGTCGCTTAGCAACGCCACCACCAACCAGGGCGGTCAAATTCTCACCCTGGTCAAGACGAGCCAAGGCATGACGATGCAAACTGTGCCGAAAATGAGCGTGGTGCAGAAGACCTCCGGTGGGGCGATTCATCAACCGCAGCAGCAAATTATCACATCGAATCTTCTTACCGGTGCTGGTGGCACTGTTGTCGCGCAGCAGGCAACGGTTGCTGGAGCTGCAGGCGGTCAGAAGACGACCGTCATCGGTGGAAACGTTGTGAAGCTGATGTCGGCTGGTTCCGGAACAATCGGAGGCAAGCAGATACTGATGAAGAATCCCAACATTGTGCAAGTCGGCAAGGTGGGCACCAACGCCACCGGGAAACCGACCTTGGTGCTCACGAACAAGGCTGGTCAAACTATTCGCGGCAACCAGCAAGTGATTGTGGTGACAACGCCGCAAGGAATACGCACGGTCAGCGGTACGGTCACTTCTTCGGCCAACAATTTCGTCACCCTGTCGACCTCGCAGGTGATCAATACGATTACGACAACGCGAGCCACCAACATCGGTGGAGCAACGGTGCTGCAGGCGACCTCCGTTGCACCGGGAGCTGGCGGAACCGCTTCCACGCTGAACGCGGGCAGTATAGTTGCAGCATCAGTGGCGTCGGGTGGTACTACCACAACGACCATCGGCGGACAGGCCATCAAGCTACGCACCGTGCAGGGTGGAAAACCTATCACGTTCACCATGCCAGTCGGAGGGCTGCAAGCCGGTGGTCAGAAGATTACCGGCACACAAATCATCAACATGCCGCAGAAGCTGGTGAGCGGTAAATCGGTGACGGTGCAACTGACACCGACGGTGGGCGGGCAAAAGACAGTCACCATTGTTCCGTCTGGTGCAAGTGGTTCAACGGCCACCTCGGGCACGGTGACGGGACAAGTGGGCGGGCAGAAGATATTGATGTTGCCTTCGAAAACAGCAACCCGCATCGTCACTCAGCAACAATATCAGCAAATACAGCTGCAGCAGCAGCAATTACAGGCAGCGCAATTGCAACAGCAGCAGCAACAGTTGCATCAACAACAACAAGAGCAACAGCAAGTGTCGACTGATGCGGCCTTTGCAGCACTGGCAGCCGAAGCAGGCATGATGGAAACCGATGGAGATGGCATGGAACAGATGGATGGTTGCTATGATCTACCGCTGACTAGTGATGACGATGAAAACATGATAGAAGATTTCATTGAGTCAGACGTTTCACTGGAGTTGATAGAGAGTCATAAATTGGATATGGAAAATGCGCTGGTAGCGCAGCAATCGAGTAGCAAAGACATCGAATGGCCCATGCTCATGCTTGAACAGCTCGATGGGTGTGATGATATCGTACCGACCGGCGATAGTCGCGATCATGAAGAAACTCCGTTGCGCAAATATCCTGTGAGATACATCAAACCCGGACTGTACGGTGGAGCAGCGACCATTGGATTGGCAAACAATAGCAGTGTTTCCGGTGGTGACGATAGTGACTCGCAAACCGATAATATGGTTTCCGACAATCAGGATGAAGCAGAGCAACAGCCGGAGGTTGACGACACCGAACAGACCGGTGATCAGTTGACGCAGGAAAACATGTTGTTAGAACATGTCGATGAAGCCGAAGGCGCAAGAAACGAACAGGACGAAGCAGAAGGACATGTTGATGAGGGAGCAGCAACAGCACAGCAGGACGCTGAATCGGAGGCAGGAGCGATGCTGGTACCGGCAGGGGAACTGCAACCGGATGGGGAAGATGGAGCTTTCGTGGGCGACGATAGCCAAGGGGACGAACATGTTGGCGGTGTGGGCGATGAAACCAACACAGCCATCGCGCAACAAGTAGGCGATGCTGAGGACAGTGCGGCCAACGTGACTGCTGCTGTAGACGAGGATATGGAAGGTAGTGAACAACATCACGTTATCGGTACTCTATTGGAGGGCAGTGATACCGCTGGACAGGCGCAACATGAAGTAAGTACTAACTAATTGAATGGGTGTTTGATATATTCTTTCGTTTTGTTTTTGTAATAGCATTATTCATTTATCTCTCTTTCGTGTGATTGTAGATGTCCTTTGGCGACGAGGACGGAGAACTGCATGCGATGCAACAGCAGCCTGGCACAGAATCAGATGACATCACTGATGATGTTACTGCTGGTGCTGTTGCTGTTTCGGTTGCCGCAGCTAGTGGTAGTGACGGTGCAGATTCTGCTAAAGAACCACCAACCCATGTACCGAAGACGACGGTCGTCAGTGCTCCAACGGCTTCGGAAACTGAAGCAGCTAATATTCTCACCACTATCAAGAGTGGTGAAATTTTGTCCCTTCACAATGCGGAACTGCTGGCGGGAAGCACCGGGGGATCCGGTAATGAAAACATGTGAGTGTAAATAGAACCACAAACCGCATTGAACGTCGCATTAGCAAACGTTTGCTTATTTTGGGGTATTTTTTTCTTCCATTCCAACTCCAACAGTCATCTGGGGACTGGTCAGACAGAGAACGGCCAAACTATCACGTTTAAATCGGAAATCGGCGACATTAATGACGGCGCTGATGGTGGATCAACGGTGACCCTTAGCGATGGTACCACGTTCGTAACACGTTTACAAACCGCAGCTGGGACCGATCAGCAATCAGCAGTGGGATTGTTGCCCCAAACGCACATTCTCACAACTGCTGGCGCCGGAAGCAGTATGCATCTAGCCAGTGCCATCGTAAAGACGGAGGATAACAGCAATACATCGTCCACCACCGGGCACCTAGACGCACTGGCAGAAGCAGCCGCATCGGCAACCTCCGTTTTGCCGAACGAACTTATGGGCGACATTCTGTCCTCTCCCACGTCCAGTACATCTTCATCGTTGAAGTTTTTGGACGCCGGATCGAAACAGTTGGCAACGGCCCTGGTAAACAATGCAGCTCCAGCGATGCCAACAGCAACTGCTACAGCAAGCATGTCCGGCGCTGGAGAAGTTGTAAACAATGGTAACAACGCCGCATCGCGGCACGGCACCACTGGAAAACCAGTTGCCCGAGCTGGTTCCTTAGGCAAAACAAGGGACGAAAAAGACGAGGTAAGTGTGTGTGTGTGTGAGAGAGAGAGAGAGAGAGAGGGAGAGAGGGAGAGAGAGAGAGAGGGAGAGAGAGGGAGAGAG